>CM065180.1:182348-639848 GCA_033026295.1 Channa striata | reverse complement strand
ACGCTCTCAATTTCTACCTTTTCTACTATATTTTCACGGTCTTTCCATGCAGTCAAGGGGCTGCTCAACCAAACGTTATGTGTTCTAATGATAATAAGAATTTAGATGTGTAAGTTTTAGCTCTGGTAATCCCCCCCGTCTCTCTGCAGCCTGCCTCAACTGGAGATGACAGAGCCATGTGTTTCACCTGCAGTGTGTGTCTGGTCTGTTGGGAACCTACAGATGAGCCATGGTTAGTGCAATTCACTAATTATGCATTGAAATGAAAACAATTAAAGCATGTTACTTACAAATATCTCATTGCATGCTAATGCCCAGCATTTCTCTATTACACCCAAGGTCAGAACACGAGCGACATTCTCCCAATTGTCCATTTGTGAAGGGTGAGCACACACAAAATGTTCCGCTGTCAGTGACACTGGCGACGAGCCCTGCTCAGTTTCCCAACAGCCCCGACAGTTCAGATAAGATCGCCTGCTATGGATTTGGTAGCTGCCCACAGTTCATGGCGGCTGCTACCAAGAGGGGCAAGGTGTGCATCTGGGATGTCTCTAAAATGATGAAGGTCAGAGCAGTGGAGTACTAATGCATGAGGCTGAATTATCTATAATTGGCTTTTAAATATAAATTTTCCCCCAAATCACAGAGTGAGTGTAATTTTTGTCAACAGGTGCATTTAAAGTTTGACATAAACCCATATGACCCAGCCATCCTGAGGCAGCTGATCCTGTGCGGTGGTGAGCAGAGCCAGCAGATGCTAACAGACTCTCGAAGACCAACTCTGGCCTGGCTAGAGGAGTCGTCCTCCTGCTCTGACCTACCCAAGCTAGAGGGAGACAGGTGAACGCACACACACAGACACACAGTACCACTATGTCTATGTAGAAAAATTCTTTGTTGAGAGCAGGATTGGTAGTGATGTTTTCCTTCGTTCATATTGTCCTAGTTAGTGGGAAACAGAGGTTTTGATTATACACAACAATTTCTGATCCATGCTTTGTGGTGTTCATTTAGACAAAAAATCAGACAGAAGAGTAAAAAAACCAAACAAAACATACATATATGGCCATAGACAAGGTCTCACTCTCTTTTGGGAGGTATTATATCTGAATTATTTGAATTGGAAATTAACTTAGCACTCAGTGTGTTAAACTGAATCCTGTATCGTGTACAAAACCAAAATGGTGAGCTGGCTGACTTTTTAAATCCCTCATCTACATCCAATCTCCATCAAATTAAAAAGACTAAAACTTTTCAGCCAAACAGATGAAAGGCTGTTAACCATTCTAACCGCTTTAGCAGGCAAAGGTAAACCGTCTGCACCACCTGCGTCCTCCAACAGTTACCACGGTGTGACGTAACAATACTTTCTCTTCAAAGGATGGTAAAAAGCTACCTCGCCTGGTGGTCAGCAAAAACAAGATGTTTAATGGGTGTTAAGTTAGTTGGTCGGATGTTAAGTAAGCGTTATTATAATGCATTAATCTCATTATAATGATTATTATATTCAACTGATATTCTTCACTTTCATGATCATCAATCGCTATGACCGGAAAGAGATTAGATCTTTGTATTCTGCAGGAACCTTGTGTGTGAGTCACAGTGTTTGTTTTGTCATGGTATTCCCGTTTCTGTAATCAAAATCTCTTGCAGTGATGACCAGCTGGAGGATTCAGACAGCGATGAGCATTCCCGATCAGAATCGGTTACAGGTATGAAGAATTTAGCAAATTAAAATGTATGTTAACGCTGTGGGCTTCCTCATTCAAATAAGTGCCTTCCTTTAGTGGTGATATGTTGTACTGCAGAAAAGAAGAACTTCAGCCCTCTCCGCCTGGTTCTGTTTTAGGTCAGCCATCTCAGTGGGAGAGCATGGATGTGAGCCTAGGAGTTACTGCGTTGAGTGTGCTCCAGCAACCAGAGAAGCTTCAGTGGGAGGTGGTGGCTAGTGTGCTGGAGGACACGGTCAAGGACCTAGAGGAGCTGGGTGCCAACCCATCCTTAAACCAAGCCAAGACCCACAGTCAGGCCAAAGCCAAAGACAAGGTCCTGGAGCACCACAACATTCCCCTCCCCTGCCTGCTAGCCGGAGGCCTGCTCAGTTACCGCTCAGCATCCAGCACCTCAGCGGCAGGGCCCTCAACCACAGCTACAGCTGCAACACGCAGGACCACAGACGGTCCCCTTAGGACTCACGGTCCCGAGCCCTTCCACCCTGGATCTATACAGGAACAGGGCCCTATGGAGATGGAGACTTGCAACTCCCAGACTGCACCCCAGGAGCAGGGCTTCTCTAATTTAGCAAGTTCCCAACCTCCAAGCCCATCTACTGTGCAGGCTGTACGCAGGACTATACCTGTGCTACTGTTGTACAGCATCAGAGAAGTGGATGACAAGTCCTCAGGGCAGGTCTTTGCTCAAATGAACAACCTTATGAGCAAGGGACTTCATGAAGAAGGCTTTACTGTGCCACAGATCATAGAGATGGAGTTTGACACACATGAGCAACTGCTTCTTCAGGATCCTCCAATAACCTACATCCAGCAGTTTGCTGATGCAGCAACTAATTTAGCAGGATTAGATGGCCACATAGACAAATGGAGCACTCTGGCCACAGGGACTGTCTCCACGCCGCCTCGACCTGGATCGCTAGTGCAGTGTTTGAGGCTGCCGAAACAGCTGGAAGATGAAAATCTTTATGTGGACTCGATCACACCCTGCTGGGACGGTGTGCACCTTCTGGTCTGCCTGCAGCCATGTGTTACTGAATCTCTGAGTGCAACAAACCAAGTGGAAGCTCTCAACAATCTCAACCGTCTGCACTCTGCCCTCTGCAGCCAGCGCAAAGGAGATCCAGTTGCCAACGGGGTAGAGGGGCACCATTCAGGGGGATCGCCACCTCAGACGCCCCTCATCTTGCCACCAGGAGACCAGCAGCAGCAACAGCAGCCGAGGTCACTGAGTGGTGGGAGTGGAGGGGGTTATCTTGCACTATATAAGCTCAACTATTCTACACGTATTGTCACCTTGGATGACGAACCTGTAAAGGTGCAGCAAATCTGGGACCCTTGTGATGCCATCACTTCTCTTATATTGCTTCCACCAGATGTGCTAGATAGCAGGGAGGATGACAGTGAAGAGACTCCTGAGGAGGCTCTTCCGTCTGCGTCAAAAAATGGCTCATCTGGATTTGGCTTGGGCCTGGATGGTACTGCTGGAGCAGGGACTGCATGTGGTGCAGCCACAATCAGCAGCAGTGCTACTGTTACCAATCCCTCCACCTCAGCCTCCAGCTATAAGGAGTGTAAGCGGTTAGAGGTTGCAGGCCTGGGGCATCTGGTGATGACCACACGGGCTGGGTACATTATGATTATGGACCTGTCTGCATTGGAGGTCCTGGCCAAGGTAGAGCCGCCTAAGAAAGAGGGGTCGGCAGAGGAGACAGACCCCTTTGTATCGGTTACCTACTGCTCTGGGACCGACCGTCTTTGTGCCTGCACAAAAGGTATGTGGAGGAGTTGTTGTTTTTTTTTTTTGTACAGCTCAGCTTTAACTTTGCCATTTTTGCATGTAATATTTAAACTTTTGTTTTCTGTTTTTAAGAATTACTGGTGTTACTTTTCAATTCTTTCATAGCTAATCCCATGAAAAGACGAAAATCAACCTTAGTTGTCACTTATTTCTTTATTGCCCAGCGCATGTCCCTTGCTCTCATTAAAGATATGAATGTTGAGTTTAATTTTTGAAAAAAGACTTGGGAACACAGTTCTAGGAAGTGTTCCTAAGAGATGAGGAATTTGTTGATTTTCATAATGAACAAAACTTGTCATCCAGTGTAACAATGAGTGCGTTTACATCGACATTAGGAACCGTTTACTGAGAGAAACGAGCTTTCTCGGGTAATCGAAGAACTGTGTTTACACGCACTTAAGAAACCCATGTACATGCAGCTGAAGAGTAACCTGCTTCCCCCACAGACTGTGTCTGTATAATGATGGGAAAATGCTGATTTATGTCTTTTCTCTCTCTTTATCTGCGTGTCTATGTCCATGTTGCAGCAGGGAGAGAGAAAAGAAAAACTCACGCAGCTGATCCACAACAGAACACTTTGTGTAAACTGAAGTTTCTGTCAGACCTTAGGCGATGTTTGTTTTTTAAAATGAGGCGGCGTCGCCCCATAAACTCTGTAACGATCTCTCTGTTGATTTAATCGTTCACTCAACTGTCTGCAGCCTGTTGTTACGCACATGCCCATTTTAAGAAAGCCGACTGTAACCTAGTTATGCGAATACATGGCAAAGTAATCAGCGTTCTCTGACAGAAATCTACCTCGGAAAACCAGGTTTTCATAATCCCTTATTCCAATTTCAGAAACCGGGTTCCTCGAATACATGACACTCACGAAATCAGCTTTCCAGAAAAAGCCGACTGTAACCTGGTTACTAATGTCCATGTAAACCCACTCAGTGATGACTCCCAGTTTTTCAACAACAATGAATTTCTAATTGCACAGGGGAGCACATTATTTTCAGGCTTCAGGAACACACATCGTAACTGTTATTTAGAGACGCCTTAATTTATGCAATTTGATGACTTTCTGCATGGATCACTGCTCTACCAACTGAGCTCCTACCATTAGGGATTATAATGTCTTAATTGGTTTATCTGTCTCTGTGCATTTTGTTGAATCCACAAATATTAGCATCAGATTTATCGCCAGTGTCCATGGCCACAATTATTGATACCAAAGTTAAGTTGGTTTCAAATTTTGACCAAACCAATCTTATTTGTAGCATGTATTATAATGTGAAAGAGGCACAGAATTTTATTACTTTCTTAATTAGTTTCTTCTTTCTGTGCATGCACACGTGCACGCTGTTCCCCTTGAAAATCATCACCTTTGTGGCTAAGTGTTCAGCACCTTCACGCCAAAGATCTTTATTAATACATGTTCCTTTTTTGTGGTCTCCTCTGAAGGTGGAGAACTTCATTTCCTTCAAATTGGAGGTGTGTGTGACGATATAGATGATGGAGACATGTTTATTGATGGCCCCCTTTCTAAAGGGGCTGAACTGCTGCTTGAGGGGGCTAAGCCCTCCTCCAACCCTTCCAGCCCTGGAATCACAGGTATTTGTTGAGGTTCTCAGTCCTGCACCGCACATGGTTTGATGTACCAAGATGAATTTCAGCGTTAAGTTTATAGTGTTTTACGTGACACTGTTTGATGTCCCAAACTTATACAGGAGTCGACCTCCTAGTAGACCAACCACTGACCACGGAGAGCCTGATGTCGCTGGTAGAGCTGACACGCTTTGAGACATTGACTCCACGCTTCGCAGCCACAGTACCACCATGCTGGGTGGAGGTGCAGCAAGAACAACAGCAGCGACGCCACCCACAGCACCTTCACCAGCAGCACCATGGAGATGCAGCCCAGCACACCCGCACCTGGAAGCTTCAGAGTGATAGGTAGCTTTCAACACGTAATATTTGAATAGTCGAAAGGGGATGGAAAGGCATGTAACTGTTCGTCCTATAATGAGTTGTCTGGAATGATTTAGTTCAGAAGTTTTTAAACTGTGCAGCTCACCCACCTCTCTCGCCTTGCAAAGATGCAGCGTGAGGAAAATTAACGGGTGACAACTGCTGTTCAGAAAACAACTGGATTCTATGTTGTACAGTAGTTAAGTTTGTGTGTGTTTTACTGATCACCTATATCTGTAGTAATTGGCTGTGAAACACACCAGTCCGGAAGGCAACATAGGGGGTACTATGAGGGAACAAGGATGCTCATTGGTCAAGACTTGCTTTTTATTCTGTGAGCACTAAATACACATAGTTTTAGATTCAGTATTTTCATTTTATTTTAAATGTTACACGTAAGCAACTGTTGCCATGCATTTAGTGGCTAAAGCAAAATGTTAATTTGCACACATTTGTCTCTGGTTTAGTTCCATTTAGAATTCATGGTAATTTGCAAAGAAATCCCTGAACAGAGGTGGTTCCTGGAACTAAGTAATTCAGGGAGAGTTGTCTGTGTATCCACTGGCCCGGTGCAAACGTGAACAGCTTGTTGTTGTTGTGAGTGTGAAAAGAAAAAACCCTGTGTCCTCTCTCCTCAGTTCCAGCTGGGATGAACATGTGTTTGAGCTAGTTCTGCCCAAAGCCTGCATGGTGGGCCACGTGGACTTTAAGTTTGTTCTTAATGCCAACTTCGTCAACATTCCTCAGATCCAGGTCACTTTACTAAAGAACAAAGCACCTGGGCTGGGAAAAGTCAGCGGTAAGCACTCTGCTGTCAAAGCTTGGTATCTTAGGAAAAGATAAATCTGATTTTTTTCCACTGTCAGCGTAATTGAAATGATATGCTTTAATTGACTCCAACAGGGCGTTATATATTTTGTTCTTGACAGGTAGAACTGAAGAGTGGAAAAAAGGCTGTCTGTGTTTGAATGTTTCTTCTCATGTCTTCAACAGAGACGGCAGTGGACAGACAGATCTCCTTTCCCCTCTCCCATGTCCTCCATGTCAGTGGGGAGAGGAACGGTCAGCCTCTGCTGCAAGACTTCACCGAGGACATCCAGTTCATGGACATTGAGGAGACATCAGGTGAGAATTTAAAACGGTTTAGTTTTTGATTATTATTTTTAATTTAATAATCTTAAGCCAATATAACAGACGTACTGCTTTCATGTTCATATCAGCAACATTGTATTACAATACAAACACTTTAAGAAAGTAAAAAAAATGTATTTAACAGAAAAAAGTGTAAAACCAGAATGACCCTGGATTGTCCATTGTATTGACTTTTTCAAACAATAGTAATAGTAGTTTTAAGTACAAGTCACCGTTAAAGGAAACCGATTCAGAGACGTTAGTATACAGCAGCAGCAGATGTCAACACACTGAAAAGACCAGGGGGAGGTGATCAGCTTTATTAAGTTCAGAAATGCACTGATACATTTGTTCATATTCAGGTTGGTATGTAGAGCGAATTATGAGATCTTCAAGAGTATAAAGAATTTAATGCTGCAGTTGATCTGAAAATCTTAACTGTGGTGACTACGCACATCACTTTATTTATGTGCTTGAAGTAAAAAAAGCAACAATTTAACACAAGACGTTTACATTGAAGGCGTCATTATGTTGACGCCTGTAATACAATAAAAATTCTAAACTTTTCTTAATATTTGTACACTTTGTACTCTTTTAGTGCTGCACGCTCTGAAACTGTATAATCGTATATGTAAAATATATTTTTACTATTCACCCATATGTTTGTCGTAGGGTCTGTTCTTTGTCCATTTCTAGAGGACCACAGGGAAGACATCCTGTGTGGTCCAGTGTGGTTGGCCAGTGGGCTGGACCTCTCTGGCCACGCAGGCATGCTTAGCCTCACCAGCCCCAAACTGGTCAAAGGTAAGAACAGTCGTATCTAGCAAACGTGTGAATCCTCACAGGTTGACTGCTACGTTCTTATCCATCAAATTGTGAGTGCTGCATTAACTCCTGCTTAATATGATCCCCCCTCTACTTGCAGGCATGGCAGGAGGGAAGTATCGCTCTTTCCTGGTTCACATCAAAGCGGTAAGTGATAAGAGCATGGATGAGAGCCCTCGGCCTGTAATGAGAGTGCCCGCTGCCAAGCCCCAGGGTAGCAAATCCCACTCACTGTCCACGCTGCTGCAACGTGCGCAGGCCTCCAAGGTACAAATGAGCAGTTTTTTCAAAGTGCAGGTACTAAGTTGTGCATATTTTATGCGAAAAATCTCAGACTTTACACTAAGTGTCGCCTAATGTGACCAGTGTTCTTTACACATACGCCAATTTGTTTGCTTGCAGGAGAAGGTGTCTGCAGTGAAAAGCGAGTCACCAGCGTCTTCGAAGAAAGCAGAGAACCTTCGAGGCTGTGACCTGCTGCAAGAAGTTTCAGTCACAATCAGGCGATTCAAAAAGACCTCGATACCCAAAGAAAGGTCAGAGCGATGGGTTCTTTTCACACTGCTATGAAATCTTTGTCCCAGTGACCATTTCACATTACGGTAACAGTAGAATCAAAAGTGCGGCTGTTAAACAGGTCGAATAGCAGAGGTTAGTTTAGTGTAAAAGTAACGTGTCAGTCCGATAATGTGTCAACTTATTGTGTGTCAGGGTCCAACGCTGCGCCATGCTGCAGTTCCCAGACTTCCATGAGAAGCTGCTGGATGCGTTGTGTCGGCAGCCGGACAACAGCCCGACCACTGAACATGCACAAAGCCTTATTCTGGATGTCTTGTGCTGGCTCGCTGGGGTTTTCTCCAATGGACCGTGCAGGTGGGTCTAAGCTTGAGCCCACAGCGAATAAAACTGACCCGCATATCTACTTCCACTTCAGTTATTCCAAAGTGGTGAAGCAAATGTTTTCTTCTTAGCCTAAAAGAAGGAAAGGAGGGGCTGCTTGTGAAAACCCGGACGCGGCTGATGGATATAGTGCGGGTGTGTTTCTTCGAGGCTGGCCGGAGCATAGCGCACAAGTGTGCTCGTTTTCTTGCTCTGTGCATTAGGTGAGTAGCATATCCAACTTTGTGTCTTTTTAGCTATGATAACTGTAAGATCCTGTAACAACAAAGCTTTCCCTAAATTCCTTTTTTTTTTCTTTGTTTTAATGTTAGTAGTGAATTACAAGAAGAGAACTACCCTGAAGCAGAAGGACATTGCTTCTTTGCAATGTTTTTCTAAATACGTTATTAAGAAGAACAACCTTTATTTGTCACATCAAGCACATTTACTTTAGCATATACGTGTTGCAGTGAAATATGCGCTGGGTGTCTAATTTATATGTATTTATATATGAATATATTACAGTGTTAGCAGTTGTCTGAGGAGGTACAGACACTGTCTGACCTTCTACACCATGATGTTTATGTCTTAAGGGTCTTATGGAGGAGGAGGGCTATAGCATTATCAGTGAATGCGAATTGTAATGGGTCCGAAGTCGTGGGCAGAGCAGTGGTGATGAACATTTTGATGGGCTGATGGGATGTGGTGTCTTTGGGCTGTGGATTATAATAGACTTCCTAAAGCAAATGGGAGTCATGGAGAGAGGTTGAATATCTCTGTTTTATCGCCAGTGTCCATGTCCACAATTGAAAGTTAAGTTGGTTTCAAATTTTGACAAAACCAATCTTATTTGTAGTAATTTAGCATGTATAACGTGAAAGAGGCACTTTAAGAATTTTATTACTTTCTTGCATGCGCACAGAAAGAAGAAAGTAATTAAGAAAGTAATAGAATGTGTTCGGAGTGAACACAGGCGCCAGCTGATCAGTGCCGTCTTTAAGGACACGTCTGCTAATGCTGCTTTCCTGGTGTTTGCACTTTTTAACACCTTCCCTACGCCGCGCTCCATCACAGTTAGGAGTGGTTGCCCCCCTTCCAGTTGGGAGCACAGCATGGGGTCGGTTTCCCGAATCAAATTGTGCAAAAAAGTTTTTCAGTTCGTCAGCCAGGGCGGTGTCGGCACTCATGAATCCAGAGCATCACAGATGGATACATTGTATCCACGGCTTCTGGTTAGGGAAAACTGAGATGGACTTTCTAGCTATAGTGTCCTCCACGATTTTACCTAGAAAACCTACAACCGTTTCTGTGAACTCCTTGATGTCTCCGCCCGCGCTGCCACAGAACATGTCCCAGTTGGTTGAAGACAGCACTCCTTGTAGCGCAGCCTCTGATTAGTCGGTCCATCGTGTAACTTCTCTCACTATAGGAGGTTCCTGCCTGAGCCTTTGTTTATATTTTGGCATGAGAAGGACAGCTGAGTGATCGGACTTACCGAAAGCGGGGAGGGGTTTGGCTTTGTAGCCCTCTTTGAAGGGAGAGTAGCAGTGATTTAGGGTCCGCTCTCGCCCAGTCCCCAGCCACAATGAGAGCTTCTACATGGTGTCTAGCCTTGAGGGTGGAAACAGCTTCATGCAGCTCAAGAGAGTGCGTGTCCTTGTCTGCCTGGGGTGGATTATAAACGACGCTCCTGATTACTAAAGGTAGCTTATGTTGCAGATAATGATTGCGACCTTTTATTGTTAGGAGCTCCAGGTTAGGCGTGCAGGAGTGCCTGAGAGTGACTTCGTCCCCGCTGTTGCACCAGTTATTAGTCCTTTGACACACTCCCCCTCCTCTGGATTTCCCGGACTAGTTCTATCCTATCCATGCAGTGAACTGTAAAAAATCTGCTGGTTGAACGGCGTAGTCCGACAGGAGTCAGCCATGTCTCGGTAAGACAGATGATGCTGCAGTCCCGTATGTCCCTCTGAACTTTATCCTGGCCGTTAGTTCATCCAGCTTGATCTCCAGTGACTGGACACTGGGCAGTGTAGCCTTTCTCTTACATCAGCTCTTTTGCCTCGGGGCCTCCTGCGTGACCTGGAAGCATCACAACCTCCTTCGTTTGTGTTGGCTCCTTGTCATGGTTCTGGTGCTGCAATCCAATGTTTAAGAGCGTCTGTCTGTCACATGCAATATGACAGTGCAGGTGGTTTTAATAAGTTCAAAAGATAGGCAAGAAGAAGTACATGCAAAGAAAGTGACAGAGCAGGTGCAACGGCTGCCGAACTCACTGGAACTATACATGGAGTAAGTAATAAACCTCGTTTTATTTCTTTTTTGCTTTAGCAATGGAAAAGGAGACCCAAGTTTTGGTGCAAGTCTCTTGAAGTCTTTGCTAGACAATATGCCTTACTTGCCTGCAGCAGCAACAGGTGGTAAGTAACTGAGCAGCAGGACAGCACCATACTTATCTGTACACCACCTTCCATGATTCAACAGCATCTTCTTCTTGACAGGCTCAGTTTTCTGGTACTTTGTATTGCTGAACTATGTGAAGGAGGAGGACCTGGCGGGCTGCAGCACTGCCTGCGCCTCTCTCCTTACTGCCATCTCTCGACAGTTGCAGGACCGCCTCACCCCACTAGAGGCGCTGCTGCAGACCAGGTACCTCCGCACCGTTTGGTAATGTTGACTGAAGTTATTTCTGGACATGTGAGGTATATTTAAAACAAAAACCCTCTCCTCTCCTGGTACGCCCCTCGTCACCCCAGGTATGGCCTGTACAGCTCTCCCTTTGACCCGGTGCTCTTTGACCTGGAAGTCAGTGGTTCCTCCTGTAAGAATGCCTTCAACAGCAGCATTGGAGTCCAGTCAGATGAGATTGACCTATCTGACATCCTTTCAGGTCTGCATATTGCTACAACCTCGTTACTGATTACTTTTATCAATGTTACGTTTACAATTTTAATACAGAGCGCAATTAGATGCAGCACTAAATGGTGAATATAGTATGTTTAGTCTTGTCCTTTGTTGTGATGTTTTTATTTTACTCAGCTATATGTTAAATGGCCTTTTGTTTATACTGACATGCGCTCAAGTGATAGGAAATTAAGACTGAACACCAGCAGGTCATTGTTTGCTGGACATATGTAAGCACAGCAACAGCAGCCTAGTTTTATTGTTCTACTAATTTAAACAGTTAATGATTCCTGGAGCTGTCTGGCTCCCTGCTCGTGAAACACCGATCCAGAACTGTTAATACTTGTGCTTGAGGCACTCCTCACTCTCTGCAGTCTTCTCCTAAATGAGAAAAGCATCAACATCACTCCAGTAGCAGTACAAAAAGCAGTGTACAGTTGTAGATGTTGTTGCAGTTTGCTGTGTATGTGCTGTGTGGGCCAAGGTAGAATAAATGGACAGGTGCAGAAGATCTGTTTAATACAATTTTATTCCCGTCTGTTTATTTCTCTACAAAACCCTCAGGCCATGTTCCCAATGGCTGATGGCAACGAAGAAAAACACTATTGAACTGTCTTTGTCCACTTTTACTTAACCTGGAACGTGTGAGGAAGGATGTCTCTGATTATTTACAATGTGTAGATTTGTAGCCTGTTTTTATTGCAGTGCAATTACAACCTTGTGTTTGGAAAACCGCGTTCTGTTGAAATATTGTTTAAAAAACTAATTGTTGAGCTCTACAGCTCTGAAGGGAATATCTGCTGTAAGGCCGTGTGACACGTCTTGGACACAAATTATCTAAGTGGAGCATTTTGACTGTGGCACAGTAGGTAGTGCAGTCGATCCCCAGCTCCTCGTCGCATGTTGAAGCGTTCTCGAGCGAGAAACTGAACTCATGCTTCCCAGTGAGTGTTAGGATAGGATATGAATTTATTGATCTCACAGTGGGGAAATTCTTGTGATTCAGCAGCAACAGAACAAAGAACAAAAAGCGCAATACCAGCTTTTGGTACCAACACGTCGAAAAGTGCAGGCCATTTGCACTTCAAATATAAGAAAATATTCTCTGTTTTAAATGACACTTTTGAAGCTCTAATCTTTTCCTGAATCGGTGTTGTACAGGGAATGGAAAAGTGAGTAGCTGTGCAGCAGCAGAGGGCAGCTTCACAGCATTAACAGGACTTCTGGAGGTGGAGCCTTTGCACTTTACTTGTATCTCCACTAGCGATGGTACACGGGTGGAACGGGATGATGCTAGCATGTTCACTGGTGAGCGCTGTGTTTCTTTAATTTATTGTCCCTGTATGAACTGGTCATTGCCTGAACCTCTGCTCTTAAACCCAGTGAGCACTTTTGGTGTAACCCCGGCTGTGGGAGGCCTGTCAACAGGAACAGTGGGTGAAGCCTCTTCAGCTCTGAGTTCTGCGGCCCAGGTGGCGCTCCAGTCACTGTCCCACGCCATGGTGTCGGCAGAGCAGCAGCTACAGGTCCTACAAGAGAAACAACAGCAGCTGCTAAAGCTGCAGCAGCAGGTGAAAGGCCACATCACTTGTACACAGCCCTACACTCGGTGTACAGCACTTGGGGAACACCTTCCCAGAAATATATTTGGGCCAAATAGTACTTGCAACATCTGTTTAAACAATGTATCAAATCATCTGAGACAGAAATGTGTTTGTTTACAGCCTGGTAGCATTAACTAAACATGATAAAGAACTTTACACATTATGAGGATTTCTACCTAATCTTATCTACTCAGGGAGGCACCAATTCGAGTTAGAACCACCACAAATATGTGCAGCAAATTTAATTTGCTAAATGCAGAGGGAGTACTGGCCTCAAGCCTCAGTATGAAACTTATGGTAGTGGTAGCTAGACTCGATTTCTGTCCACTATGTTCCCTCTCTTTATGTTTCCAGTATTTATTATAATTATTATTATTCCTTCAGGGCTTCCAATCTCCCTCCAGCAAAGGCTGCAAACGCTGCAGCAGCTGTTTGCAGCAGCTAGCTTTCAACAATCACACGCAATTTTCTTCAGGAAATGCAGCATTCTAATTACTGTAAGACTAAATTGAACGTTGCAGTTAGTAAAGGTGAAGCTACAGTACACTGATCTTTTTATTTCAATAATTATATGCATAGTTACTTTGTGTAATACTTTGAGTTGTTACATTCACACATTGTCACATTGCAGTTATCACAAGTCCTAGAAATAAATAAGACAGAAACCTTATCATCGTATCACAATACGATTCAATGCCGTAGAGATGGTTTGCAATGTGACTAGAGTATATTTTCTTGTAGTAATCTTGTGGTTATTAAGAACTCTTTGTCTGTGCTGTAACAGAAGGCAAAGCTGGAAGCCAAGTTGCATCAGACCACCTCTGCAGCTGCTGCTGCGGCCTCTGGAGTTGGGCCCATCCACAACTCTGTGCCTTCCAATGCCTCATCAGCTCCAGGCTTCTTCATCCACCCCTCTGACGTCATTCCCCCGACACCTAAAACAACGCCCCTCTTCATGACCCCACCTCTCACGCCACCCAACGAAGCTGTTTCGGCAGCTTTCAGTGCAGAGCTGGCTCACCTGTTCCCTGGTTCCATGATTGACCCTGGACCTGTCAACCTAGCTGCACACAAGAACACACAGAAAGCCAAGCCGGTTGGTACCTTGCAGCTCAATGTTTGGTTACTTAATGACTGTTGACCCTTTTCTCATATTCTATGAGAAAAGAGTCATGGTCAATAATATATAATAATCTTTTCTCATGTATTATGAGCAAAGATTATTATACATTATTAACAGTGGATTGCCTCAGACAGACAGAATCTAATCATGGAACAGGTCCACTTTCCTCCCTTTTTGTTACCCCCGCACTCTGGGTCACTCTGGGTCACTCTGGGTCACTCTGGGTCACTCTGGGTCACTCTGGGTCACTCTGGGTCACTCTGGGTCACTCTGGGTCACTCTGCTCTGGATGCTACGTGTATAATGCCGAGCTGACCTCTAAATTCATGTGGCAATTCTCTAGAGGCTCTTCTACGCCATTATATGATGTGTTGCTGGTGTAAAATATTTTAGTTCTTGCACCTTTTTAAGACATGTACAGCCCCTTAAAAAGTTTTAATGGCATCTTGAATATTAAGTGCAAGAGATGATCAGAATGCCTATTCTATGTGAATATAACTCAGGTTGACCAATTGATGAGGTTTTTTATGTTTAATAAAATCAGAAGGATGCCTAAATGGTGTTTGTTTTTGTTTGTTTCCCCCCACCCCCCAGAGTCCAATGGGTAGTGGTCTGGCTTTGGCCATTTCCCAGGCATCTCACTTCCTGCAGCCTCCTCCACACCAGTCCATCATTATAGAACGGATGCACTCTGGTATGTCATTTATTAATAATTCTATTTACCCAGTTGTCTCCGCATACTATTTCAAATAGATTAAACAACAATTTTAAAATAGGTTTTGTTTTCTTAAATTTAACCAATTTCTTTGATTCTTTCCTCCAAGGAGCCCGGCGCTTTGTCACTCTGGACTTTGGCCGTCCTGTGCTACTGACTGATGCTCTGATTCCAACCTGTAGCGACCTGGCATCACTCTCAATAGACATTTGGACTTTAGGGGAGGAAGTAGATGGCCGCAGGCTGGTGGTGGCCACTGACATAAGCACCCATTCCCTCATTCTGCACGACCTGCTGCCACCCCCTGTCTGCAGGTTTATGAAGGTCAGTTAGTCGTTTTGTTTGCCCCACAATTTCAGTTGTGTTAGCTCACCCCACTGACTGCCCAGTTGCTTCCTATAATTACCAGATCACTGTGATTGGACGTTATGGCAGCACCAATGCTCGGGCAAAGATCCCACTGGGCTTCTACTATGGCCACACGTATATCTTGCCATGGGAGAGTGAACTGAAGTTGATGCATGATCCTCTGCGGGGAGAAAGTGAGGCAGCCACTCAACCTGATGTAGACCAGCACTTGACCATGATGGTTGCGCTGCAGGAGGACATCCAGTGCAGGTATGGAAGACTTCACCTCCAACTGCCACTTCAGTTTGTTGTGTTTGAATGAGCAGAACATTAAAGTTGCAGGTTTCATTTTAGTTATGGTCTTTTCGATAAATGAATACAAAATACGCACCTAGAATTACAAAAGCATCCCAACAACCTCAAATCAGTCATCAATATTTAAAAAGCGGTCAAGAATAATGCTAGCAGCTAAGTCACTTTATTTCATGCCATGGCACAGTATAAAGCAAGATTATATGTATGAATAATTATGCTAGGCCTAACTTAATTTATGTAAAATATATATTTAAAGACAGTCACCGTATCAACACACTGCTGACTACATAATTAGATTTCTACAGGACACTGACTGTAACACCCAGCCTGCCATGAATGGAAACTGGGCTGGCTTATCTTCTCCTAATGATTTCTACACATCTTCTGATGCCAAACATCAAATAAATCTATTATTATTTACCAGTATGTGTATGACAGCTGTGTCCTTGTCCTGGCTGTGTTATATGCGTGAAGTGTGAAGCACTCTAAAAGTGATTGGACTTAGAAATATGAGTTGTGTGTTGCGATGAACTCCCTTGAAGCTAACGGCGAGCTGGCTCCTTCTGTGCCGATAGACATTTCACTGGTTATAGCATCAGTCAATAGAAAAGTCCACTTTCTATAACTTTAGATATCTGGCTGCTGACACACATATACACACAAATTTTTCAAAAAACACAAATTCAAGCTGAAGAACGCTACTGCATTTTAAAGTACATGGCTGCATCTAACTCGTAGGCTGTTAAAACCTCTTCAGAAGTTTCACAAAAAGTTGGAGAAGATGCAAAATCAGAACTGAAAACTTGTTCGGTGATCAGATCAATTGATGGTTTTTGGGAAAATCATACTAAAACATTTGGGAGCCACCCCCCCAAAAAGTGCTGAATGTGCTAATTAGACATGAACCAGAAGGAGATAAGTTCTTTCTTCTTCCTACCAGGTATAATCTAGCTTGCCATCGCCTGGAGACCCTTCTGCAGAACATTGACCTACCGCCTCTTAACAGTGCAAACAATGCCCAGTACTTTTTACGAAAACCAGACAAGGTCGTGGAGGAGGACCAGCGTGTTTTTTCAGCCTACCAGGACTGCATCCAGCTGCAGCTGCAACTCAACCTGGCTCACCATGCTGTCCAGCGCCTACGCGTGTCACTAGGTGCCAGACGCAAATCACTCCCCACAGCCACGGCTCTGGAAGGCCAGGAGCTTGTTCACAACTCATCCACAGAGCAACTGAGGATCATTATCCGCTACCTGCTGGACACACTGCTCAGCCTGCTTCACTCCAATAATGGTGAGAAGGAATCTGTGCACAGCTTGGTCTGCTGGCACAAAAGGAATTATATTTAGGAAATAACTTTGTGTGCTCCTTATGTGCTTCATGCATTTGTGCTTTTTCAGGCCACTCAGTCCCCTCTGTGCTCCAGAGAACATTCCATGCCCAAGCCTGCGAGGAGCTCTTTAAACACCTGTGTATCAGCGGGACACCTAAGATCCGTCTTCACGCCGGCCTGCTACTGGTGCAGCTCTGTGGAGGCGAGCGCTGGTGGGGACAGTTCCTCTCAAACGTACTGCAGGAGCTCTACAATTCTGAGCAGCTGCTCATCTTTCCTCAGGATAGGTAGTAACCGTGCAAATCCATATACATAATTAGCAAACGGCACATAAAAATTCAATTTCCTGCAATTAGGAACAGCATTGAAAAATCCATTTTTCTTTACAGTTGGTATCTATAAGAATTTCATTCTTATAGCCCCTTTAAAACTGTGTCTTTTTTGCCTTTACTAAAAGAGAGATGAGGGGCAGCAAATGTCTGGCCTGGTTTTCACCACCACAGTTGGTACTTAACAAATCAGATGCCTAGTACTGGAATGTTAAATAGGTACTCGATTTCTATTATCGTATTTCTTTCCATATGTTGGAACTTAACTCAGCTTTCTGAAGAATCATCAGCTTTTACAAACATGAGCTGCAGCCTGCCAGCTTGTGTGAATGTGCCAGATTATCTGGGTTGTTAAAAAAAGTGCAGAAGTGATCATTTTGTTGATCACTTAGTTCCGAACTAAAAGGTGCGTCAACAAACACACACAGTCTTTAAACTTCTCCACTCTGGTCCAAACTCTGCCGCTGTTGAAAGAAGCCGCCTTTTTCTTCCTTAAACTGCCACAGGAGTATGGCTGTGGAGCAGTAAATGTAAAGTTGCTCCCAGTGGGCCACGTGAGCACCTTGCATGGTGTGTGAATGGGTGAATGACCATCAACATTGTAAAGGTTTTACCATGTGCATCAGGACCCAGTCTGTAAGCCCCTGCAGCTTTCATGTTTTTCTGTCTGCCTGTTTTTGTCCAGCCGCTGGAGGATGGTGCCGTAACTCCACTGTTGTCTTTTTATAATCCCAGGGTGTTTATGCTCTTATCCTGTATTGGCCAAAGATCCTTGAGTAACAGTGGTGTGTTGGAAGGCCTTCTAAACCTCCTGGACAGCCTGTTGTCTCCTCTGCAGCAGCCACAAGCTGCTGCCCAGCATAGGGCTGAAGGTAAAGAGGAGTCCCTGGTATACTTGTGACATTGTTGCAGGTGGTCTGTTGAACATTAATTATAGACTTGGCATTGGCATTTTTGTGTTGGGATGGATTTGCAGGTGTTTTGGATATCCCAATGATCAGCTGGGTAGTGATGTTGGTTTCAAGACTCCTGGACTATGTTGCCACCATAGAAGATGAGGCCTCCAGTGGCAAGAAGCACCTTGGTGGAAAAGAGCGAGAGCGAACTTTTACAGGTATGGGAGCTACAGGATTGTCTGTAATAGCCTGTCAACTTCCAGGTCTTATCTGAGGTCTATAATTAAATTTAAAGTTTTACCCCAGTGCACAAGCCCTATTTGCTAAATTCATAAAATTCTAAAGAGACATCTTAGCTATGTCGTCATCAACTTGTTAATAACCATGTTACGAAGTTGTAAGGTAATTACTGGTACAGAAGAATTTTCTCCTCTACTAACATACTGTGACTGCGTTTACATGGGCTTAAGTACCCGGGGTCCTCGGCGGTGGAAACTGGCGTCATTCAGGCTTCTACAAAGAAAACTGGAAAAAAAAATTCAGACTTTTAAATAAGGTGCCATCGCTCCATTTAATGGATAAAACAGTGATCTCTCCTTGCATTCTTTTTTACTCAGCTATTTGTTCCTGTCTTCAGCCTTTTGCTAGACTCGTGCAGTTGGAGAGTTAGAAACCTGGTTATGCATTCTCTGACAAAAGAAATCTACCTGCAGGACGCAGGTTTTACTAATCCCCCACCCCGATTTTGGAAACCAGCTTTCCCGTTTACATAACCCCATAAAGCCCTGGTTACTTAGGTCCGGGTAAATACACTGATTTGTGAGCTGGTCAAAGCAGAAAAATCCTCTTCAGTCACTGACTAATCAGACACTTACAGCGGAGTAGACCTAAAACTAATTTTAGACCTACATCATGTTTCAGTTCTTTCAAAGCACCAGCACATGTATTTATCTTCTTCTGCAACTCTCACTGAACTGCCGTCAGTGACCTGATGTGTCGTTGTTGTTCTGGCTTTAAGGCATTCAGTGGAGCTTCATCAACAACAGTCTACAGTCTCAGAACTCCAGCAGGTCAGCCAAAGGGCAGCAGCAGCCTGGACCGACTCTACTCGCGCAAGATCCGCAAACAGCTTGTCCACCACAAGCAGGTAAATGTGTCTCATTCCAACACAAGCACAAACCCGTGCATATATTTCTTAAACAGTCGAATACAGAATATGATATGGAAATGCCTCAGATGTGCTCCATCAGACACCCAATATGCCCCTGATGTGAAGCTGCAAGATTAAAACGGGTCAAATAGAAAATAGTTCTGCATTGCCTGTATTTACCGTGTCCTTTTCATTGTAGCAGTTAAATCTATTGAAAGCAAAACAGAAAGCACTGGTGGAGCAGATTGAGAAGGAGAAGATCCAGAGCAACAAAGGTTCCTCGTACAAACTGCTGGTGGAACAGGCCAAACTCAAACAAGCCACATCTAAGGTTAGCAGCTCATCACGTCACTTAACCACACACAGTCTACACTTTGCAGCCCTATGAGTGTCAGCTTAAACTGTCATTTTTTTAGACTGTCTGTGATGGGTAGAATTGTCAGTGCTACTGCGCCACATTTAGAACGTCCCTGCCAGCTGTGGCCACCATGTGCTGAGATCTCTGTGGATCGTATAGTTCCGAAAATGCTGGGTCAGATATATAAAACGACTCACTTTAGTTTGGATAAACTGACCAAATCTTGCTATTCTACATGTGTATTTTCGTAACACAAAAATATGACAACTTATTAAAGAGGCAGTCTGAGGACAAAAACAATTTAGTTGGCCCTTTTTTCTGCAGTGCATTGTCTTGCGTGTTTGCCCAGTCTGCATGAATAAACAAAGGCTCTATAAAGGGGAAATTCCATTTAAGAAAACTAAGACTGCTCAAAACACATCATATGCAATAAACATCTGATCCATTCAGGGTGTACCTTGCCTCTCATCCAGAAAAATGTTGGAATAGGTAATAGGTACCCACTGAACCAATACAGGATAAGTGGTATAGATTCATAGTGCTGTTTTTAATGCTATTAATAGAGGATTGGTGTAAAGTACCCAAGCATTCCATGGTTGAAGCATTAATGTACGTGCATGCTTCATGTTGTGTGCCTAGATAAATAATTTCCACATGGTATGTTATAACTCCACGCTTGCTCTTTCAGCATTTTAAAGACCTTATTCGTCTACGGCGAACGGCTGAGTGGCCTCGCGCTACGCTGGACACGGAGTCAACCACAGCCAAAGAAGCCCCAGAGGTGGAACCTCTGCCCTTCACGCTGTCCCATGAACGCTGCATCTCTGTGGTGCAGAAGCTGGCCCTTTTCCTCCTCTCCATGGACTTCACCTGCCATGCTGACCTGCTGCTCTTTGTCTGCAAGGTGTTCATCTGACACTTGTACATGGTTTTTTAATCAAATCTGGGACTCAGTACAAAGCTCCTAATAAACACCCCTGTTTCCCCCTTAGGTCCTTGCTAGAATAGCCAACGCCACAAGACCCACAATCCACCTTTGTGAGGTGGTGTCTGAGCAGCAGCTGGAGCGCCTGCTTCTCTTGCTTGTGGGGACAGACTTCAACCGTGGGGACATCTCCTGGGGGGGTGCCTGGGCACAATATTCCCTCACGTGTATGCTACAGGACATTCTGGCAGGTGTGTGTTTGGTGTTTTTACGTCGATTTGAGTTCAGTCGCCACACAGTATGTGTGTGGTATGTCTGGTGGTATTTTCGAGTGAACGGTCTTTTGTTTGGATCAAAAAATGATTTCAGCTGAAAATAGTAGTTTGAGTTCTTGTCTGGCTTTACCACATGATATTCCCAGTGAACTGGTCTTTTTCAGCTTTTTTAATAAAACCTGTGATATGCTTTGAGCTGCAATTCATAGGTTTTTTTAAAAAATTAATCACCAACTATTTTGACACTTAAGTAATTATTTCATGGCCTTTGGCATGGACGCAATATGTTTTAGGTCGTCTGTTCCCTTCCTGTCAACGCAGTATCACAGGACTATTTTGATCTGAACTAAAGGTCTGGGCTAATGGTGATTTGGTGGTTAAAGGTCAAGGTCACAGTGACCTCATGTCTGTCCCTTTCTCATCCATGCATTATCTTAAGCCCCGTTCAGACATGCTCTAGGATTCTAACATTATCCTGACTCTGTCAGGTGTGGGGGGATGTGAAACATTACCAACATAATCCAGATTCACATACATGGACGTGTCTGCTGTTCTTTTACTCCTAATATAAACTCTGAGATTTCCCTTATCTTCATCTTTTCCCATGACACACAGCTGCCTTTTAGTAGCCAAGTGTCTAATTAAGTGGTAAAACCTCTTACAAAATGTTTTGTTATATTGATAAAACCTGCTGCAGGTCCAGACGTATTTAGACAGCCACACTCTGTAACCATCACAATGGATTTGAAATGTATCGAGTGTAACTGGTCGGCTTTGATTAAAGGACTTTGTCCTTATACATTCTAGAAACCATGTAGAAACAACCAACTTTAATCTTTGTACATGGACTCCTATTTTAGGTGTTCAAACATTATTGGACATTTGGCTACAGTAGTACAGGTGTTTAATTCCCCACTTTACAAGTAAGCACATCAAGAGTTTAGAGTGGTTTTAAGTGTTGCTTTTTGATTTGGAATGGAGATCCCTCTGAATAGAGCCCATGAAGCGGTGAGGCCCCTGGTACAGCGCGCTCGCAGCCCTGCTGGTGGCTGGAGACCCCATAGAGCTAAACGCCAAGGCAGTCGCCTCCACAATCCAGTGAGGAATGAACTTGTTTAGAAACCGGCTTCCCCAAGTGGTTCTTTGCCCATGACAGAAATAGCTGGTCACTCGTCCTACAGCCTTTAGTTCTGACTGTGTAAACGCACAAGGCCTGACCTGGACACAGCTTATGTAACCACTGATACTCCTCTGAAGAAAATAGCACAGGATGGAAGGACAATTGGAGAAGATGAGCCCACAACTTTGGGCATAAAGTCCAGACTAGGTTCTAAGGCCAGTCTTGCGTTCCCAGAAGAGAACGTGGTGCATGGTGGATGTAATGAAACAGCATGAATCTCTTGTTTTTCTGAAGTGAGAGTCGGCAGCAAATCGGTCTTTCAAATCCAGCTGTTCTAAAGTGGAACTGACAGACCCTCCAATACAACAGGAAGGTCCCACGAGGGGGTCGGGGAGCTTACGGCATATACCACTCATGAAATGGCCCACCAGGCGACGCTGCCCCACAGGCTCCCCCTCCAGAGCAACATGGCAGGCAGAGATAGCTGCTGAGTACACCTCAGTGGTGGAGAAAGCCTTTCCTTTATCCAACATGTCATGTAGGAAAGTCATAATCACTGCCACGGAACACTGGAAGGGAATCTCCTGTCAATCACTACACAGTTTCTCATAAATCAGCCATTTCCTACCGTCTGAATGGTCTCAATAACATTTTAAGGAAGACCCATTGTATTCAAGATGAACCACAGTATATCCCTTCTGTGGAATAGGACTAAAGAGTGGCTGCATCCTCTCCCCTGATCTATAAACAGACCTATGAAAGAGATGGTCTGAGATGGGACAAGAACATTATTTATTTAGGTTTGTCATTATTTATCAAGTTTGTCATAAGCAACTGTGTTGTCTGCTGCCCCCTGGGTGGAGGTTGCCCCAATGAGCCAGTCACCTGTATAAGTGGCAACTCTGATGCCTTCGTGCATGTCACAAATACTCTGGGGCTTAGTGAGAGACCAAAGAGGAGAAGTAGATACTTGTTACACGTCCCCTGAGAATCAAATCTAAGATATTTCCTGTGTAGCATGTATGCAGGCATGTGAAAATAAGTGACCTTGAGGTCGATTGATATGAACCTGTGCAGAAAATGCAGTGGAGAGGCACGTGTTGACATTCAGAATTTGTATTTCCTTCGATGGACATTCAAACCCAGAGATCTAAAATAGCCAGCATGGGACCGGGAAATATCTTGGAACCACTTTGACTGAGTTCAGGAGCGACAGTTCTGATTGCATTCTGCGCAGCTGGTACCCAGTACCAGCTCCCTCTTGTGTTATAGAATAAAATAGAACTTTGTTATTGTGACATAAGCAATGGAATTGAAAGAGTCTGCCGTGCCTCATCCAGGTTACTAAAAATACAGCATTAAAACAGCATTAGAACCGCTATCTATCTATTTATATCAAAATAATAAAAGTCCACACTGACTTGTCCACCAAAATTTACTCAGTGCTCAGTTTGTACTTACTGCTTTTAGTGGGATTATTGCATTTGGGTAGAAACTCTTTTCAAATCTATTTGTCCTTGAAAAAGCTACCACAATAACTTGTAATAATAACTAGTCAAGCGTAACCGTTTTGTCTTTGGCTCCTCAGGTGAACTGTTGTCTCCAGGCTCGCTTGATGTTATGGATGAGGTTGCAGTGGGGGAGGATGCTGGGGCGTCGTCCTCCTCAGCGGGGGCTGATTCAGATGACTCCCTGCCACAGCCCACACCCATACCTCTGGTAGAGAGCATTGACGAGGCCCTGGTCCCGGATATCATCGCAGGTACTACTGGGACCTCCTCAGTATTCCAAAGTGCGTGGGTAGCCCTGTGTTCACTTCAACACTTCGCACACCAATGTTCAATGTTTTGTCTTCACAATTAAGTATCTGTGAGCTCAAATGTTCTCCTCTTGTTTTCAGACCTGCATGTTTTTCTCCACTGTATGGTTTTCTTGTAGCATTTTTTAATTTCTGACACTTGGAGGAGTTCAGACATACAGATTTAGAGGTAGTTTGCTGTTATGGAATTTGCATTACATTCGTGTGAAAGCTAAATATTAGAGTAATAACTGTGTTGTCATACAGAAACACTAGGTTTGATCATCACTGTGTCTTGTGTCTGGACTCCTCCTCCAGTATGGGAGCTAATAGCTTAATCGGCATTAAAATTGCCCAGTAATGTGCTAAAAAGTTTTTTGTTTTTTTTACTTGTATGTTTTTTTTAGTGTGCTTGCTCGGCAATATTAAAGCTGTTTTCATTATCCAAAGGTGCTCCACCTCTGTCATCTTTGGAAAAAGATAAAGAGATAGACTTTGACTTGCTACAAGACCTGATGGATGTTGATATTGATCCTTTAGATATTGATTTGGAAAAAGATCCACTTGCTGCCAAAGTCTTTAAGGTACGTCCATTATGACATCCTAACCTTTTCATTAGAATAAATGAATATAGAGGGG
Organism: Channa striata; assembly: GCA_033026295.1. Taxonomy (NCBI): domain Eukaryota; kingdom Metazoa; phylum Chordata; class Actinopteri; order Anabantiformes; family Channidae; genus Channa; species Channa striata. The sequence goes on along the minus strand of CM065180.1, from coordinate 615,697 downwards.
GGAAAATGCAAATGCTAAATGTTCAGTTTTATAAAAACTTATTTTGTGAAAAAAAGTAGAAAATGACATGATGCTGAGGCATATGCTGTTTGCTAAGAATAGTATTAAATTAATTAAAGCTTTTATAAAGTTATTGAGTGTGATGTTTAGTAAACCGTTAATAGAAATCTGTCAGCGTGCTTGTCGGTTGAAGAAGGTGTTTGTAGTAATGGAAGGAATTTAGGAAGCTTTGTACGTAGAAACTTTTAATCTACGTTCTCTCCTAAAACCACTTTTTCATCTTAAGGGCGTGTTCACATTTTTTGTGTTTTCGAAAACAATAGTCAGGTGCCTAAATGAATCCTAAGACAACTGTACAAAGTCCTTTCCTCGCCCCGGCCACTGTCATCTATTTCAGAGTCGAAGATCCACAGTCCTTGTTATGTTTAAATGTTTAGTCAGTGCAGTATTTCTACAACCTGCGACAGCTGGCATTTTATTGTCAGTACAAACCCAATGTAGTCCTTCAGTGGCCGAATCTGTGAGGGACTGAGACAACAGGATCTTAGTGACATGATAGGAAGAAGTTGATGGATATCTGAGCTGAATGAGAGCTGATCAGGACAGAGTCAGTTTAGTATCCAGAAAAAGCTGATTGGTGCGATCTTGCTTTACTGATAATTTCCTGTGTGTGTTTAACAATATTACGCTACATTAGCTATTGAAACAGGAAATAAGAATGTTGGGGTTTCTGTGTTGTCGGTGTCCCCTCATTACATGTAATTACACTTGTTCAACACTAAGAACTTGAGCTATACTGGTAGTGTGAATGCATCATAAAGCTTAAAAAAAGGCTTTTAAAATTGGCATGAAAAAATGTGTAACCCATCCTTTAGCCTACCTAAGCTAAAAAAATTGATAGTGATATCATAAATTGTACAGTTGACTTATACATTTTATACCCGTAGTATTTTGTTAGTGCAACTGACACTGGCCATTTGATGTCCATTATACATATATCATTCAAAAGATGTAACATTTCAAGCGTATCCACATTACACTGAACTAATTATGGTTATACTTGATATACAGCTTAAACGGATAAAGTCAGTTTTTGGAATTGTAAAAGTCACTGATATGTCATATGTATATTTTTCTTGTGAATCATTGTTCAGAGTTAAAATATATGTTTAAAGCAGTTTGCTAAGTCAACAGAGCATAAAGTTGAATGTTGGTTTCACTACTTGATTGTGAATTGACATAATCACCAAGTGTAGACAGCATTTACTTAACACACCTATAATGTCACTTCGTCCTTAACAACAAATTGTCACCTTTGTCATTTTTGGCCCTGACTTTCATTGCTTCCTTCTCATGTCTGTTGTCAGCCTATCAGCAGCACCTGGTACGACTACTGGGGTGCCGATTATGGCACATATGGGTACAACCCGTACATTGGAGGAGTTGGTATCCCCGTGTCCAAACCTTCAGTCGCTGCTGAAAAGCCGGGATCACAGGGTCTGTCAGTCTCCATTTCACAGGGTGAGCACAGGTGGCATTTTTTTGCCTGCATTTTCGTTGTTTAGTGTTTCAAATTAACTTATGTTCTTTTTCTTGTGTGTTTCTCAGCTCTGGATGCCCGGCTAGAGGTGGGCCTTGAGCAGCAGGCTGAACTCATGCTCAAAATGATGGCAACTCTACAGGCGGACTCCATTTTACAGGCCCTCACCTCAAGCTCATCCACCGGTAACAAAATAACCTCTTCAATATTTCAGTCCCAGCTGGAGTGTATACTTGTAGCCTCCTTTAGATTTCTTAGTAAGGTGTGTTTGCTGTCTTGGTTTCAGTGAGCCAGACCACCAATGGGACTGATGACTCCCTGTTGAGGGCTCTACACGGACGAGGCTCCCCTCCAGGCAGCAACCCGATCATCCAGCCCTCATCTGTCCCCATGCTGAGCGCCTGCTTTAACAAGCTCTTCTCCATGCTGCAGGTTCACCATGTTCAGGTCAGCACATGGTCTGTTTGAAAACCAGCACATTTACAGTTCAACGCTGTCGCTGTCCATAAGAGGTTTGGCTGATACTGAAGTGAAAACACGTCTCTTTAAATGTAATCAGAATTATGATGATGGTGTTTACAGTCTTTACTGGAGGCACCAACTGAACTACAGCCTTGAGTTTATTTAGTTGTTCCGTTTCAACGGACAGTGGATAGGGTGAAGGTCAAAACACTAGGAGGGAGGGAGTAACATTGTTATTTTAAAACTTGTTCACTAGAGTTATGATTATGCCTTTGGTTTGGTTTTTTTAGCTTACTGGAAAACAGCTGTGCCAAGCTGCAGGTCTCTACAGATGCTGATTCTTTCCAGGTGCCACAGGTTCTGCCTGTAGTATGACATAGTTCTTTTTGCTGGTGCAAGGAACCCGGCTGCCAGTACTTTATATGCAATAACGATAACACGTAGTAGAGATTTTGTTGTTAATATGTGGTGGAGGTTCTACAGTTTAAACACTTAGTAAATGATGTGTTTGTGCTTCTGAATCAGGCTGTATTGTTACAGAACCTTTTGTATAAGTTCCTGAAATGCTTTGTAGTTGACTGACAATAAAAAAAGTGATCGCAAAAAAAAAAAAACAATAAAATTAATTAAATAATAAAATAGATAAAAATAAAATGAAAACCATTAAAAACAAAAAACGTTTGGTCACATATTGTTGGGTAGTCACCTGCCCTAGTGTAGTCAAGTGTGTGTGTGTGTGTGTGTGTATGTGTGAACCACTGACATGGAACAAAAGTGACACATCTTTATAGAGTAACTTCCTCAAGTATCATGAATGTTTTTCTTCTGTTTCTCAGCTGGAGTCCCTGCTGCAGTTGTGGTTAACGCTCAGTCTCAACACATGTTCCACTGGCAGTGAAGAAAGTGGATCTGATATCTTCCTGTTCAATGCCAGCCGAGTGCCCACCATCCCACTCAACCAAGGTCAGGAGTCCTTCCACATCTCTGTTGAAAGAGCTGCAGAAGTGATGTTGAATGTGTTTTGATTCTGTTTCTGCGTGTCCAGCATCCATCAGCAGTTTCCTAACCGTGCTGGCTTGGTACCCCAACACCTCGCTGAGAACGTGGTGCCTGGTGTTGCACTCTCTCACGCTGATGACCAACATGCCCGCCTGCGGTCAGTACTCCCAGTACCTCTGTGTGTGTTATGTGATAGGGCTAGAAACACAGTTAGGCACCCCGCCTGCCTGCTTTTCATTCGCGTAAGGGCTTAGTCTCTCTGTCCACAGAGCCCGGATGATCAGACAGGAGGCCAGTCAGTTTATATAAAATGTCATTTTCTGTGTAGAAGCTACAGATTTGAATAAACGTTTAAGTAAGTGGCCTTGGAGTTTTCTGGTGTGTGACGATGAATAACCTGTCTTAAACTTCCAGTTTCTACCAATGGGATGAGTTCTCAGGAAAGCACAGCCCAGCAGATGGTGTCCGACCCCACCCTGGTTCATGTCCTGGTGCGTTTCCTGTCCGGCAGTAGCACCAATGGGACAAGCCAGCACACCTCACAGGTGGGACCCACTGCCACCCAGGCCATGCATGAATTTTTGAGCCGCCTGCAGGTACACCTGTCCTCTACCTGTCCACAGATGTTCAGCGAGTTCCTGCTGAAACTTATGCACATCCTGTCTACTGAAAGGTAGGCTGTCACTTTTAAGGACCGTTATTGAGGGTGTTTACGTGGACATTAGCAACCGGGTTACAGTTGGGAAAGTGGATTTCTTACGTGTCATGTATGCTGCCTCGTTTGCAAAACAAAGTTTGCCTAAGGCTCGACAGAAACTTAAATTTACAATGTCTCGTTGAAGTTTATATAAGTCACTTTCCCTCGTGCATTTTCAAAACTCAGGCAATTGTGCATCAGCTGCAGGAGTTTTTCTTTTCTCTCAGCAGTTTGCTGTCATTATACCGTTAAAACCGGTTACTCTTCGACTCCATGTATATGCGGGTTTGCCATAACCGGGTTTCTGAAGTGCCTATAAACCCGAGAAAGCTGGTTTCTCTCAGTAACCTGGTTATTAATGTCCATGTAAACGCACTCATTTTCAGTACATGTTTACTAGTTACGAGCATTCAAAGTCATGTTGACAAAGCTCGGAATTCTAAGGGAACTTCAAGAACTGTTTGTTTATCCTGAACCTCCAGGGGTCCGTTCCAGTCAGGTCAGGGTCCGCTGGATGCCCAAGTGAAGCTGTTGGAGTTCACACTAGAACAGAACTTTGAAGTGGTGTCAGTAGCCACGATCTCGTCAGTCATCGAGTCCATCACATTCTTGGTTCACTACTACATCACCTGCTCTGATAAAGTGGTTTCCCGCAGTGGCTCAGACAGCTCGGTGGGGGCCCGGGCTTGTTTCGGCGGTCTGTTTGCCAACATTATCCGTCCAGGAGATGCAAAGGCGGTCTGTGGAGAAACCACCCGCGACCAGCTGATGTTTGACCTCCTCAAGCTGGTAAACGTGCTGGTGCAGCTGCCTCTGTCTGGGGACAGAGAGTACAGTGGTCGCCTGCCGCTGGCCGGCAGCGGAGCAGCTGACAGCAGCGTGTCGGATGAGGAGAAAGTCTGTGGCAGCAAAGAAAGTGTGACTGGTTCTGGGTCTAGTCAGGGTCCTCCTGCGGGTGTGGCTGACCTGGTGCTAGCCAATCAGCAGATAATGAGCCAGATCTTGTCAGCACTGGGGCAGTGCAACAGCAGTGCCATGGCCATGATCATAGGTAAGAAAGCTCCACCACATGTTGCAGAATCTATCCTTGTTGTTATGTTACAGTTTTGGTTCTCACCATTTGGTGTTAGTGACAAATGATTAGTGAGTAGCTGGTAAACAGGATAGAGCCTTTGTAGACTGAGGAGCCACGAGCTTTTCTACTGATTGGCTACTGACAAAACTGAGCTAAGTTGAGTGAACGTTTATCAGGTGGATGCAGACAGCTCATGAAGAGGGTTATACCGAGGATTATACTGTCATATGCCAATGACTCGTACTGTAGATATAAAATCATAGGAAACAGCCATACGGTTAATAATTTAGAAAATATGTTTGCTATGTTTCAGAAAAAGATGACTGCTGTTATTTTTGAAACTATAGCGCAAGTTAAACAGAGTCTTAAAGTTGGTACAGAACTTTATCATCCTCACTCAGTACTGGAAAGGCCGAATTATACATAAGAAAAAATCTGAAATGAAATACGCGTGTTCTTCAATTTACAGCACTCAGCATCTTTAAAGGTAAACATGGATTTCACTGATAAAATAGAGCTGATTAACTGTTTCAGACCTCTGCAAGAATGATTCCGTGGCAGGATGCTCTGCTGGTCACAGAATTTTAAAGAAGTGGAGAACACAAAATTACAATAAGCCTTATAAGAAGCCTTGGCATTTTGAAAGTCATCCTCAGATGAAGATGTGATGTATTTGACAGACATAGTGAACTACAGTGTTCTGTCCCTGTTGTGACCAGATAAACCTATGAATATTTTCAGAGGTAACAGGAGTTATCTTTGTGAGCCTCTGCAACCTCTGTTTAGCCAAGTCTATTGACGGAGAAGTACAAGTCAACCTGAAGCTGTAACAATATATAGCTAGCTGAAGTTTGCCAACTCCTTTTTATTTTATGTATTTAACCGGATAAAAACCCATTGAGATCAAGATCTTTTAAATAAGTGACCTGGCCAAGAGGTCAGCAGCACATGTGCTAAATTAATGCAATTTTAATAGTAATAGCAATTTTAATAATGCAATAGTTTAGGTACTGCATACATTTTGGTAAATAATGTGCAGTAGTTGAACAGTGTAACAACTTAAAAACCCACATGCACTTTCAAATGGACTCTCGTTGTCTGATGATCAGGAGAGAATGGAAGGCTTCAAGAGAAATGAGTTCTGAAATCTTAAGGTCTGTTTGGAGAATATTCCAAGCAGATGGGGCGGCAAAACTGAATGCTCGCTTCCCCATTTCAGTCTGAACACGAGGCACAGTGAGCTGCCGAATGGCACATGAACGCAAAGCATAATGACTTATGTTTTTTTTGTAGAATAGAGCATAAATATAATGGAGCCAAGCCAAGAACCTCATAAACTAACACCATCCAGTGAGTATACCTTTAAATGCTCAAAGAAGGCCGCTCAGCTTTGGCATAGCGTTCACAAGGATGTGTTAGACGACTACATCCCGTGACAGCACATCACCATAATCAAGCAGAGGTAAAGATGTTGCTGCTGCAAGACATTTACGTGCTCTGAGGGAGACGCAGGATTGGTTGCAGATTAACACAGATTAACAAGCCCTGCGGAATTCTTAGGAAGGAAGAGGTAGAACTGGCCCGTTGAACAGACTGTGTTCTATTTGAAAGATGGTCAACAAACCAATACCAATCTGTAATAAAGATTTGATCAAATGTGTGTGATCAACAGTATCAAATGCTGTACAGAGATCAATAAAAAGGGCAACACAATAGTTTTTATAATCCAGTGCCTGAATAAGATCATTTAAAAACCTTTTGTGCTGTGCTGATTTCTGAAACTTGATTGAAAATTGGATAAAATAGTTTGTTTCTAAAAACACCTTGAGTTGGTCACTGACTAAATTTTCTAAAATATTTGCTAAAACAGTTCAGAAATTTAGCAAAGGAAGTCCAAAGGCCGACTTCCAAACTTTGGGAGTCTCACAGGTGACACCAGTCCAGTGAAGTGGGAGCTCAGTGTTTCAGGAGTGAAAGACTGATGCTTTAATCACTACATGGCACATTATTATTATATGCTAAATTTTCAGAACTAAAAAATGTGGGTTGACATGGCAGCTTTACTAAGGTTTTTGCTGCTGTTGGGGCATTAAAGACCTTTCATTTAGGTGAATCCGGAGAACGGAAAAACAAAAGTCAAATAGTAGGAGGGTAACCATTGGAGTTAAGTTAGTAACACTGCTGCTCTCTGTGTCTTAGGAGCAAGCGGTCTCCACCTGACCAAACATGAGAACTTCCATGGGGGGCTGGATGCCATCTCAGTGGGCGATGGCCTCTTCACCATCCTCACCACCTTGAGCAAGAGGGCCACCTCAGTCCATGTCATGCTGCAGCCTATCCTCACATACATGGCCTGTGGATACATGGGCAGACAGGTGGGTATTAGATGACCTAATATCACAAGTGCACCAGACCAAGCTGTGCCAGGACTTTAACACTTGCTTCTCTGTGAATTTTGTAGGGATCCCTTTCTACGTGTCAGCTGTCAGAACCTCTTCTGTGGTTCATCCTGCGTGTGTTGGACACCAGTGAGGCTCTCAAGGCCTTCCATGATATGGGTAGCTGTATACACGATACTATATTGGGCTTCTGGCTCGCTCTCTCTTTTTTCTTTTAAGTGTTAAGCAGTAACACTCACTGACACATTGACAGTGTTTTCACACATCGGTTTTCTACTGCAAAGCATTTGCCAGAACGTCTTCACAACAAAACACCCACTTGTTCACCAGTTAATTGGTTTGGTTTGTAGTCACAGTAACTTAACGTAGCTCTGATGTCTAAGAGTGACATGTCAAATAACTGCTCACGGTGTAATTAGTTCTCAGCAGTGTTTTAGGCCTTCTGTTGTGTAACCACACCACTCCTAGCCGGTATCCATACTGCACTCGAGTACTGTCAGTGTTTCTTTATACATTGGCATTTTATATTTGAGAATGAATGAAACACGGAGGAGACAGCAAGTGGGCAAAGACATTGTTTAGACATTTTTTCCAGTTGTACTCTGATGTCACTGAGCATTCATTAACCAGAAAAATGATGTGTGACAGTGCAAACATGAACACAGTACTGAAACAAACCTACAGAATGTGATAGAAGTAAGAAAGGCACTGAGAGGTGAAGAAAAGGAGAACTTCTTCCATCACATGGCACCATCAAGATTTCACTGCTTTGTTCCCCTTAAAAAGGGCCACAAGATCAAGCAGATACTCGTTCACAAGCATGTTTAGAAATACTGAATAAAAAAAAAAAAAACTGACTTACTCTTCTTCCTGACCAGGTGGTGTACAGTTGATCTGTAACAACATGGTGACCAGCACCCGCGCCATCGTGAACACGGCACGCAGCATGGTGTCCACCATAATGAAGTTCTTGGACTCAGGTCCTGGAAAGACAGCGGATGGTAACCTCAAAGCCAGAGTAATGACGTCTGAGCCAGACAATGCTGAGGGACTCCATAACTTTGCCCCTTTAGGTTCTTTCTCTTACTTTTTCTCAGTCGGTTTTCCTTCTTACACTAATACAACTTTCCCCTCTGTTTAAATTCCACATTTTCTGCTTCTCCGTTTGTAGGCACCATCACATCCAGCAGCCCCACAGCGCAGCCAGCAGAAGTACTACTTCAGGCTACGCCACCCCACCGCCGGGCCCGCTCAGCAGCCTGGTCCTACATCTTCCTACCAGAGGAGGCCTGGTGTGACCTCACTATCCACCTTCCCGCGGCTGTATTGCTGAAGGAGCTCCACATCCAGCCACACCTTGCATCTCTAGCCAGTGAGCAACCCCAGCTTGGTTAATTAAAGGGACGTTTAATACTGTATTTGGAGCTAAGGGGTTAAACGATGGCTACAGGCTGTTGTTTTTTTTTTTTTTTTTTTTGCTCCCCTGTAGTAGAAGTCCCCTGTAATCTGATCAGAGTCAACAATTAGATTTCTGTGTAACAAAAATAGGCATGTTACGCATTTTGTGTCTTTACATATTCAAACTTTTTCTAGCTTTACATAGAAATATCTTGGACTTGGAATTCTGTGAATAGTTGATTGCAATCAGGATGTTAAATCTCACTTCAGATGGAAACTCTTTTCTCCTTTCTCTACGAACTAGCCTGTCCATCCTCAGTCTCAGTGGAGATCAGTGCTGACGGCCTGAACATGTTGCCGCTCTCCACACCAGTCATCACCAGCGGCCTGACGTACATAAAGATCCAGCTGGTGAAAGCAGAAGTTGCCTCTGCTGTGTGTCTGAGGCTGCACCGGCCTCGTGATGCAAGCACCCTAGGTCTGTCTCAGATCAAACTCCTGGGTTTGACAGCATTTGGAAACACCTCCTCTGCAACAGTCAACAATCCCTTCTTGCCATCTGAGGACCAAGTTTCTAAAACCAGGTACCACAAACTGATCTGGGCTTGGAACATTGTATGCTCATGTTTGATGTTGTTGTAACTTTCCTTTTTTTTTTAAATGTAGTATTGGGTGGCTGCGTCTTCTCCACCATTGCCTGACCCACGTCAGTGACCTAGAGGCCATGATGGCTAGTGCTGCAGCACCCACTGCCAATCTGCTGCAGACTTGTGCAGCACTGCTCATGTCCCCTTACTGTGGCATGCACTCTCCCAATATTGAAGCGGTGCTAGTCAAAATCGGCCTGCAGTCAACTCGCATCGGACTCAAACTCATCGACATTCTGCTGAGGAACTGTGCTGCCTCTGGCACCGACCCTGCTAGTGAGTCACACACCTGTGACAGTAATAAGCAGCAGATTCACAGGACCTTGAAAAGCACACAAACATTTTAAAATGTCCTATTTTGTGGCTTTCAGTCTTCAGGTTGTTGAAGTTTAAAAAAGGTCATATTTTAGATGTTGTTCAGAGTTGCATAGTTGCAGCTATTAGTATTTGAAAATGTTTTAGCTGAACTCTTTTAGTGCCAAAACTACGTACTAAGTTGTGTATTTTTGCTTAAAAAGTGACGCTGAAAGCTAGAGTCTTGTGCCAATTGTACTGTGAAAAAGTGAAATTTAAGGAATGAATGTGTTGTGATTTGTTAGATAGTATGGTTATGCACTGTGCAGACAGTACCTCACAGACTGTCAAAATCATCTGCTCTGGGTTATTGTAGACCAGTCGGGCAGCATAGTCACTTAGTGTTTGCTTCTGTCTTTGTAGATTTAAACAGCCCCCTGCTGTTTGGCAGACTAAACGGCCTCTCCTCAGACTCCACCATTGACATTCTGTACCAGCTGGGTACCACTCAGGACTCTGGAACCAAAGACAGGTGCATTTACTCAAAGGTTTATACTAAATTGTCTAAATAAATGTTTCCTGTAGACTGTATGTTGTAGATGACGTAAGCTGATCCATATGAAGAAGTGTGTTGTTAACTTTTGCTTGTGTTCTCCCCCCCCCCCCATTATTTGTGTGTGTCCTGTATATTTCAACTGCAACTCCGAATTAGTGAGTGAAGTAATACTGCAGTTCTCTATAAAAACTTTTTTTGAATTGTAACCCTTTAGGATCCAGGCTCTTCTTCAGTGGGTCCACGACTCTTCGTTGGTGGCAGCCCACAGGATGAGCAGCCCCATGGGATACACCGGGGCCAGCGGTAGCTCTTCCTCTGCTTCATCCAGGGAATATGGCCTCCTTATGCCTTCTCCCTCCCACCTCCACTGTGTGGCAGCCATCCTGTGGCACAGCTATGAACTGCCGGTTGACTATGACCTCCCTGCTCTTCTCAACAGAGAGCTCTTTGAGTCAGTCACAGTCGTAAGATTATGCATACATACGCATGTATGAATATGTCTCGTGTTAGTAGAAATACAAGTGGACATTTTGGACTTGTGTCTGAATAAATACAATTTATATAATTGTAAAAATGTTGGCATGTGTGGCACTTGTATCTGATTTCCGTCATTGTCCTTTCCTCCAGAATGCTGTATAACTGGTCTATGTCACTGCCATGCAACATTGTGTTGAAGAAGGCCGTGGACAGCCTGCTGTGCTCCATGTGTCATATCCACCCCAGCTACTTCTTCCTGCTCATGTCCTGGATGGGGATTGTCTCAGTGCCCAGCTCCACCCACTCTCAAGCCCAGCACCGACGCCTCGCCATGACTGATGACAGCAAAAAACAGCACGATGCCAACGCAAATGCCGCAGGACTTACAGATGACAACAAGCACATGAAACCCCCTGTTAATTTATCTGAGTCCCAGTTAACCACTCTGGCAGCGGCTTCTCAGTCTCCAGGAGCCATCGAACAGCTGCTAGACTCAGGCTTACCCTCACTGCTGGTTCGCAGCCTGGTGCAATTCTGTGTTAGCCTCCTGGCCAGCGCCGACCTCCCTCTGCCCGCTGCTCAAGCTGAGAGACGACACTACCATTACCACTATCACTCCTCATCCTCACACAGCTGGCTGCTTTTGGCTGCAGAGCTCGCTGCTCCAGTTCTGCGCTTCCTCACCGAAGTAGGCAACAGTCACGCCATGAAAGACTGGTTAGGAGGACCAGAGGTAAACCCACTGTGGACCGCACTGCTCTTCCTCCTGTGCCACTCCAGTGCTAGCGCTAATTCCAGTACCAGTGCAAGCAGCCAGTTGCTAAGCTCTGGATCTTCTGCCAGTTCCTCTTCATCCCAGCCCCAGCCATCAGGGTCCCGCTTCTCTCTGGCGTCTTCTGGGCACACAGGGGGGCTCACCACCCAGCAGAGGACAGCTTTGGAGAATGCCACTGTAGCATTCTTCCTTCAGTGTATCTCCTGCCACCCTAACAACCAGCGGCTCATGGCACAGGTCTCCAACCCACACTTCACACTTCACCAGGAATTCCGTTTTTTACATCTCAGACTGATTATATTAAATGATGTTTAGGCACTTTCAACAGTTCAACCCAATAAACATTACAAACTATTTAAAAGTTATTTGTTTGAAAATGCACAACATTATTTCTTAAAGATATAGGAACTCCTTAGGGTGTTAATGACATTTTCATTTCTATGTGTTTATGAAATTTTGATTGATTTATTTTTGGCAGGTTCTCTGTGAGCTTTTCCAGTCTGCACCTCAGCAAGGCAACGTGCCAGTCTCTGGAAACATCTCAGGCTTTATCCGAAGGCTTTTCCTGCAGCTCATGCTGGAGGATGAGAAGGTCACAGTCTTCCTACAGTCTCCCTGTCCGGTATGTACCTTTCCCTCTTGTTGAAAGTATAAAGCTAAAATGTAAATATTTATATTAAATATAGGCAGTGTACAGCCTTTAAGAATGCGTAGCCTGGATGTAGACTTGCAAAGGGGCCAATATACTTATAGGAACCCATTTGTCATATGGTATACACAGTGCAAATATAGCTTTAAACAAGTTATTTTATACCGTAGTGATTTTGATATGAAAACCAAGGCGTATGTCAAGCAGCGTGAATTTATTTCTACATTATTGTATATTGTAAATGTAAGAAACAACAAAGACAAATGTCTACACACTTCTTCAACCCGTTCAAAGGACTTTTTGAGGTTTAGGAGTCTGGTTGAGGTTACACATTCCGTTTGGACGGTTAGGGTTACGATACAAGGCAATGTATTGTGTTGATAAATGTGTTTAATGGCTCTACAAAGGTGTGTGTAAAAAAAGCCCCACTGTGTTTCTTTTGTGTGTGTTTAGGCGTGTCTGGGCACATGGTTTGAAAAATTCTATTTTAATTGGAGGAAAGCATTAGAACCTCATGTATATAGATATGTCGCAACAGGGGATGGATCCAAGAACCTGTTTCTATGTTAAATCCACCATTAAGTAATAGGAAGTTTATGTCACATACATAAATCTGACAAGAGCAGGTGGTCCTCAAAAAGTGAGCGACCTAAAAAAAGAGTGAGAGAGGCTGTGACTCCTGGAGTTACAAACTTCAGCAGCTGGGATGGGATAGACTGTATAGACAACAACTGTTTCCTGGGTCCTTTAGCAGTGGAGGCGTAATAGTAAGACCCTACCTAAGAGTCACTAAAGTCAGGCATGAGGGGCTTCCAGAAACATACCCTAGAAACCTGCTGCCCATGGGGCTTTACACTTTGAGTGATTAGTTATGGGTTTTGTTTTATAGTGATGGGAAAATATTGTCCATCTGGTACAAACTGGGCTTGCACACAGTTAACATTCATGTTGGCTCAAAATTGTCTACCATGTGTCGGCAGGAACTTGTCTATGTAAAAACTTTTCATAAACAGCTGGAAAACAAATCTATGAGGCTCCAAATGTTGGTAGCCTGTTTGGACAATTCTTTTCCGACTGCTAAGGATATTAAAAGCAGATATCTTTAGCAAAATCTAGCCACAGGGGTTGCAAGCCAGTAACTTCTGTGCCAGTCCCAAGCCCGGATAAATAGAGAGGGTTGCGTCAGGAGGGCATCTGGCGTAAAACTTGCCAAGTACAACCATGCGAATCATCCATACCACTTTCATACCGGATCGGTCGAGGCCCGGGTTAACGACGACCGCCACTGGTGCTGTTAACCTACAGGGTGCCGGTGGAAATTGGACTACTGTTGGTCGAACAAGGAGAGGAGGCAGAAGGGTTCGTGGTCAGAGAGAGAAGGGGAGAGGCAGGAGCTAAATTTGAGAGTAGGGACTCTTAATATTGGCACAATGACAGGTAAAGGTAGAGAGCTGGCAGACATGATGGAGAGAAGGAAGGTAGATGTACTGTGTGTGCAGGAGACGAGGTGGAAGGGCAGCAAAGCACGTAGTATTGGAGGAGGATACAAACTGTTCTACCATGGTGTGGATAGGAAGAGAAACGGAGTAGGGGTGATCCTGAAGAGGGAGTTTGTGAACAATGTTCTAGAGGTGAAAAGAGTCTCAGACAGGGTGATGAGCCTAAAGCTAGAAATCGAAGGGGTGATGGTGAACGTAGTCAGTGGGTATGCTCCACAAGTTGGCTGTGAGTTAGAAGAGAAGGAGAGATTCTGGAGTGAGTTTGAGGTTGTAGAGAGTATCCCCAGAGGAGAGAGAGTAGTTGTTGGAGCAGACTTTAATGGGCATGTTGGTGAGGGGAACAGAGGTGATGAGGAAGTGATGGGCAGGTTTGGTGTAAAGGAAAGGAATCCAGAAGGACAGATGGTAGTGGACTTTGCTAAGAGGATGGAAATGGCTGTAGTCTGCACAGAAGAGAGAGGAACACATACAAGAGTGACATACAAGAGTGGAGGTAGGAGTACACAGGTGGACTACATTCTATGTAGACAAGGTCATTTGAGAGAGGTTAGTGACTGTAAAGTGGTGGTAGGAGAGAGTGTAGCCAGACAGGACCGCATGGTGGTGTGTAAGATGACTCTGGTGGTCAGGAAGAAGAAGAGAGGAAAGACAGAAAAGAAGACCAAGTGGTGGAAGCTAAGGAATGAAGAAACTTGCGAGGAGAAGTTGAGACAGGCTTTGGGTGGTCAGGAAGAGCTTCCAGATGACTGGGAAACTATTGCAGAGGTAATCAGGGAAAGAGGTAGGAAGGTGCTTGGTGTGTCATCTGGTAAGAGGAAAGATGATAAAGACACTTGGTGGTGGAATGAGGAAGTACAGGACTGCATCCAGAGGAAGAGGTTAGCTAAAAGGAAGTGGGATGTAGAAAGGACTGAGGTAGTGGAAGCCAGGCTTAGGAAGGAGGTGGAGATTTGTGAGCAGCAGTTTGGTTTCATGCCCCATAAGAGCACCACTGATGCCATTTTCGCTTTGAGGTTGTTGACGGAAAAGTACAAAGATGGTCAGAAGGAGCTGCATTGTGTCTTTGTGCATTTAGAGAAGGCGTATGACAGGGTGCCGAGGGAGGAGCTGTGGTACTGTATGAGGATGACGGGAGTGGCAGAGAAGTACGTCAGAGTAGTTCAGGACATGTATGAGAGAAGCATGACGGTGGTGAGATGTGCTGTAGGTCAGACAGAGGAGTTCAAGGTGGAGGTGGGACTACACCAAGGATCGGCTTTGAGTCCCTTCTTGTTTGCTATGCTGATGGACAGGTTGACAGACGAGGTCAGACAGAAATCTCCCTGGACAATGATGTTTGCAGATGACATTGTGATTTGCAGCGAGAGTAGAGAGCAGGTGGAGGAACAGCTGGATAGGTGGAGGTTTGCTCTGGAAAGAAGAGGTATGAAAGTCAGTCGTAGTAAGACAGAATACATGTGTGTAAACGAGAGGGATCCAGGTAGAAGTGTGAGGTTACAGGGGGCTGAGGTGAAGAAGGTGCAGGAGTTTAAGTACTTGGGGTCAACAGTTCAGTGTGATGGGGAGTGTGGAAAAGAGGTGAAGAGGCGAGTGCAGGCAGGTTGGAATGGGTGGAGGAAAGTGTCAGGAGTGTTGTGTGACAGAAGAGTGTCAGCCAGACTCAAAGGAAAGGTGTACAAGACAGTGGTGAGACCAGCTCTGCTCTATGGGTTAGAGACAGTAGCAGTGAGAAAGAGACAAGAGGCAGAGATGAAGATGTTGAGGTTCTCCTTAGGAGTGACAAGGTTGGACAGAATAAGGAACGAGTTCATCAGAGGGACAGCACACGTTGCCTGTGTTAGCAACAAAGTCAGAGAGGCCAGATTGAGATGGTTTGGACATGTGCAGAGGAGGGATAGTGAATATATTGGTAGAAGGATGTTGGAGATGGAGCTGCCAGGCAAGAGGGCGAGAGGACGACCAAGGAGGAGATATATGGACGTCCTAACAGAGGACATGAGGTTAGCTGGTGTCAGAGTGGAAGATGCCCACGATAGAGTGAAGTGGAAAAGGATGATTCGCTGTGACGACCCCTGATGGGAAAAGCCGAGAGTAGTAGTAGTAGATATCCTTAGCAAATCAATCATGTTTAAGAAAATGTAATAAATAAACCTATTTTTTTTGTGCAGTTATACAAAGGCCGCATCAATGCCACCAGCCACATGATCCAACATCCCATGTATGGAGCAGGCCACAAGTACCGCACTCTCCATCTGCCCATTTCCACCACACTGGCTGAAGTCCTAGATCGTGTCTCTGGTATGTTCCTTAAAGACAATGTCACTTCTAACTACAGCAAACTATGCGTGTCTGTGTATATCAAACTAATTTACAGGTAAATATATGTGATTAGCTTCCATGACAACAGGTTTTGTAGTCATCACCACAGATATACTGTGATATACAGAGTCAGCAGGGTCTTCTCATAGTTAGGGAAGATGGGCACAGGATTCTTTGGATTTGACAAACCTAAAATTTGACCACAAAAATATTTTCTATGCACAAAATGTTTATATATATATATATATAAATATATATCACATCACTTTTTGCCAAAAAAAAAAAGCTTTTCAAGAAATGTCAAAAATTATGTTCTCTGTTCCACACAGACACACCCAGCATCACAGCCAAGCTTATCAATGAGCAGAAAGAGGACAAGGAGAAGAAGAACCATGAGGAAAAGGAGAAGATGAAAGCCGACAACGGCTTCCAAGACAACTACAGTGTCGTTGTGGCCTCAGGTGCTTGGTTTATTTCTGTCCATACTCTTTCAGCCATCAGTTATCAAAAATCTCTGCTGCTGCACTACACTGCATTCATTTCATCATTGAAAACCACAAAGAAATGAGGTTTTTCCGATACAGTAGGCTAAAATTGATCGGCTTCGAATGTAGTGGAACTGTTCTAGCTTCCAACAGTAGATCAGACAGTGATCGGAATTAGTAAAGCGGGATTTAACAGCAAAATGCTATTGATGTTTACTTGCACAGCCTTGAAAACTAGTTCTGTGCATTTAAATCAATAGGGCAGCAGGGTGGCTTGTTTCTTCTGGGTTCTCAGGTTTCATTCCACAGTCCAAAGACAAGTTAGGATACTTGGTGGCTCCAAAATTTCCCATAGGACTGAGTGTGAATGGTTGTGTATCTGTGTATGTCTCTCTGTGTCCCAGAGATGGACTGGTCCAGGGTTTACCCTGCCTCTTGCCCCATGACAGCTGAGATATGCTTCAGCCCTGCTAATGAAAGGGATGGATGGAGGGGACGAATATTTGTAGCGTAACATATTTTAATTCCAACGTTTTGGCACAACACATTAGTCCTGTTGGTGTGTGTGTATATGTGTCAAAATATATATACATATCAATCTTTTTTTCATGCATGGTGGCTAGGTGGTAGTTGTCTGTTTCCATCTGTAAATTCAAATTCAGATGCTGTAAAATACGGCATGTGTGTTAAATTTCAGCCAGCTCCTAGTGTTTGAAACTATTTCAGCTCTCCACAGTCTGCCATTGCTCAAACTAATTACTTCAGCGAGTCAGTCAAGATGTCATCACCCTCTTTCTAAATAACAAAGACAGTACTTTTTTTTTTCAGTGCATGGGAACAAGACTGACAGATCCATGTTGTCTGTGTCTGTCCTCAGGTTTAAAGTCCCAATCCAAGCGGGCTCTTTCAACTCCTCCTCGACCTCCCTCAAGGAGGGGTCGTGTGATGAGTGATAAGTTGACTGCTTCATCTGGTGTGGACCCCTCAGCTAAAACCATAAGTGTGCCTGTCTTCCACCTCTACCACAAACTACTTCCAGGTACCATATACACAGACTAAAGGACACTTACACTGCTTTGGAACCTGTTTCTTTTGGTTCTAGTGTGGGTAGTACATGCATATAAATGCCATTATACTTCTTCCCCTTGGCTTCCTACAGATGTAGCCATTGAAAGTGTCATGGTTTTTATGTGGTGAATGTCTGCGGTACCGTACTGGTGGCGCTCCATCAGAAAAGCAGTGTGTTTAACTCTGAAACAAAATCTGACCTGCAGTTCGCCACAAAGTGTCTTCCTTGTCCTCAGTCCATAGTACTGGAACCTACAGTTTGTGAATCTGTGAAGATTCTCAGTCATCCAGGTTTGGTTATCTCAACATTGATTCATGTCAACTGGACTTCTTTCCTCTTGGGTAGAATCATTTCGCTGCTTATCCAGCTTCTTTGCACTGAGTAAAAGTGGCTAGGGAACCCAGTTATATCCTCGTTAAGGTGGGTGGAACAGGGAGGAGTCGTCAAGATGTAACGATTACGACCCTGACCCCAAAAATCTCTAAGATTGAGGTGTTAATCTTCTTGGGGATGGATGAAAGGGCATCTTCTCTATGGAGCGAGGGATTCTCCATGTGACTTACTCCTCTCTCTCATACCATCTGTTTTCTCTGTCTAAAATATGTACCTTCTCATCCTTTAAAACGGGTGTCCTTTGTCCTTGAGGTGTAGGCAGATTCTGGTCCCGAGGTGTTGCTCCTCCGGTGCTGGGCCATCTTATAGCAGCTGTTTGGTTTCACCAATGTAGAGCTCTGAACACACTCCACTGCGCTGGAATGCATGCACTTTGTTGCTTATCTGGTGTTTAGGTGTTTGGTCTTTTGGATGGACCAGTCCGTGTCTCAGTGTGTTGGCGGGTTTACAGCGAACAGGTATTTGGTGTTTTCTAAAGATCCTTTTTAGCTTCTCTGACACTCCGACCATCTAAGGAATCACCAGGTTTCTCCCTTCTGTTGGATTTGGATGCCATCCTGTTTAAGGCCCACCCAGGATAACCGCAGGCCTTGAGAGCGGTCCTCAGATGGTATCCTCCTTCTATTTAACTTCACTGGAGCTGGGTATATTCTCTGCCCTGTGACTCTTAGTTTTTGTTGCAGTGGGTGGTGCGAGTCAACCCATGGGTACTGGTCCGTGTGTGGGTTTCTTGTAGATTTCTCTTTCTAGTTTGGGCAGTCGAGGAAGGCCAGTCGTTTGTCTTTGGCGTCCTCCATGGTGAACTTGATGTTGATGTCAACTGCATTTATGTGGCCTGTAAAAGCCTGTACCTCCTGGATCTTGATCTTCTCCCTGGTGTCATCTACATATTTAAACTAGTGGGTTGGTGCTGTCCCCCGGAAGGAGTTGAGTGCTTCCCTCTCCACGTCCTCCATGGATTGGTTGGCAACAATAGGCGACACTGGAGAACCTATAGCACAGCCATAGGGCATTGGTGTTGGGGATGCTGGTGAAGAGGGAAGTGACATCAAAGGGCACATTGGCTTCATCAGTATCCAGTTTCAGCTCTCTCACCCTGGCTGCAGAATCTTTTGTACGTTTTGTATGTGGTGATCACTGTTTCGAACAAGCGGTGATAGGATGGTGGCCAGGTATTTTGCGATGTTGTAAGCAACTGACTTAATTCCTGCCTTGTGTATCTTGGGGGGTCCATATATGCAAGGGCTGGCTTTTCCTGGATAAAGGCGATGGTAGGTCCCTTATCCATGGCCTGGTGTCTTTCCAGCAGTTGTAAACAGTCTATAACCTTTTTTTTTCTTGTAGTCGCTGGTGGAATCTCTTTTTAGCTTCTCATGTGTGACGGTCCTCTAAGAGCGTGGTGACTTTGTTGTGGTAATCGTCAGACAGCTGTGCATTTTGTTGGCAGGCAAATTGTTACATTTTCGTCCCTGCTGAGCTGTCAGGGCCATTCTTTCAACACTGCAGAGACTTTCAACCGGAGTTTTTCTACCTGTGCAACTGCCAGATTGTTGTTCCAGATAGAAGATTCTGTTGCTGTAATGAAATATACAACTGGAACTTGTTTGGCTGTAATTGCAAATTTTCGGCCTCTGGCCAAAACCTCCCTCTCCAGCTGAGTGAGTTCCCTGTCTCAGAGGCTCTTCAGCCCCTTGTCCATTGTGTTATTTCTTTTTGTGGCTCCATCACCTTTCTTACTCCTGGTGCCCTCTTGTTACAACTTCTTGGAGAAACTGATTTTTCCCACAGCTGCCTCCAAAACACTGCGTTTATGTCGACTTTGTAATGAGATTACATTACTCTTTCATACATGCTCTGTCTCCTGAAAGGTTCCCAAGCAACTAAACCAGAAAATCATTATAAAGATTGTCTTGAATTATTGAATCGATACATTTACCCACAGACTGTAAACAGTCTACATCCCCCAGTTTTTATTCATCATAGGCTGCGGTCATGTTTTACTGTGCCTGGTTTTGGATCAGAGTAGCCGGAACCATCATTTAAATATAAATGTAAACCCCCAAACCTCTGCAGGTATCGGGCCGGTTCTACTGTTCTACTTGTTCAGCGCAGTCAAATCCTCCGTGCTGAACTGCCGCAAACTTGTGACTATCCAACAGAGAGTTACGTGAAAATCCATTTAAATTTTGGACAAGAATCAGATTTACTGAGTTTCTGCTTGACCGAGACATTCAGGATGGTGTTACCTGGAATCAGCCGAGAGTAGAAGTCTCCCCGACCTCACGTGAGTTTGTTTATTAATTAATGTTTGCTGTTCTAATGCCTCTGGAATATGATACTGTATTTATCTTCTAGTCCAGTGCTGGTTGGTCTACAAATACAGTGGTACTGGTATGGTACGTCGTCGTGGTAGAGACAATGAGGCGTTTGTGCACTGGGTGCTGTAGCTCTGAGTGTGAGCTGTGCGCTACCTACAGTGGCATGGCATAAGTAATCGCAAACCATCCCGCGGGAGAAGAGACGAGCATTCGCCGCAAGGGCGACGAACTCATGTGGCAGATGCCGGCACTTTCAATGGCTACACCTGTTTATCAAAATGCCTCCAGGTGACATCATTTGAAAGAAACCTTTAGTTCAGACTTTGTCGTCTTGTTGCTCACACTGTGGAGTTTGTAATCATGGTCAACCTGCTTTTGGAGTTTTTTGACTAGACGCAGAGAAATATTTTAATGTAAGGAAGTGAGAGGAAAGTTTAAAAACATTACTGCATTTATACTCTAAACTAAAGCCATAAAAAAACAAGCTGAGACTTGATGAAGTTGCCCTTTAAGCTCTGGCAGCGGGAGATGAAAATGTGTAAGTCCATTGTGTAAAAAGAGCAGCCAATGATCTAAATGCTTTCCTTTGCCCTGTCAGGTCAGCCTCTTCCTCCCGAGATGACCCTGGCCCAGCTACTGACTCTGCTGTACGACCGCAAGCTACCACAAGGCTACCAGTCCATCAACCTTACAGTCAAACTAGGCTCAAAGGTCATCTCTGACCCTGGCCTCTCCAAAACCGACTCCTTTAAGAGGCTCCGCACAGAGAAAGGTGCGTAAGCATGCACCTTCTATACGGAATTCTTTCAAGTTTAAATCATATTAAAAAAAAGCCGTAGTATTCTTCTACTCAACATGCTATACGTTAAGTTGCTGAAGCATAGAGTTCTCTCCTCTTCCACCTAGCCTACTTGTGTCCTTTTTTTATACAGTAAAGCCCATAAACTTTAATATTAGCACTTTTTAACAGGATTCTACTTCTCCTACACTTTTGTATAAAGTGCACTTCTTCACACTCACAATCACACACACTCATACACCGGTGGTGGCCTGCACTCACCAGGAGCAAATATAAGTTCGGGTTTAGTGTTTTGCTCAAGGACACTTGAACATGTGACCAGAAGAGCTGGGCAACGGACCAATAAACCTGGGATTGCCTCTCACGCCACAGTCACCCCCAGTTTCGTTCTAGTCTATTTTGTGTTCACACAGTCCAAAAGAATCACCCAGAGGAGTAAACCTGAAGTTAAATACACTGACAGATACTAATTTCGATAACTGTCATTTTGCATCATCAGCTCATGACGACTCTTGCTGTGTGGTGTCAGAGAAACCAACAGATAAATATAAAGAAATCAGCTTTCCCACGAAGCAGATTTTAACCTGTTTTTTTTTAAGTCCAGGTAAATAAACTACATGATGATAGAAAATGAATAGGAGAGGGTTTTACGTCTAGCGGTCTCTTCACTTCATAGGATACCCTATTGGGTGGCAGTAATAAACAAATCTGTACAAATCTGCACCTGAATGAGAAACATAAAATTGTGTTTAATCATTTGAACCTTCTTAACAGTTTTTTTTTTTTATTACCATTTTGGGATCAAAAGAAGAGTAATTAGAATTGTAATTTCTATAACTGACCCTAACAACAAGTCCTTTCTTTTCAACCCTGTTGCAGTGGATCACTGTGACATGCTTAACAGCTGTCCTGAGGATGAACCAATGACAGCTGGTGAAGAAGGTCTGGATACTGCCACTGACGAGTCCTTGCTCGAGACCCACCCGATCCAGTCACCTCTCCAAGTCTTTGCAGGCATGGGTGGCCTGGCACTGATTGCAGAGAGGCTCCCTATGCTCTATCCTGATGTGATTCAGCAGGTGAGTGTCACAAGCATGAGCTCGAACTAGTGGATATTGGTCAAGCAAGGTTAACATTTTCTACATTGGTTTTTATTTATTGGTTAAAAATATCTCCATCAGAAAAATAGAATTAAACGTCATATTATGTGCAGTGCAGCTCATGTCAAAAGCTTATTTGGCAATTATTTTGGCAATAATTATATAGACATGAAAGACTTTTTTTTTTCCTCCAAATACTCTGTTTCATCTGTTTAGTGTCTTTTTTTTTGTCACGCCAAGTTTGCTCAGTAGCTTTAGTGTTCACAGGTGAATCTAGTTCCTTCTCACTTCTCAGTATTTTCTGGTTCTCTTCATCATGTCTATGAATTTAAATAGGGCTGTGCAATTAATAATTAAATTTTAATTTAAATCGTAATTATAACTTCCAATGATTATCAAAACAAAATAATACAAAAAAGATATATTATTATGCCCTTTCTGTTTCGGAACGTATTGGTACCCAAAGCGCTGTACACTGTTTCTCACTCACCCATTTGCACTCAGGTTACTCATTGACCTGACTAGCCTCTTCCCCTAACCCTAATCAGAACCTAATTCTAACCCTGACCCTAAAACCCTGTCTTGACCCTCAAAAAGCCTTTTGAAGTTGTGTGGACCAGCATGTTATTCATACAAACTTTGTCCACAGGAGTCTATAAAGACATGCCTGCACACACACACACACACACACACACACCAATGGGAAAGCTGCTCTATGCAGGACAGAATAAACCTGCTTCAAACACTCGAAGCACATTGGTGGGTGTGTTCAGTTAAGACATGACGTCATGTTTGATTTCTCCACCTTAGAAATGTTGCGTTTATGACTTTGGTGAAGATCATATCACATTACACAGTTACATACAATAAAGTCATGCAGAAAACCAGAAAAAGCCCATAGAGAAACAAATAGGATCTTATAATGTTCACAATTGCAGCCGATTGGTTTCAGATGAATCATTACTTTATTAGTTGAATAGTTAATGTATGAGTAGCTGGAATAAACAATGTTCCACCTTAAAGCATGCAGCGTGGGTCTAGTCTCGGCAGTTACCGTGGTTCTCACTTTCTGACCCTGTTGCACATGCACAAAATATTGATTAAAAACAAAAAAAAATCATAGTTCTAATTGATATTGAATTGATCTTAAAAAAGTTTGATAAACATTCACAGAATGTAACTATGCCTGCTGTGTCTCTGGAAAAAGCTCATTGCATTGCTCTCTTGGATGGTCTCACACAGGTCAGTGCCCCGGTGGTGCCGTCAGCCACACAGGAGAAGCCCAAAGACAGTGACCAGTTTGAGTGGGTAACCATTGAGCAGTCGGGTGAGCTGGTGTACGAGGCCCCGGAGGCCATCGCCGCCGAGCCCCCACCCATCAACAAGCAACAGTCGCAGTCGTCCACGTCATCGTCGTCCTCAGTGCAGACCATGTCACCCATTCCTGCTCACTCACTGGCAGCTTTCGGGCTCTTTCTGCGCTTGCCAGGGTATGCAGAGGTGCTGCTGAAGGAAAGGAAGCATGCACAGTGTCTGCTGCGCCTGGTGCTTGGTGTCACAGATGATGGAGAGGGCAGTAAGTTTGAAAGTTCCTCCCAGCTACCAACACTCACATATCGATCAAAGTCACCGTAGAGGTGAAGCTTCCCTGTTTTTCCCTAGTTCTTACTTGAAATGACATCATGCCTTGTTAGAGATTGATGTACAGTTGTCTTGGATCAATCCTTTAATGAACTTTTATGAAAAATTTTTTAAATAATAAAATTATTAAATCTCAAAACTTGTAAGATAATGAAGATTTGGTACATTCCACGCAATAGACACAACACTGATTTGTTGTTGGAAGACTTAAAGAAATTATGATTTCTTTAAGTGAAATTATGAAAATATGATTTTCTCATAGTGTCAGTGTTACGATGCACATTAACTTGATATTGGCGAACCTTTCAATTTTTTAACCTTATCCAAGCGAAATTATTTTAGCTTTCTGCTTTAATTCCACTTAGGCCATATCCTGCAGTCTCCATCAGCCAATGTGTTGCCCACGCTGCCGTTCCACGTCCTACGTGCGTTGTTCAGCAGCACTCCTCTGACTACTGACGACGGTGTGCTTCTACGCCGCATGGCTCTGGAGATTGGTGCTATCCACCTCATCCTGGCGTGTCTCTCAGCTCTTAGCCACCATGCTCCACGTAATCCCAATGCCAGCAGCAGTGTCTCTGAGGTCAGTCCACATGTGGACACACACACACACAGATTAGAATGCAGAAATGTCTTTTGTATTGATTTGTTCATTCCTTTCAATGTGGAAAAAAATCACAAGGACCTCAGTACAACACACAAAACCTGCCTGTTTTTTATTTGACTATAAAATGTATTCAGATCATTGCTTGGCAGGGGTAACCTCAAAAAGGTTTCTTGTAGCTGCAGTATGGGTCTGCACATCTGCACAATACTTTTTCACAGAGCCGCATCAGCTTAGGCATAATATCAGCATGTCTGTGCCACTTCAAATGTGCCTTTTTTTTCCTAAGTTGTTCTGAAATTGGAATTAAATGATGAAGTCAACCTGCCGATCACTTCAGAAAAAGCATAATTAAAGAGAAAAAAAAAAGAGTCTCCATATTCTGATTTAGTAATATTTTCATCTGTCTTCTCACAAAAGGAGAATTTCTAACATTCATACAAGGTCTTTAAAAGTAAAACTGTTTAATACAAGTTTTGCTGCCACACAGGAATTTGTTTTAAAAGATTGTTATAACAGCCAGACTGCAACCTGGATTATTTCATTTATCAGTTGGGAATAAAAGCACATCAGCCACACTCACTGCCCCACTGGTTGGCTTCTTGCTACTTTAGATCTAAGTATAACGTTAACGCAGTTCATAGTATTAAAATAAAATCAAGCATGATTCAAGTTAAAGTAAAAACCTCAAGGGTGCTATTTATAGCCACTGCCCGATATGGTTGTCTCAGTGGACATCGATAGTACAAAATAGAAAAATTGGGTCATTGTTGACGCAATGTGCATCGACAGATTCGAGTCTGCTGTTCTCAATGGAGCCGTCACCAATCCTTTATCTCAGACTACCTTTTATCTGTGTTTGTGTTGACAGCCACAGATATCCAGTTGTCACGGTGGGGGAACCAGTGAGGAGCAGCAGCTGTACTGGGCAAAAGGAACTGGGTTTGGTACTGGATCCACAGCCTCAGGCTGGGATGTAGAGCAAGCCCTTACAAAACAACGGCTAGAAGAGGAACACGTTACCTGTCTACTACAGGTATGTTGTCCAATCAGTGTCACGTTGTTTCTCATTTTCAAGATTAACGCGGCAACACAGGTAATTTAATCAAAAACACTAATGCTGTATGTTAGTCTTTTTATTTTAATGTGTCTTAGTCTGTGGTCTCTGATGTTTGGAGCTTTGTGACTTACTACGGATGTACCATGCAGTTTGATGTCTCCAAGATGGTGCTCAGACTAGACTTCTAGCATATTGCCAATGAGGAGCTTGAGAAAACAATCCATAGAGTTTCAAACCTGTGATGCAGGTCACGTCACATTAGTTGTTTATTAGGGAGTCCCAGTATTCAGAGTGGACATATTTTTTTGCTCATTATTACAATTAAATTACATTTTGTGTTATTAATTGTATTTGGATAATGCAGAATTTGAAAAAGAAATAAACTGTAACCAAACTTTGTGTAAGGTTTTTGTGCGTTTATTGTTGTGTTCTGTAGGTCTTGGCAAGCTACATCAACCCAGCAGGCTCCAGTAGCTTCCACAGTGCAGACGGATCTTCAGCAGACAGCAGAGCTCATAACAGCTCCGCACTGCCAGCAGTGCTGCAGGAGCTCCTGAGTCAGTCCTGCCTTATCCCTGCCATGTCGTCCTACCTACGCAACGATTCAGGTAGGCTGGGACGGTTCTTACAAATAAAGAGAACGGCACCTAAAAGTGCTGTGATAGTTTCCCCAAACACGTGTTTTGCTAACACATCAAGTGTTATGGTCCTATCACATTCCCTCATAGAATTTGATTTATATGGGAGCAATAAATTGTGTTGTGAAGTTGTGAAAATGTTACGGACAACAAAGCAGCACTGGTCGCAGGAGTGAGTTCATGCTTTTGATTTTGTAACTTTTCCCTAATGCTTCTTGTTCCAATGGTTTGGAGGACAAGTCCTCATCTGGATTTAGGGTAAAGGTTTCAGCATCTGTATTGAAGAATTCAGGCTGGTTTATGCTCCTTCGTTGATACGTGTAGACAGTGACGCTGATGTATGCTCGGTTGTGTTTGGCACGTTTGTTCCTTTTCATACTTGCACGGAAAATGTACGTGTCCACAAGAGGGTAGTATCACATTAAACAAACAGTAATTAGCTGAAAATGAAAATAATTAGTTCTGCAGTTCAAAACGGTCAGCTTGTGTAAAGGCAAACAGGGATTTCAAAGATTCAGATATACCTGATTATCCTGCAGTAAGCTGATGTCATGTATTTGATAAACATACAGAACCTTTGATGTTATTGAATAAACCTATGAATATTTTTACAGATAACAGGAGTGGCCATTTCAAAGACCAAATGGTAAATTGTAAAACTATTTTCATTATCATCAGCCAAATAATGTGAAGTATAGTTTGCCATCAAATCCAGACTTTTCCTATTTTCTTTTTTTAATTTTATGTTTGGAAACAAAGAGTCAGAATATATGAAACGTTTATCAATGAAAATCCAGACCGGTATGAACGGTTACGTTTCTTGTTCTACTTTTCTGTTCTTCTATCCGTTTCTATTCCGTATAGTATTCTCATCAATATCCAGTCAGCTTGTTGAGAACTCTGTGACCCCCTGCCTTACCGACACATGATCTGAGCACTGGATGTCATAGCTCTCTTAGACTAATAAAAAAAGGTGGCCCGTGCAAGTATGTTGTATTTGTGGGAAATGTGTATGAGATGAACCTTCTCGTCTTCATTTGGGGACGTGAAACAGCAGTTTGAAGCAGTGTGCCCATTCCATTTTTGTTGCCTCGATCATCTTTAAATGTCGAAATATTGGAGCAGTATTCAGATCGTCAAATCGTCATACCATTTTCATACCGGATCGGTCGAGGCCCGGGTTAACAACGACCGCCACCGGTGCTGTTAACCTACAGGGTGCCGGTGGAAATTGGACTACTGTTGGTCGAAGAAGGAGAGGAGGCAGAAGGGTGCGTGGTCAGAGAGAGAAGGGGAAAGGCAGGAGCTTAGATTTGAGAGTAGGGACTCTTAATGTTGGCACAATGACAGGGAAAGGTAGAGAGCTGGCAGACATGATGGAGAGAAGGAAGGTAGATGTACTGTGTGTGCAAGAGACGAGGTGGAAGGGTAGCAAAGCACGTAGTATTGGAGGAGGATACAAACTGTTCTACCATGGTGTGGATAGGAAGAGAAACGGAGTAGGAGTGATCCTGAAGGGGGAGTTTGTGAACAATGTTCTAGAGGTGAAAAGAGTCTCAGACAGGGTGATGAGCCTAAAGCTAGAAATCGAAGGTGTGATGGTGAACATAGTCAGTGGGTATGCTCCACAAGTTGGCTGTGAGTTAGAAGAGAGAGAGAGAGAGATTCTGGAGTGAGTTTGATGAGGTTGTAGAGAGTATCCCTAGAGGAGAGAGAGTAGTTGTTGGAGCAGACTTCAATGGGCATGTTGGTGAGGGAAACAGAGGTGATGAGGAGGTAATGGGCAGGTTTGGTGTTAAGGACAGGAATCCAGAAGGACAGATGGTAGTGGACTTTGCTAAGAGGATGGAAATGGCTGTAGTTAACACTTACTTCCAGAAGAGAGAGGAACATAGAGTGACATACAAGAGTGGAGGTAGGAGTACACAGGTGGACTACATTCTATGTAGACGAGGTCATTTGAGAGAGGTTAGTGACTGTAAAGTGGTGGTAGGAGAGAGTGTAGCCAGACAGCACCGCATGGTGGTGTGTAAGATGACTCTGGTGGTCAGGAAGAAGAAGAGAGGAAAGTCAGAAAAGAAGACCAAGTGGTGGAAGCTAAAGAATGAAGAAACTTGTGAGGAATTCAGGCAGAAGTTGAGACAGGCTTTGTGTGGTCAGGAAGAGCTTCCAGATGATTGGGAAACTACAGCAGAGGTAATCAGGGAAACCGGTAGGAAGGTGCTTGGTGTGTCATCTGGTAAGAGGAAAGATGATAAAGACACTTGGTGGTGGAATGAGGAAGTACAGGACTGCATCCAGAGGAAGAGGTTAGCTAAAAGGAAGTGGGATGTAGAAAGGACTGAGGAAAGTAGACAGGAGTACAAGGAAGTGCCGCAGAGTGAAGAGGGAGGTGGCAAAGGCCAAACAGAAAGCTTACGATGAGCTGTATGACAGGTTAGACACAAAGGAAGGAGAGAAGGACTTGTACAGGATAGCCAGACAGAGAGATAGAGATGGGAAAGATGTGCAACAGATAAGGGTGATTAAAGACAGAGATGGAAAGGTGCTAACAAGCCAGGAGAGTGTGCAGAGAAGATGGAAGGAGTATTTTGAGCAGCTGATGAATGAGGAAAATGACAGGGAAAGAAGGGAGGAAGATGTGGATGTTGTGGAGCAGGAAATAGGAGAGATTAGGAAGGATGAGGTGAGGAAGGCTCTGAAAAGGATGAAGAGCGGAAAGGCTGTTGGCCCTGATGACGTACCTGTGGAGGTGTGGAAGTGTCTAGGAGAGACAGCAGTGAAGTTTCTGACAGGTCTGTTTAACAGGATTTTAGAGAGTGAGAAGATGCCTGAGGAATGGAGGAGAAGCGTTCTGGTGCCGATCTTTAAGAACAAGGGTGACACGCAGAACTGTATCAACTACAGAGGGATAAAGCTGATGAGCCACACAATGAAGCTGTGGGAAAGAGTAGTGGAGGCCAGGCTTAGGAAGGAGGTGGAGATTTGTGAACAGCAGTATGGTTTCATGCCCCGTAAGAGCACCACTGACGCCATTTTCGCTTTGAGGTTGTTGATGGAAAAGTACAGAGATGGTCAGAAGGAGCTGCATTGTGTCTTTGTGGATTTAGAGAAGGCGTATGACAGGGTGCCGAGGGAGGAGCTGTGGTACTGTATGAGGATGTCGGGAGTGGCAGAGAAGTACGTCAGAGTAGTTCAGGACATGTATGAGAGGAGCATGACGGTGGTGAGATGTGCCGTAGGTCAGACAGAGGAGTTCAAGGTGGAGGTGGGACTACACCAAGGATCAGCTTTGAGTCCCTTCTTGTTTGCTATGCTGATGGACAGGTTGACAGACGAGGTCAGACAGAAATCTCCCTGGACAATGATGTTTGCAGATGACATTGTGATTTGCAGCGAGAGTAGAGAGCAGGTGGAGGAACAGCTGGAGAGGTGGAGGTTTGCTCTGGAAAGAAGAGGCATGAAAGTCAGTCGTAGCAAGACAGAATACATGTGTGTAAACGAGAGGGATCCAGGTAGAAGCGTGAGGTTACAGGGGGCTGAGGTGAAGAAGGTGCAGGAGTTTAAGTACTTGGGGTCAACAGTTCAGTGTGATGGGGAGTGTGGAAAAGAGGTGAAGAGGCGAGTGCAGGCAGGTTGGAATGGGTGGAGGAAAGTGTCAGGAGTGTTGTGTGACAGAAGAGTGTCAGCAAGACTCAAAGGAAAGGTGTACAGGACAGTGGTGAGACCAGCTCTGCTCTATGGGTTAGAGACAGTAGCAGTGAGAAAGAGACAAGAGGCAGAGATGGAAGCAGCAGAGATGAAGATGTTAACGTTCTCCTTAGGAGTGACAAGGTTGGACAGAATTAGGAACGAGTTCATCAGAGGGACAGCGCACGTTGCCTGTGTTAGCAACAAAGTCAGAGAGGCCAGATTGAGATGGTTTGGACATGTGCAGAGGAGGGATAGTGAATTTATTGGTAGAAGGATGTTGGAGATGGAGCTGCCAGGCAAGAGGGCGAAAGGACGACCAAGGAGGAGATATATGGATGTTCTAATAGAGGACATGAGGTTAGCTGGTGTCAGAGTGGAAGATGCCCAGGATAGAGTAAAGTGGAAAAGGATGATTCGCTGTGGCGACCCCTAATGGGAAAAGCCGAAAGAGTAGTAGTAGATTCAGATCGTCAAATCGTCAAAATTGGCATCAAATTATACTTACAGTGTAATTTCCCCCTACCCCCCTCCTTTGTGGTGGTCCTGTTCCTTCCTTCAAGCTCAGGTCCTCTACCAGAGGCCTGGGAGCTTGATGGTCCTGTGCAGTATCTTAGCTGTTCCTAGAACTGCCCACTTCTGGACAGAGATCTCAGATGTTGTTCCTCTAATTTGCTGGAGCCACTGGATTGTACTCGGTGGTTATACTTTTGTAGCTATAATTTGTAACATCACTGTTGTAGCTGTAAAGGTGGAGCCGATTTTAACTACATAACCTGAGAGAGAATTATTCCATAATTGCATTAATTTAATAAAATGATTAATCATAATTTATTAGCTGATGTGTATGTGTATTCAGAATCTGCATCTTAACCGTAACGAAAACTGTAAATTATTAGCTGAATCAAATAAAATCATTTTGCAGCAAATTGTGACCAATGAATCAAGACACGTCAAATCGTTGGAGGCGGATAGATCTACTACCCTACTCAAAAGGGTTCAAAAGTGGCTCTACTTCACTTACAGGGTTATAGTTCCAACACTATGAAGGAACACAAACCTTTGAAAACAACCTCACGTGAAGATAATGAAGCATCTGACGCACTGGAAGCAGAGGGATTTGACAGCGTGTTTGACGGCTTGTGTAACCCGCTGGCAAGTGCACGATTTGGCTGTGTAGGAGTCCTGGGCCCCCATTATGGGGATGGACGACAACAGCAGCCTTTCCTCGGCAGTGTGTGAGACTGCAGATTGCATCCGTCATACCACCACCCCTTCCTGTCTAGGTCCACCATTATCTGAACAAATCACGTTATCCACAGTGTCAATTACGTGGCGGACGGAAACAGCATTCCTTCAAAGACTGCGTAGATTCCTTCGAATGATGCCATTATTGCTTTGACTTTGGGCTTGTGTAGAAACATGGCAGTCGAACACGGTGTGGCCACTATGATGAGAGGCTCATGCTAAGCTAAATGCAGTATATATTGTTTAAATAATGCAGCTTTGCAGAAGCATCTTTGTGTGTCAATACAGTCTCCAAATTAAAACAACAGCCGAGAAAAACCCTTGTGAAAATTTTTAATTGCTCCTGATTATCTATTAAATGCCTGGCACACATTTACAGGCAGCTATGTATAAAATATGAAGTTTTAAGTCTTTGTTTTACCAAAGCAGCTTGTATTTACATAAAAGAGTAATAGTCAAGTAAAAAAGTACTGTTCCATAGATGCAGCGTGTGTTGGGGAGCAAATTAAAGCTTGTCACTCTTTGACACAGTTTAAATAAAATCCCCACGGTCAGAATTAGCTATAATCAAAATTTGGCAAACCCAATCCATTATCTTTCTTCTTCATGTGTGTTTCTACAGGATGTGTGTATGCATGGGATCGTCTGCATTTGTTGTTTTCAGCGCTTTTCCTCTATCCAACTATCCAATAAATTCAAAGCCGGATATTATCATTGATATGTTGGAGATAGAACAGTATCACTGTGCTTCATAGTTTGAGTATCTACTATTTTAATCTGGGTTGGAAAAATCAGTTTGTTTCCACAGATGTTAAATTGCATTGAAGCTCATGGGATGGGTGGGTGGGGTCTTCACATGGCAATATTACCACTAGATGCCAGTAAAGCTTCAACATTGCACCATAAGGGTCCAGGATTATTAAAAACCATCCTGATTTGATTACTTCCTTGTGTCTAGTTCTCATGTTTTCTTCAGTCTCATCTAATACAAGGTGTATGTTTAAAATTTAGCAACAGAGTAGAGTTCTTTGAACATCTGCAGCTCTCAGAAAGCACAAGAACAGAGAAGCAGCAGTCAGAGCTTGAACCTTAATTAGCCACAGTGACTGTCATTGGTATTGGGGAGGTGGTGTATGTGTGGAGGGGGGGGCGTTGTTCAAGGACAGCAACTGTCCTTACCTGTGACAATAGGTGTTGGGATAATTAGCGTTGTATCCCGGCACTTGTCATTTCCCCCTTACTGTAGCATAGTCTGGGCTGCATACGGTGGTCCCACTTAGGGGATGGCTGGTCCGTCAGTCCTGATGACTGGGCGTGCACGTGATGTTGAAGTGTATTCCGAACATGACTGGCCTGTTAAAAACGTGGTTGGTAATGATTTATCCTCCAGAAACCGGAGTTTATGTAGAACAGAAGGACGCCCATGCATTGCTGCACAGCCCTGTGCTTCATGGAGCTATTCTACAAAAAACAACTCTGTGTTTGAACAGTGGGGGTTCAAAACTATAAGCTCCAAAGTGTGTGTGTGCTTTTTTTATTTTGCGATAAGTTTCCCAGCCTGGTGAGAAAATGCTCATTTTGAGAAAAGTGATTGAACTCATGCTGAGAAAAAAAGTTGCACATGCAAAATGACATATTTGTATAACTTATTCTTCTGTACCTATTAGTGACTGAACCCTGTCACTTGTTGTAATTTTAAATTTGCCTGTTGTGATCTACATTCTTTTCACACATATTTTGGTCTTCTCAAAATTATTGGTTGACTTTTCTGATTTGCTGTATATGCTCTGATCTTTATTGTCAAAATTCCCCACAATACAGCAAGAGTTTGTCTAAATATTCATTTAAAAATGAGATTTTAACACTCAAAAAGGTTTGCTGGCACTGCCCTACAAATCATCAAACACACACTATTCAAAACTGTAGAACGGACACCACTTTTAACTTACAAGTAAATAAGCCATAATGTTTAATTACAAGTCTGTATCATTCTTTAATTTCATATCTCTGTCACACAACCTCTGACCCTCCCATGCTTTCTTTTTTAAATTTTTACAGTTTAAGGATTTTGTCAAGTAGCATTTCTGGAAAATTATGTTGGAGCAGCTTCCCATTATGTCTCACAGAATTTGCTTTTAAACATGTTGCTTAAAAGCTCTTTCACAAATGTAGCAGTTAAAAACCAACATGAATATTAAGAATACATGGAAAAGCATATGTGTGGTCCACTGGACTGTCTTGTTTGACTCACAGTCTAAGAAAATGAGATTGAGAGGAAAGTGTGTGTTTTTCTTTTTATTAATTCTTTTTATCAGAGCCACAGGCCAATCAGTCCTAGCTGGGGGTTTGCCATTGTCCGTTTGGCTCTGCTATGCCTAATTTCTGTCCTTGCCATGTCCTCCAGTCCTCCAGCCCTTTGTTATCTCCCTGGCTCATGACTGTCATTTGGTAATATGGCTTCTTTGTAATCATTCTGGGACAGTCTGTCCAGTTTCTTCCTCTTCTCTTTGGGAAAGGTGTTCATGTCAGACTTCCTTCCCCACACTGCTGCTCTCTTAGTAAGTCGTGTCTCGTAGCACATTTTTGGCATCCTATGTCCTCGGCGTCGGCACTTCACAGCGTGGTATAGATGTAAACAAAAACGATCACGAAGAGGTTAAGAAATGTGCCAATGATGCCCAACATGGCCAAGACAGACTCCTCCTGCTCCTCCTTGACCTCCAGTGCTCGCACGTCCTCAAGGGTGATCACTGTGGTGCCCATGATCCTGAATCTCATCTAACTTGGCAAGGGGACACTTATCTGGAATAGAAATTATAGAGACCAGGAGTCATTAGACAAAACTAGAAACAGAACGTGGCCAAAATGGCTGTTCTGCTCTTAGGGCTTAGTAGTGCTCCTTTTGTGTGAGCTTGCCAAGCTGCTCGACCAGCTTTTGCACAAAAACGGTACTGAACTGCTCTGGGTCTAAACAACATTGTGGCGTTCTGCCACATCCAAACGGCATGGTTTTTAGAGGGCCTCACACCCACCTTACCTATAATAAATAACCCCCCTCCTTTGGGTAACTGTAATTAGTTGTTCTGACAACTGCTGGATTACTATAACTAATTACCAGCTCTGCCAATAGCGCCTTCCTTATGGAGGATTCTTGGAAGGTGAGGACAAGGAGTGTTCTCTCCAAGAGAAACATGTAAGCAGAGGTAACAAGATTATTCGTGGCTTATTCTTGGCTTCTCTCTCACATTTCTTGTCAAAAATCAGAACTCTTTTCTGTTGCATGAAAATCAATAACATGATCAAAATATTGTGCAAAAAATTGGAGAGATGAAGAGAGAGAGTGTCTTACCCTAAAGCATCTAAGGTGTGAGGCATCATCATCCAGCATGCTTTTTGCATCCTCACTGGAAGATCCTGGCTTTAAGGGCATGCTACATGTGGATCCCTGTGGGAGAATGTGGAAGAGGCTGAGTTTGTAGCCACACTTGCAGTGGCGGAGAAAGGAACAGAAGACCGTGGTGTTTATCAGCGTTCCTAGTGAAAACCTTGTTGCATTGCTTCTACTTTCCTCCAGTCAGATTTATCAACCCCCCCACCCTCAACTTCCCTTTTAATTAGGTTGGTTTTTATCAGCACAGTTGCATAGCTGCTGCTAGCGCCGTAGCAGCCTCTTTTTAGGGGGAAGGGAGAAATCCCCCCCCCCATTTGCCCCCTCCCACCTTTCTCCTCATCTTCCTCCTCTGTTTTCTTGCAAAGTTCCCTTTGCCTAAAGTCAGCGCAAGTCCTCCGCCTCCCTGCCTTATTAGTAGGTCTTGGCAGCCCCTTCCAGTGCTTGCTTTAAATTCTTCTGTGGACGAGAGCAATTAGTGCCTTTGAAAAAAGCCTTTTGCATGTTGCTAAAGCCCCCCAATATCATGGATGACTCTGTCCGTACAATTATCTGTTTCTGTGATACCCAGCCTCTGCTGAGCAAAGTACGCACGGATAGATCCTGAATTAGCCAAACCTGGCTTGTGATATTCCAAAAGAGGAGAAAAAGCTGTAAAATCCCATAGAACACAGTCTGTAGAGAAGCAAAGACAGTCATAGCGCCAGACAGTCGCTATGGAAATATGGATGTGCACCTACCGCTAGTGACATCAGTGCTACGGTAGGTCTCCAACACCAGTTTGTCATCGTGGGAGGACGGTGCATTGCATAACCAAGCGGAATGATGGCGCGAGAGGGAGGATAGAGTGTGATGGCTGTGGCAAAGAAGGAGAAGGAGCATGCGAGATGGAGAAATAGTTGGGGAGGAATGAAGAGAAAAGGAGGAGGGAGGGGAAAATGACATTGCTCACACTTAATGTCTCCTCCTCTCTCCCTGCTGTGGGGGCTGGATGAACACACACACACACACACAACCACCATTTAAAAAAATACACGGAACCCTCTGTTCCACACTTGCTGCTATTCTGGCAGATCTCTGCAAACGGGGAGGATTGGAAGAGGAGGCGGGGACAGCAATAGGAGGTGGGGAGGAAATTAAGGATTGTTGAAGCTGGGTGGAGGACAAAGAGGGAGGCAAAGGATAGATGTAAAGTCTGTGATAGCAGAGAGCGTCTGTCCGCGTTTTATCCTGCCACCCCAGAAGAGCAACATACTTCTACTGTCTTTTATTTGCTACTCATAAGCCCCTTTCAGACATGAACTCTAGAGGATGTCCGGAGGATCAGGTACTAACCTTGTCAGAAACGACAATACCAGTTTACTACATCTATATTTACCGTATCCGCAGCATTGGTGTAAGTTCCTCAGCTTCAGGTGATTGTATTTGCCCAGTTTCGCGGCAGTCGCAGGAAAATGACGCCATCAGCACACTTAGGTTGGGAAGCAGAGGAAGTTAGGAAATAGACCTCAAAAGTCATACGTGACTTGAGGTGAAGATATACTGCTCCCATAATACATGTAAACATCTACGCAGACCTGTGGAGAGAAGGGAGTTATGGGTAGTCACAGGACACAGCGGCTCACAGAGACCCCAATGTTCACAACTTCCAAATGTCAACAACTCTTTGTGGAGATGTGATTAACATCATGAAGTCTG
The DNA here is from genome assembly GCA_033026295.1 of Channa striata. Taxonomy (NCBI): domain Eukaryota; kingdom Metazoa; phylum Chordata; class Actinopteri; order Anabantiformes; family Channidae; genus Channa; species Channa striata. Next base: position 579,780 of record CM065180.1, on the reverse strand, counting down.
GCGACGGTCTCCAAAAAAAAAGATGAAAAGAAAACCATAAAGAAAATGAAGAAACACTACTTGGCTGTTTTGTTCTCAATATCTCATTTTAGTGTTTTTCCCCATTAAAGGCTGCTTTATACTCAACAGCTAAACTCCGACACAGACCTTCGCTCGGAAACGTTTGCACGTGTTTCACTTGCACGATAGACATGCGTGTCCACAAGAGGGCAGTATCCTGTTAAACAAACTACACTTAGCTGAAGTAGTGTGGCGAGTCAGTAACCCCTTTTCAATTGGGCTTTTTTATTTGGTTTTATTATTTTAATTTTTTTTTTATCTTTTGCTAAACTAGGTATGATGTCTACACAAACATAAAAGTTCATAATGGGATTATGTGTGCCCACAAATGCAGTGGCTGTTCTTTCTGTACTTTGAAATGGCACAGAATAACAGGCCACTTTTTCTCGTTGTTCCACACGGTCTTGCCTTTGATGCACGTTATCTAAAGCGTTCATTGAGGCAGACTGTGTGTTAGCAGAGACATGTCAGACTCTCTCCCCTGCTTCATTACTCTAGAGGGCTCAGGAAGACCCGACACTGTCCAGCCGTAAGGTTAAGTCAGAGTATTAGCCGCCCACTCAGTGTGACCCGCATGCTCCTCCCCCTTACGAAGTCAGCACACACCCTTGTAGCAGCAACCAACCCACGCAGTCGTTCTTCTGCTTCTCCTAGAGCTGAGTCTGGTAATGGCTTCTACTTTTGTCATTTGTGGAGTGTTACAGTTTATTGTGGAGGGGTGGAGCATTTGGGTATTAAGAAAACAAATGGCTCATATTCTGTTGCAGCATTGGGTTGGATTTGTTATTAGCAAGACATTTACAAAGTGCCACGCTTGTCACCACAAAATGAAATGGTACATATTTAATAAGAAATATAGGTGCTCTGCAATAGGCTGTTCTCCTAAAGCTGAATACCAAAAACGGCTGGAAAGCAGTTTCCTGTTACACGTCATTACACGTGGAGAATTTCAACTAATGCTTTTGAACACCTACAGTGCATAGATTGCAGGGTAAATTGTTTTATGTATACATAACATTGCCTGAAAATGTCCATTTAAAAGGTCCACTTAATAAATTCAGAGAAAAAGAGATTTTGAGTATTGTTCTCAAACATCAGATCAGCCCCAAAAACCCCCTTCCTGGTGCTTTTAATGCAGCAGAAGCTTTGCTGCGTTTCTTTAATGTAACACTCCCATACACAGGCATATAACATTCATATACAACAACAAGAGAGAAAATGTCTACTTTAACTACCCCTCACGAGTTTCACGTGCAGATACATATTCTGTCAGCCGTGATTAGCCTGTTGGTTATTTTCTGTTCCATCATTCAACTGAAGGCACTCCACGAAACAATCTTAAGGTCAGCAACAACTATCAAAGTCATGCCATATTTTATAAGTCAAAAAAGTAATTCTTGGTCTTGGTGCGCCCTTAATTTAGTTTTCTGCCACCGTTCTGGTGGCTCTTACTCCAGGGGCTCAAGGAGCTCATGAACATCAGAGCTACGACCCCCGGTGAATTTATTCCTGACCTTTCTGGCATCTTCTGTGGATTTACTGGCTAATTTGAACAAGGAGTCACATAACAAAGTGAGGGGCCTACAGAAGAGGAAAGCATTCAGGTCTGCTGGTGCTTCTTCGCCGACTCTGGTTACATTCTGCGCTCTCCGGCATATTCCTGTCCAACGTACTCTCACTCTGCAACAAAATAGACGAGCTGACTCTCCTGAAAAAATGACATAAAAATGACAAATCCTGGTTCACAGCTGAGGTCAGAGAAACGGACTGTATTCAGAAGTGGGGACAAAGACAAATACAGAGAGGCTAATTACAGATTTAGCAAGGAGGTGCTCCTGTAACATTGGCACCTGAGCAATTCTCAGCCAAGGACTCGGCATCTGTCTGGAAAGGGCTTCAGGCTGTCACCAACTACAGGCCTAGATCCCCCCACTCTGTGAGCAACCTGCACCTGGCCAACATATGCTTTTACACTGCCTTCACCTCCTTCAGACTGCTAAAGACCAGGACCTCACGCTACAAGACCTTCCCCACTGCAGTCAGCCTGACGAAGGTAGATTTTTTTTTTTTTAGAGTTTTGTAATTTTTTTTTTTTTTTTTTTTTTTTTGCCAACGGGGGCGCGCAGGCTTTCGTTAGCATGGGTGAGGAGGGGTACAATTTTATGTGTTCAGGTCCCATAATACAGTGGTTTTGAATGAGTCTTTGTTAAAATATTACCTATTGAGAAATGGAATCCCTTTCACATTTCAGTATTGAAGTAGTAGTTGTATAACTGTTGTTTCAGATAATTGTTGACCCAATCTACCAGTATGAGTGTTTATCAAAGAACTTGAACAGGCAGAACACTCATTTGCTGAAATGTGACAGTATTTTGAGACAAAAGTCAAGTAATGACAGTTGCATTTTTGGGTTTTGGAAATTCTCCACCACTCCCACATTTTTGTGCGAATGTGTAGTTGAAATGTTTTCTAAGAAAACAGTTACTGTGGAACAAAATCTCTCTGGAACAGTTGCACACCCACGTGCACTTCCACGAATATCCAAACTTGCTGGCCTGTGAACTACTCCGATTTGCTCTCTTGAAATGGTCCGTGAATTATGAGCTATGGTGACGTGACTAGTGTTGTTCCAAATTAAGGGAGAAAGGCTTGATTTGAAGATTGTATTTACATTTGGATCATTTCATAGATGCTTTTTGAAATGCTTTTTTCACACCCTAGTGACAGTCGGCTCCCACAAATTTGCTTGTATTGTCACAAGTCCTCACTTGTGGCACTTGAGTAATTCTAAACACAGGCATCTTGTTGTCTCTGTGGATCCTGTCCCTATATTCCAAATACCAAACGTCAGTCTGCAGTAATTACAGGAACTTTTCCTTCTTAACAAGGGATTGTCAGGCAGCGGAGGCACTAAATTGGATAAAAAGTAAGACAGGAGTCGTTGGACAATAACAGGAAGGTCTAGGGGTTAATTTGAGTTTCTGTGTTTGGCATTTGATAGTAGTGCTGTGTTGTCTGCAGTTGGCTGTTTCCAAGTTTAAACTATTTGGATATGCAAAATCCACGGTGACATGTATTGGTCAGCGTACATTCAGTGAAAAATATCTAAAATGTGTTTTATTTCACAGTACAAAGCAAAGATCGGTAACAATAATAACACAGAAAAAATACATGTGAGTGATCGGTACGCCAAGAAAATAGGAGAACATACAGTATGTATTTTGTAAATAAAATATAGACTTCTGTTTCAGCACAATATTTTGAATAGAGTAAATTAAAATGCACCAGATGGATCATAAACTGCCTGAAATGACAAGTTTAATCATCCAACAGAATGTTAACACTTTTTTCTGCAATGATGATTGTGATGTGAATGATTGTGCCTACTCCTGAATATGTTTGGGTGTAAAGTTTCGGAACCAAAAGATTTTCCTCTTACAAGTTTAACTTCAAATAAAGTGTTGTTTTTTTGTTGTATTTATGGGTATTTGTCATACCCGACTAACAATCAGAAATTTGAAATTTGAACTTGTGTTGGATAATTTTTCAGGTAACTGTAACATTAGCTATTTGGGCCTAATGGTGAGATGTCTGTTTACAACTAGATCGACATGACAGAATGTCAGAAATGTGCACAGTCATAGCTATGAACAACATTTCATCTTGCTCTACCGTACATGAGGAGTGCTTGACAAATGCAAGCATTTTGGATAAGCGCTTTGTTCATGTTTTTAAGCTGGTAGTAGTAGCTTGGAATGCAGTAAAATTCCAGAATCTTTCGATTCTGGCACTCATTCTGACATTTTTGGTAGGTGATAATTCTAGACGTCTGACCACGTATATGAACCAGTGCCAGGGAATGTAAACTTCTTCCAGTAAGCCGTGTGGCCTGAGAGTGTAAAGACAGTTGTGACTGGGTCGTCCGTTCTTTTGCATCTAAAACTTTGTATCCTCCTCGTTTGTTTGCAGTTCTTGATATGGCTCGCCATGTGCCTTTGTATCGGGCACTACTGGAGCTGCTAAGGGCCATTTCCACCTGTGCAGCCCTGGTCCCTCTGCTGCTACCTCTGTCTGGAGACCCTGGACAAGATGAGGAAGAGGAGGATGAAGAACACTCAAAGGGACAGACCTCTGTAGGAATGTTGCTGGCCAAGATGAAGACATGTGTGGACACATACACCAATCGACTCAGGTGAAATGGAGAAATTCATATAATATTCATATATTGGGGCTCTAAAGTATAGCTGGCTGCCAACTCAACTGTTACTGTAACACGACAGATATTCAGGCTATAAATTGGCTATAAACAAGCCAATAAAAGCAGTTTATTAAAACTCTGTGTAAAACGAGTATAAACATCCAGAAAGCTGTGCGTCAGCTCTGCCTGCAGTCTCCCATCTACTCTGGCTGATTCTTGTAAATGATTTTTTTTTTTTTTTTTCATGTTCCCTCAAGTGTTGAAAGTAAAGGTTACTATTTGCACCCTTTCAGAGTTGTGAACACACAGTGGTGGTTGAATTATTTGCATTTCTAATCAGTGAAGCAGTGTTGTGCGACTTCTGTCTCTTGTAAAAGACAAGCATGGCAGCATGGCAGAACTTTTTTTTGTCCCGTTGGTCAGAAAAGTGTTAATGTCTATACATGTGACATGTGTCCATACATTTGACTAGTTGGTTATTTAAGACAAGGATCTATTTCCATATGAATAATAGGAAGAATCTGAAGAATACCACCTCATGTGTGAATATACATGTCCAGCCCCAAAAACAGGCAAGAAGTAGATCCAGCTGGTCCTGTCTTAGGGTTTCAGGATTCAGTCAGTAATAGGCCATTGCACACAAGACTGAAACTCCACTGTTTCTACTTGAAAATGTATGTGTTTCAGGTCAAAGAAAGATAAAAGTAAAGGTGTGGTGAAGACTGACGCCTCAGATCCAGAACCAGAGGGCTTGACTCTGCTGGTACCGGACATTCAGAGGACAGCCGAGATAGTCTACGCTGCTACTACCAGCCTACGGCAAGCCAACCAGGGTATGTACGACACACGCGCGGAAGGTTTCATTAGCTCACTCTTACCTTCTGTGTGCATTAAATCCCTCGAGAATCTCAGCCGTGCCTACTCAATTACATCAGTGCGTGTAAAACACTTGAGTTAAGCTTTTGAGCAAAAACTCCCGAGGACCTGTTTGTAAAATTACTCCACAGTCCCTGGCATCTCTTTTAACGCTCAGAAATCTGTGGAGAAGCTGTGTCCCATGAGTCAAGACTGTAACATGTCTTAAACTGTGTCTGTACATGGGGAAAAAGGAGATTCTTTGAGCAAGATATAGTCAGTCCCATCAATAAAATCTCCACCAACTGGTATACTAGAATTGATTTATGTCTTCTTACCCCAAACACCACCTCTCCTAACCAGAGAGAAAGCTGTTTGAGTCTTCGAGGAAGGTGACAAGTCGGCCCAAGCCCCTGTCCATCCTACGCTCGCTAGAGGAAAAATATGTAGCTGCCATGAAGAAGCTGCAGTTTGGTAAGTTTACTTTTGAGGATGTGTATTTATCTATACATATATTTATATTTTACAAACACTTGTTTCTCTCTTTCCTGTCTGATATAACCCATGATGCAGATGTGCCAGAAATCTGAAAGTAACGCAGTCTCAGGCCCCATATCTGTCTTGCTCAACCCCTGTGTCTTGTCCATCACTCTCTGTTCCACCATGTCATTATTAGACGCACTTGTTTTGCTACGTTGCAGTTCATTTTGTTAGCAGCTTGGTTTCTGAAGTAATTGCAAGTGACTTGAGTGTAAACTGTGTTGCCTACAGTGTCCAGACAGAAAAGAGTGTAAATGTAGCTCACTTTTAACAAGACAGTGTGAATTTAGCACTGTACTGCTTGCACTAGTTCAAAGGAGTGTTCCTTAAAACGGTCTCCTCTCCGCTTTGCCCAGACACATTTGAGATGGTTTCAGAGGATGAGGATGGGAAGCTGATTTTTAAGGTCAACTACCACTACATGTCTCAGGTGAAGAACGCCAGCGACACAAACAGTGCAGCTCGTTCCCGCCGCCTTGCCCAGGAGGCTGTCACCCTGTCCACCTCTCTTCCCCTGTCATCCTCCTCCAGCGTATTTGTCCGCTGTGATGAGGAGAGACTGGACATCATGAAGGTAAACTAATACTTTGACTGCTCACCAACTAGCTTAGGCCTGGCACCACTGCCCAAACCTGCTTCACATGTATCAGTAGTAGTAGTAAGCCATGTCAGTGTGAAAAGACAGTTGCAATGAAATAATGAAACTGAATGTTGTGTTTTTATACGGATGCAATTAGTGGAAACGCTAGTTTTGAGAACACTGAATGAAGAACGCTGTGTACTGTGTCACTGCCTGTAGTGTTTTTACTGTATGACTTGGCATTGACCGCTCTTACTCATTCCCCCACTGACATTTAATAAATGGCATCCAACCCCACAAGTTGATTAATAGCAGTCTCCTTTGCTAAATGTCAAAATCCTCATTTGTTTAGCTCGGAACGTTCCAAATAAAGACAGCAGCTTAGCAACAGACTCAGAATCCAAACAGAAATAAATGAACAGGTACAAACACAGACGTTAGTGTAGTAATGGCGACAGCGGTGCAGTAGGTGCACAAACCTGGCAGCAGCTACTGTATAACTCAAGAAAAAAACAAAAACAGTCTACAAAACGTTGTATATATTGACAGTTGATATATCAGAAACAATATGGCCATTTTTCAAATAATCTACCTTGACTGACTTCTTCCCCAGGAACAACATTTACGTTAATCATTATGATATATCTCAGTTGTAGGACCCCAGAATAGTTATGAATATTTTTGCTCTTCAATACCATTTAATCATTAACTAGAGCATATGATTCAGTCACACATCGAAGGCAAGAACTTCATCAAATGAGCAAACGCCAAAATAATAAACACATACAGTATATCTGAATCATCCGAACCATATGCAAGAGATAAAGAGGTAGAGTATCCATTAGGTCTTGTGATTTACATTGAAATGTTTTCTTAAAATCATCAAAGTATTACAACTTAAACACATTACAGAGCTGTGACTCTTTTTGCTTTCATCAGATGGCAAGTGTCTTTGTGTTTTTATGTAGTTAGTTATTTTTTAATCAGATGTGTAACAACATTGTGAAGTTACTTGTAAAAATGGATTATTCCGGCTTTATAAAACATGTGACATAGGAAATGTCCAAAATGGAAAACTTCCAGTTTCAAGGCATATGGACGGTTTGCATCACGGTTGGGGGTTTTAGCACCATGTAAACTCTGCAGCACTGTAGGTCTCCCTATTAGTCAGAGAGCAAGTGAGGAGAGGCATTACATTAATTCTGTGACTTTGTGTTCTAGTTCTATTCAGTATATTTCGCTGTTGTTATTCACATTATCATAACTTTGGAAAGGATTGAAAGAGTTAGTGCCCTTTCTCCATATTTTCCCAGGTGTCCTTTAGTTAGTCTTCTTTAATTAACTCCGTTCTTATTGCCGTCTCTTCCTCAGGCTGCTTGTGGTAAAGCCTTTCCCTTCCGTCTCTCTGCAGGTTCTCATAACGGGCCCGGCTGACACCCCGTACGCCAACGGCTGCTTCGAGTTTGATGTGTATTTTCCACAAGACTATCCCAACTCGCCTCCACTGGTTAACCTAGAAACTACTGGAGGACACAGTGTGCGCTTTAACCCTAATCTCTACAACGATGGGAAAGTGAGTGAATTTTCTACAGTATGTAACTTAAACTAGCACAAGTTCCCCTCTTTCTCTGCACTGCCCTGTTTGTCTGGGTCTGTATATTTGAAAAGCATATTTGAGCTTTAATGTCAAATGTGAGGAGGTATTTTGTCCTTTTTGCCACTCGTCACTTCTTCCAGTGACCCTGATAAAAAGGCCTGCCATTTTTGACAGTTTTCAAATTTTACTCGTGTTTGAAAATGGTAATTAACCAAAATCAGAGCCATACCCTTAAACCATTGCACTAATTCGTTTTTAAGATTCTTCAATAACGACAGGCATCTTTCATCCATCAAAACCATATTGTGGGAGATCAGAGTTTAATTTGACTAAAGAATAGAAGGCACGAGAATACTACTGTAGATGAAGAGGATTTTAGTGTAACCCAAACGTGTTTGACTTTGTCAGATTTTAATTAAGTTGACAGGATAAAGGTTTGAATGGTTTTATGTCCCTGGGACATTGATCCATGACTTTTTATACATATAATTAAATGTTGACCATAGAATTATTTTGCAGAATGTCTTGGACGTCTGCTTGTCCATCAGTTGGTGTTGTAGTGTCAGTTTAACCCTGTACCTGAAGGCTTTACCGGGTCTGTCACATTTAAAATTCAGACATTTCGCAAAGTTTCGTTGGCTCTGGCTTCCTTCCATTAAGGAGTTGGGGTCAAGTTGCTGAAGCTCACCCTGTCTGCTATGCCTCATTAGGCAGCCCCCAAGAGTCCACATGTATTTCCATAATGGGACAGCTGCCATAAGAAATACCTCGGGCTTCACATGTCAATGGCAAAGCTAGGGGGAAGGACGCCACCATCCCCATGACTGCTGAGAGATGGGCGGTCGGTGGAATATAGGAAAATGCAAGTTCGTTGCTAAGCATTGTTTAAATTCATCTGGAAGTCCTTTTGTGAGAGGCCTGCATCCGATTCCGGCTTCATACAAATCATTGAGTAGTAATGGAAGTTATTAGGAACAGAAGCATTTTAATCTAATCAACACTGAAAGTCTTTCAATAATTTTGAAATCAACTTCTCATTCTGCGTGATAGTGTTCAGCAAATGGCAGTAACGGTGCTAAAATGGAGGTGGTAATAGTGGCAAGAGGTGCCTCCCTGGACAGTAAGTTTAGCTGCATAAATCATTATCAGGAAAACCTGTGTGTGATTGACAACGTACCATAAAACAATGGTTTATAAAATAATACTGTTGACGTATAATACTTAATACGTTTTGAATTTAAACCCAGCATATGGAGGCTTTTTTTTTTTTAGCTGGTCACTGTCATCTTTTTCACCTTGTAATGCACAACGTGTCTTAGCGGGTGACGGGTCTATTTGGTAGCTCGGCTTTACTATCGAGCCACGCTCTTGCGAAGTGTGTGCCCATTCTGACCCTAATCGATGTATATCATATACACTGACACCATATTCTAGCTTTTATGCTGTGTATTGATTATAAGTTTGACGGAACCTCGCCCCTTTACTTCACAGCGGAAACGCAGGAGAGTTTTCCACTTCCCATTGGACGTTTCCATGTTAAATAACCTAAGAGAGCAGGTGGCGATATTTCTGGCTCTTGTTTCTATACGGTCGGTCCTTTTACATAGAGTCTGTGTGAGAGTTAATTCAATGCTGCGTGGGGGCCACACACAGCTGTGAATATACCTGTGAATATATACATTTCTCTAGATTCCAGGAAAGTTTGATGAACTCTTTGCAGTATCACAGCTCAAAATGTCATTCAGCTACTTGAAAGTGTTCATGTGGATTATTGGATGGTGATGCATCTCAAACCACGTGTGCTCCCTCAGTATTTACCACAGCGGTGCACATCAGTCCAGCCTCTCTGACGCTCTATTTAAACCCCGTCAAGGCACTGAGCAGTTCCAAATAATGCTCATTGGTTGCAAAGTATTCCACTGTGATTTTTATTTTCGTTTTGTTTTAGCCCTACAGTTTTTCATCACAAAATCAATACAAATAAAAAAAATGCCAAACTTCAATCAATACATTTATCTGGGCGCGTGTGTGTGTGTGTTTCAATCAGGTATGTTTAAGTATCCTCAACACATGGCATGGGAGACCAGAGGAGAAATGGAACCCTCAAACCTCAAGCTTTTTACAGGTGAGATCCGTTCTGAAGGCCTCAGCAGGGCTGCTGTCGTCACACTGTTCTGTGTACACACCTCACTCATCTTAAAGTCAGAATGAAACTGATTTTAACTGACCTCATCTTTCTTTAGTGAGCAGACTATTTTAACTCGTTACTTCATGGTGACAGAAGTTCATGCTTACAGAAAGGACTATGTGTAGGTGCCGAAGTCATTTAGTGCCAAACTCCGTACAAAGACAGGCTTTAGGTCAATTATTTGGGTTTTTATTAACCAAAGCCTTAGGGGAGACATCAGGCAATGAATAATAGAAGTGTAGCAGGAAGGGGCTGCTAAGCATTCAAGTGGATGCACACACTGCTATGGATACGTACAGAAGTTCTCGAATAGACAATGTTGACACACTATTACTTGGTTGTTTGTCATGAACACATTTGCATTAATTTTCCATATATATTGATCCAACAGCAAGTGAGCCTGGGGCCTTGAAAATAAATCTTCCTCTGTCTATCTCTGTTGTTTTTTAATATTTCCGTGCAACCTCATGGTTGGAGAATGCATAGAGACGTCTCCATCGATTATCATTCCGGTTAGCGTTGTTGTGAATCAATAATGGAAAACGAGGCCTAGGTGAATAGGAGACGGGGGAACTAAGCCAACATCAAGCAGTCATTAATTTGAGCTGGGATTGACTTTGAAATCAGGCAACCCAGTTTAGGGTTGCATCAGATGAAGGTCATTGGTATCCATTTAGATAGATTTCAAGTTCATCCAGCTCCATCATGGCTGGGGCCAGCAGGCACACCTCCAAGCCCAAGATCGTCATTGTTGGTAATGAAGTGGCTTGGAACAGACAGACATGATGCAACAGGGCATCCTGAGTCTCCTTGAGACAGGCCATTGCATTAATTGAGCTGTTAATAAAGATTTATTGAAAGATATATCTTTATGGTGCCAAAATAGTCTGAGTGTTTGTCAGACTGGGAGCGTCCAGCAGCCTCATGTTCATTTCCGAAGCTTTGCATATGACACTGATCGATTGTTAGGATGATTTACCAATACGTCACGTTTATACTCACATACCGTAGATAGAAGCAGCTGTTGTTGAGAAATCTTGAGGACTTAGTCACTAATGCCCAATCAAAATCAATTTACTACCAGCAATGTTCTTTAAGCCTTGGTTGAAAATTGTAGTTTCCCCAAATCTTCTGGCCCTCCATAATCGTGACAACATTATGACTGACTTCAGGGACACATATGATTGAGAATGACAATAACGTGCTTGGAAACGTTGGAAAAATGAGCTGCGCTTTATATTGGTGCATCAAGGTTGTGGAACACACATCCACCCATTTATTTTTAATGCTTTGTATTTCCATTGCAAGGCTGTTATGAAATGCTGTTAAACATGGTAATAAAATACCTTGTATTTTAATTTCGTGTTTCCTGTATTGATCTGCTAGGTGCTAGTGTCAGTGCAGTCCCTCATCTTGGTGGCTGAGCCCTACTTCAATGAACCAGGGTATGAACGGTCCCGTGGGACTCCCAGTGGCACCCAGAGTTCACGGGAATATGATGGTAACATCCGTCAGGCCACTGTAAAATGGGCTATGCTGGAGCAGATGCGCAACCCCTCACCATGCTTTAAAGAGGTAAGGGTCATAGTATAAATGAGATCCGGTCGTCATGTACATCTCTCAAACGGAGTTGATAATTTGAGGGACTTTGCTGGTTTGTGTCAGTGGAGCGGTTCACTGAGGTAAGGAGGTGCCAGTCCAACAAAGGCCTTAAAAGCAAGTGGAAGCCAGTGGAGAGAGGCTCAAACTGGGCCCATATGGTTGAATTCTCTTGTATTTATCAAAAGACAAGTGGCAGCATTTGGAACCATCTGAAGATGACAACTGCATGAATTTCAAAATCATTATAAGAAGAAAATGATTTTACGTAACTATCTCTGTTGAAAATCTCAGGTCACCTTCATTGACTTTAACAGTAAATATATCTGGATGTAGTCTGCATAGCAACAGAAGAGGAAGGTTTTTTAAACTTGGACCCCAATGAAAGCAGAACTGGACTGAGAACCAACCTATGAGGGACATCACAGGAGAGAGGGGCATTGAAGCAGAGAAACGGGCTCCAATACTAACAGCCAAATCTTTACCTTGAATTTCCACTCACTCCTCCAAACCAGACAGGAGGATTTCACGAACCACTATATCAAAGGCACCAACAAAAGCGAATCCCCAGTTTCCCTGTGCAACAGAATGTCATTGGTGTTTATAGGAGTGGTCGGTTTTGTTTTTGGAAGGGGCTGAACTTCGTCCTCAAAGCCATTGTCCTTCAGAAATGTCCTCTAGAACCAATGTAGACACTGCTCTGAAATAAGAAAACGATGTAAGGTCTGGTTGTGGTTGGACGAAAAGGTTTTTATGAGATACAGGATCAAATTATTTCAAGAGAGCCAAGCACACAGGACTAAATGTGGATCGGAGGAGATGGCAGCAGGACGGAGCCTGACGCTCACATTTCTACAGATGCCTAATGGTGAGAAGAAGTGTCTGGGTTTAGAACAGCACTCGTATCTGCATTTAAACGCCTGAGGCTTTCAGACAAACACTCCCACAGAAAGCGAGGAGAAACGCAAAGCGTGTCCTCCTTTCATTTGTGTTGAGCTAGCCGACATCTTTGACTGAGTGCCCACGTTGTCTCCTTCAGCCAAGGCTTTAACTGTGACCTGGTCGGTCTGGATCAAAGTGGCGCAACATAATTCAAAATATCCTCACAAGTAGAATTTAAGCAGATTAACAGCTGCTTCTGGGTTCATGTAGGAGGAGGGGAGCATCCAGCCAATACAGACCAGTGTTTTAAAAAGCGGCTGAAGACCTCTGCTATGATCTACACCAACAACCAGCAGTAAATAAACAGATAGGAGGTTTATGTCCCACCCAGGGAACCGTGGCACCAAATTAAACGACCATGTGATCCAAAAACCCACATTCACATATTTCAGTATTGGATGACAGGGTCCATTGTGTGTCCGTGCTCATGTGTGGGGCCTTTAAAAAGTCCTCGGCCAGCAGGTAATTAGGCCTCAGATGGGAGTAGAAAAATAATATTAAAGGCTTATCAATATTTTGGCAAAAGACACAAAAATGTAAAAATCCAAAAACTCCTCTGAGTAAAGTCTTTTTTATTTGGGGATAAACCAGCGCACAGAGTCACCAATGAACCACAAACAGCAGCAGCTTAAAACTAGGGAAGGTTTCCACTGGAATATAACACAACACATGTTTCTGACCTTCCTTTACTCAGGACAGCCACAGAGTCAGTATTAAATAAAGGTTTTGTTACCTACTAGGCGCGGCCAGGATCACTGATCCGGCAGAGTTCAGCAGATGAGGAGCACGTCTCTGAGGTCAGAGGTTGGACTGGTTTGTGCCTCAGAGACAACGGGAATCCCCTGTCGTTTTGGAAAATGTAGTTTCACCTGCATCCTAATATGCCCAGCCCAGCCCCCCCATACAATATAATTTGTGTTGCTCACCTTACCTGTCAGAGGTTTCAAAGCTTCACACTTGTTTAGCAAATTCACCAAATATTCCCTGTTGGTCCTGCACAGAAGCAGTTGTTTATTTAAGTGGAACCCACCAGTCTGCTATTATTTCCACGGAAGTTAAAAGGGAGGATACGGAGTTATCCCGATGCCTCTCGTGACATCAGCACGGGAATGATTGTGTGGGCGCACAGTTTCCTAATGAAGCTTAAATTTACAAAACGAGTGTGAATGCCTTTTTTTCTGAAGCCGCTGTACTGTACTGTCCTGTCCAAGAAATAGTTGACATGGGAAATTCTGAAGCTTGGATTTTACTTTACTGCTCTCGACTATGGAAGTTCTAAGTTGAACTGTACAGATTGACAACCATAAACAGTAGCTGCCCATTATGGTTATTCTTCCAAACAGTGATACAGAGCGTATGAGTTTCCAGTAATGGTTCGATGCATCCTTTTTATGATTTCCAGTGCTGCTTTCTGTGAGATTTAAAGGGGAAATGTCAGTCTTTAACATCAGGTGGTGATCAAAGGAAAAAATGGTTCCGTGACCAGCTGAGCCACTGCTGGCCTTTGAGCTCCTCCGAGTGCTCAGCTGAGACAAACATCAGTGTTCAGGATTTCACAGGCGTCTTGCTGTGACTGTGGCGCAGCAGGTAGAGCAGTCATCTACCAGTCCTTGTTGGTTTGATCCTTGAGCAAGACACTCAGTCACAGTCAAGGTGCCAGTGAACAAGCACCTTTTGACACAACTGTGACTGACAGGACTGAGAATCGCCATGGACACATCACATTGCTCGTTGGAACGTGCAGCGTTTTGCTCACACATCTGCTGATGCTGCGGATGCAGCAGTATTTGCTGATGTTGTCCCAGCTATAGCTCGGATGATGCTTCTCAAGACTGACGCGGTCAGGTCTCTAAGCACGTCCTGTCACACCTCATGACACCGCATCTTTAGCACTTCGGATTATGACACAGAAACTTGTGGCAGTTTCTGTCTTAATGTCTCTATTGTTCAACTCACTTAGTGTTGTTTCTGTTTGAAAAGTGACGTCAGGCGAGATGAGGGCGTCCCAGGTGAGTTGTCTGACTTCACACAGCGTTTGGTTGTGGAGTAAACCAATTTCATGTGAGACAGTTCCGTTCAGTTCAGTAGTGGAAGTGAACATGAGCGCACATTCATAGTTGGAGCTTGTAGATGAATCGTTGTTATTCATTACTTCCTTTGCCATAAACTCACACCACCTTAGCACGTGATTAATCAGAGTCTAATGTTTTATTGAGATGCACTGGTTTGGCAGCATTTCAGTCAGCTGCTTGACATTTTGTCTCTAACATCTTTGTCCTTCCGAGACTTTTTTTCAGAGAATTTACTCTGTAGCCGTGGAGGTGGGTCAGGGCTGTGGTCAGGTAAAGTGAGGCAGTACCTGGGGCCTCAGCACACTTCTGATGGAATATAGAAAACCAAGAGTGAGGGACTTTTTAATGACTACGTGATTCATTCTCGCCCTTGACTTTGCATGTCTCGAGCTTCTCCACGCGTCCGTTTCTTGGCTTCACTTCCTCCCTCGTTTGCCCTGTGGAATAATGAGTGGACAGCATTACCTCAAAGGTCACTAACTTCATCTGGCAGCCAAGAGTCTCCATTTGAAGACCTCCTCTCTAACTGCTCGTCTCTTGCTGGATCGTACATCTGTGTGGGTGGGCGTGGTTATAAAGACATGGATTTTCTGAAAGGTCATTTGTCAGTTGCCATAATCCAAAATTCCATCGGAGATGGTTTGCATGTAGAGCCTATTGCTTTGCCGTGGCCAGTGCTCATGTCCAAGTACCAAAAGTCAAAAGTCCTGATGCTGGACCTCACCACATCTAGCACCAGGGAAAACGCCCTTTTTCCACCAACAAAGAGCAAATGTGCTTCTGTGTGGCTGGGACTACACCTCTGTGTATCCTCTTGGTTTCTGCGCCTTCTCTCGGCTTCAAGAAAGCTTCTACAGCACTCAGTATTTACTCTAGATCTGCGCCCTTGAAAGATCCCCCGTCACCTCCACAGATGTAACGTGAGCAGCCATGAGAGTGGGGGTTGGGCGGCAGGAACAATGGGCAGACGAAGAGATGCGAAGCAGCAACAAAGATGGAATGGAGATGAAGCCAGCAGAGTGAGATTAGAGCGGTCCTAGAACCCTCCCTGTTGTCCCTGTGCTGCGCTTGTAATAAGCAAACCTGCTGCCGCGATACTAACTAATCCACTCCCTCCCTCAGCAGGGCAGCAGCTGCACAAAGCACACGCTGCATGCTGATGCTTGGCCCTGACCACCGTTGCTACATAGTCTACTGAAGGAGCAGGAAGGCAGGGGACCTGGGTGTAAATGACTGATAATAAAATGAGTGGCAGCTCTGCGTAACTCAAGAACCGCCGGCAGCCCCGTGCTTGACCCCCTGTTGTGTGTGTGTGTTTGCAGGTGATCCATAAGCATTTCTACCTGAAGCGAACGGAGATCATGTCTCAGTGCGAGGAGTGGATTGCTGACATCCAGCAGTACAGCAGTGACAAGAGGGTCGGTCGCACCATGTCCCATCATGCTGCTGCACTGAAGGTAATGTCACGCACTGAACCGAGCGGAGTGAAAATGGGCAAAAGTCCCGATTTCTCACGCTTTCATACATGGTGACACATTTGGCTCGTCTTTTGTGGTACGTACATCCACAATCAGGGTTTTTAGCCACGAACAGCTGCATTCTGCAAATCGCTTTTTGCACCATTGAGAGTGCCTATGGTTATGATATTCTGACTTACATGACGATAGTAAACAGAACAGAAACTGTGTGTTTCTGGGATTTGTTTGAAGGGACAAAAATGGAAAAATAGGTGATGGTGATGATCTCTGATATTAAATGTCCTCCTCCCTGCAGAGACACACAGCTCAGCTCAGAGAGGAGCTACTGAAACTGCCCTGCCCCGACGGTCTCGAGCCCGACGGCGACGAGTTCTCCGAAAAGAGTGCCGCCCTCATCCTGAAGGAGCTGCCCGGTCCGGACACGGAGAAGCCTGGCAGCAGCCAGGACGGCCACTGCAGCGAGGGCCAGCTATGAGTCCTGGCCACCTCTGCCCTCTTCCTTACCACCCCCCCTCCTAGCACCTCAGAGCCTCCCCCTCCCCATATATTATTACTCTTATAAAGACTTGATGGCTTCCGAGCACAAGTCATCACTTTGTCAATATTTGTATGTAAAGATCTAATGGCAGAATAGCAGAGAACAAGGGGACGTGGGCAAACGATGAGACGAACTCTGAACTACGCTACGCCCCCTTTCGGAAAACAGTCAAAAACTTTTATTTACCTGTAAAAGAGTGTAAACATTTTGTGCTTTTTCCAGTTGTGAAATAACCACTGATTGGTATGTTGTTCAACTTGTTTATGTATACATAATGGAAGAGGAAAATTACAGATTATATAAGGGAAACTACCTTCAGAGAAGAATGTTTACTGAATGTTACTTTTCTGTCGTTCTTTTTGACTGTTAGAGCAAGAACAGGTGGAACCGTTCTTTAAAGATCCAGTTTGAAAGAACGAGGAAGCACACGCGTAACTGAATCTGAGAGAAACACCCCGCTGGTCATGCCACATTCGGTTTCTCTGGGGTCAGTCCCCCCTCGAATTAAAGCCGAGACGGACATTCTTAATGCTATGTTATCCCAAATTAAAAAGCACCATGCTCTGGATCAACTTTTTTTGCCTCTCAGAAACTTGTCCATGACCGCTTTCCATAGACATGACTGTAGATCATAAGACTGTGTCAGAGCCACGTGGGAAACGTCATTTGAAGGCTTGTCCATGTGTACGTGTGTTTTCTGTGCGTGTGCAACAATCCCCAGTGAGATACGAAGCTGTGATGTGCCTTTGATCTACACCATACCACCAAATACTCCAACAGAGTACCTTTACTGATTTCACTGCTATTTCTACAAAACGATAACTCTGCTCCATCTGACATAAGAACTGCTTTGATCTTTTTTTATTATGTTGAACTCCGGTGAACAAAAAAAATGCACTTTCTATTTTGCTCACTCCTTAGAACAGTCACATACTCCTTTTGCTAGGACATTAAATGGAGCTTGAAAGTATGGATTGATTGTGCGAATGCTTCTTTCTGTGTCTGACAGGCTGCCTGAGCTCCCACCTGAAGACAGGAAGTGCACTTAGAACACAAGTACAGTAGTTGTACTAGTAGTAGTCTTGATTCATGAATTATTCTAACAACCACATCCATTTGTCTTTGTAAAGGGAGTTGATTTATTTCAGCAAAAGTGGTGCAGAGTTTTTTTTTTTTATTATCAGCCTTAAGAAAACAGGCCTGGGCTTGGCTGACTGGTTTTAAACACTGTTGTTTCACGTTGGAAGTATTTCTCTGTAACACAGCATTCAGATTACAGAGCCAGTTTCCCTAAAAGAGACGTGAATCCAACCGTTTTTGTTTGTATTGGTCTCACGTTCCTAAAAACACAGGGACCTTTTTAAAAAGCAATAAAAACTGAAATCTCTCGATTTGCCATTTCAAAAGTACTTTTTTTTTTTTTTGTTTCCACCTGCCAAATTCATTGTATTTTGTAAATAAAAGCTAATTTAACAACACACACAAAATGACACTATACTGAATGATAAAAAAATTGGTCAGGGGCTTTTAATTTGGTAAAAGAGGAGCTTCAGCTTGGAGATGGTATCTTGGTGCATCACACCAACCAACCTGAATATTATAAGCACCCAACAAATATTGTGTAGTCCTATCAACTTCTGCCAAAACACCCCCAAGCCATCGCTGCACGGACTCCACTAATAATAATTATAAATTTTAAGGACAATGTAGCCACAGGGGTTGCAAGCCAGTAACTTCTGTGCCAGTCCCAAGCCTGGATAAATGGAGAGGGTTGCATCAGAAAGTACAACCATGCGAGTCATCCATACCACTTTCATACCGGATCGGTCGAGGCCCGGGTTAACGACGACCGCCACCGGTGCTGTTAAACTACAGGGTGCCGGTGGAAATTGGACTACTGTTGGTCGAAGAAGGAGAGGAGGCAGAAGGGTTCGCGGTCAGAGAGAGAAGGGGAAAGGCAGGAGCTTAGATCTGAGAGTAGGGACTCTTAACGTTGGCACAATGACAGGGAAAGGTAGAGAGCTGGCAGACATGATGGAGAGAAGGAAGGTAGATGTACTGTGTGTGAAAGAGACGAGGTGGAAGGGCAGCAAAGCACGTAGTATTGGAGGAGGATACAAACTGTTCTACCATGGTGTGGATAGGAAGAGAAACGGAGTAGGAGTGATCCTGAAGGGGGAGTTTGTGAACAATGTTCTAGAGGTGAAAAGAGTCTCAGACAGGGTGATGAGCCTAAAGCTAGAAATCGAAGGGGTGCTGGTGAACGTAGTCAGTGGGTATGCTCCACAGGTTGGCTGTGAGTTAGAAGAGAAGGAGAGTTTCTGGAGTGAGTTTGATGAGGTCATAGAGAGTATCCCCAGAGGAGAGAGACTAGCTGGAGCAGACTTCAATGGGAATGTTGGTGAAGGGAACAGAGGTGATGAGGAGGTGATGGGCAGGTTTGGTGTAAAGGAAAGGAATCCAGAAGGACAGATGGTGGTGGACTTTGCTAAGAGGATGGAAATGGCTGTAGTTAACACTTACTTCCAGAAGAGAGAGGAACACAGAGTGACATACAAGAGTGGAGGTAGGAGTACACAGGTGGACTACATCCTATGTAGACGAGGTCATTTAAGAGAGGTTAGTGACTGTAAAGTGGTGGTAGGAGAGAGTGTAGCCAGACAGCACCGCATGGTGGTGTGTAAGATGACTCTGGTGGTCAGGAAGAAGAAGAGAGGAAAGTCAGAAAAGAAGACCAAGTGGTGGAAGCTAAAGAATGAAGAAACTTGTGAGGAATTCAGGCAGAAGTTGAGACAGGCTTTGGGTGGTCAGGAAGAGCTTCCAGATGACTGGGAAACTACAGCAGAGGTAATCAGGGAAACGGGTAGGAAGGTGCTTGGTGTGTCATCTGGAAAGAGGAAATATGATAAAGACACTTGGTGGTGGAATGAGGAAGTACAGGACTGCATCCAGAGGAAGAGGTTAGCTAAAAGGAAGTGGGATGTTGAAAGGACTGGGTAAAGTAGACAGGAGTACAAGGAAGTGCAGCGCAGAGTGAAGAGGGAGGTGGCAAAGGCCAAACAGAAAGCTTACGATGAGCTGTATGACAGGTTAGACACGAAGGAAGGAGAGAAGGACTTGTACAGGATAGACAGACAGAGAGATAAAGATGGGAAAGATGTGCAACAGATAAGGGTGATTAAAGACAGAGATGGAAAGGTGCTAACAACCCAGGAGAGTGTGCAGAGAAGATGGAAGGAGTATTTTGAGGAGCTGATGATTGAGGAAAATGACAGGGAAAGAAGGGAGGAAGATGTGGATGTTGTGGAGCAGGAAATAGAGATTAGAAAGGATGAGGTGAGGAAGGCTCTGAAAAGGATGAAGAGCGGAAAGGCTGTTGGTCCTGATGACGTACCTGTGGAGGTGTGGAAGTGTTTAGGAGAAACAGCAGTTTCTGACAGGTCTGTTTAACAGGATTTTAGAGAGTGAGAGGATGCCTGAGGAATGGAGGAGAAGCGTTCTGGTGCCGGTTTCATGCCCTGTAAGAGCACCACTGATGCCATTTTCGCTTTGATATTGTTGATGGAAAAGTACAGAGATGGTCAGAAGGAGCTGCATTGTGTCTTTGTGGATTTAGAGAAAGCGTATGACAGGGTGCCGAGGGAGGAGCTGTGGTACTGTATGAGGATGTCGGGAGTGGCAGAGAAGTACGTCAGAGTAGTTCAGGACATGTATGAGAGGAGCATGACGGTGGTGAGATGTGCCGTAGGTCAGACAGAGGAGTTCAAGGTGGAGGTGGAACTACACTTCTTGTTTGCTGTTCTGATGGACAGGTTGACAGATGAGGTCAGACAGAAATCTCCCTGGACAATGATGTTTGCAGATGACATTTTGATTTGGGGTGAGAGTAAAGAGCAGGTGGAGGAACAGCTGGAGAGGTGGAGGCTTGCTCTGGAAAGAAGAGGTATGAAAGTCAGTCGTAGTAAGACAGAATACATGTGTGTAAACGAGAGGGAGCAATGTAGAAGCGTGAGGTTACAGGGGGCTGAGGTGAAGAAGGTGCAGGAGTTTTAAGTACTTGGGGTCAACAGTTCAGTGTGATGGGGAGTGTGGAAAAGAGGTGAAGAGGCGAGTGCAGGCGGGTTGGAATGGGTGGAGGAAAGTGTCAGGAGTGTTGTGTGACAGAAGAGTGTCAGCAAGACTCAAAGGAAAGGTGTACAAGACAGTGGTGAGACCAGCTCTGCTCTATGGGTTAGAGACAGTAGCAGTGAGAAAGAGACAAGAGGCAGAGATGAAGATGTTGAGGTCCTCTCAGTTTTTAACATGCATGTTTAGGTACTACAAATGTTTTTTTATCATCAGTAAAAAAAAGTAAAATGTAAGAAAAATGGTCAAGGAGTGTAAATTTAGTAGGTTATAGTAAAATAATGTTACAACTTTTGCATCACTTGTCGTCACGTTGCCTATTTTTGACCAGGATTTGTCCTTTATTTCACACATAAAACTAATAGAAAGACCTCCTTGCACCTACAGAACATTAACATATTCCACCTTCATTAGCTTCTCTCCATTGGCTTCCCATTAAATGTATAATAGAATTTAAAACCCTCCTTCTAACCTATAAAGCTCCCTCCTACCTCAAAGATCTCCTAGTACCAGATCATCCTAATAGACCACTTTGGTCTCAGAATGCAGGCCTACTTGTGGTTCCCAGAAGTTCCGAAGGTGTCACAACCGTCTCCTCCCCTTTTGCTCTCTTGTTAATGTAACTCACTTCACCTGTTGCATCCACTTCTTAAGTCTCATTTGCCTCCCACTGTCCATACTTGGCATTAAAGAACTCCAAGACACCTTCAATGCCTTAATAGACGTGTGTACTCAGGTAGATGACAGAATCCAAGAGAAGCGCCCCAGACTCAGATCTGCAGGAATTCATCTCCTGCTTCACATGTGCTAGCTATCACCCTCCTGTCGGTCTCCTTCTTCATCATTCGTCTTTCACCCTCCCAGGGCAAGACAGTTATTCCATTGTAGTAGACAGATTCTCTAAAATGCCCCATTTTATTCCACTCACCGCTCTCCCCTCACCAAGAAATTGCAGAAACGTTAATCTCTTACATTTTCAGAATCCATGGCTTTTCACCATGATGTCTCCATCCCCAGTTTATATCTAAATTCTGGTGGGATCCAGAATTTATCCCCAGTCCAACGGTCAGTCTGAGAGGTTAAATGAGGATCTGGAGGACGATCTCTGGATCCTCTGCTCTCGGGAACTGTCCTTACCATAACTCCCTACCATCGGCTTCCACGGGGTTGAACCTTTTTCAGGTAGTCTATGGTCATCAGCCTCCATTGTTTGAAACGTTTGAACTTGTCTGTTCCCTCTGCACAGGCTTTCGTGCGTGCCTGGCGGAGGGTGCATGCTACTCTAACTAGGACATCGGACTCCTATAAGAAATCTGCTGACAGACGCTGCAGGCATGCCCCTCAGTATTGGGAGGACCAGCAAGTATGTCTCTTCACAGGGGACATTAGCCTCTGCGTTGAGAAAAGAAAAAAGCTGACCTCATTTCATCGGCCCATTCCCCATTTCCGATGTGGTCAGCCACTGAAGGCACTATAGCCTACAACTCCCCAGTGCTCTCAAGATTCATCCCACTCTCATTCCTCATGCAATAAACCTATTGTCTCTAGTTCTCTCTTTTTTTTTTGGACTTTACTAACGAGGGGAATTCGTATTTCTTCCCATAGTGTTTGCTTTTGCGTTGTTATATTGTATTTTTGGGACTTCCTTTGCCTGAGTTTTAGGTCGCCCTCCAAACTCAGGCAGTTTAAAATATTGTGTCTGTCTCTTCTCTGGCTCCCAAACCCATGATAAAAAGTAGAAACAGAGGCAGAGCCTTTAGCTATCAAGCTCCTCTCCTGTCAAACCAGCTCCCAGTTCAGACTTAAGAGTATTAGACAGATTTGAAACTTTACCTCCTTCTTTCCAAAATGTATCCTGGCAGACTTTATTGATCCCTGCTCAGTGGACAAATCATTGAAAGGTTTTCATCAATATTTTACAAGCATGAGCCACCTTGAAAGGACAGACAACAACTAGTTCTCAACAACTTCTCTGGAGTCCTTCACCAAAATCCAAGAACCCATAAAACCATACTACAGTCCGAGACCAACTCACAATGAACCTGATACACCAAAAGTCCTTGAGGGTGACGAGGGCTAGTGTCAGATGTGTGTTGGTGAATTAGAAGACCCAGAAAGACAACAACGGGAGGGAGTACGAAAAAGGACGTGAGACTTTATTATAATTAAACAAAAAGGGACAAAAACAACACCATGTAAACATATAACTAAATTAAATTAATACAGTCAGCCCGAGGGGAACACGAAAAAAAACCCGAGAGAGAAGGGGAAACGGGGCAGGCTGACACTGACGGGGAAACACTAAGAAAAAACACACAAGGACCAAAAACCAAACCAAAACCAGAACCAAACCTCAGACCACGGGGAAGTAGCAAAGAGCCCAATAGTAATCCAAAAGACTGAGTCAGCATGGGAGTAACGACAAGAATCTGGCTGCAAGCTGTGGTGAAAGGCATGTATAAATGGGCAGGGGGTCACAGGTGAAAACAATCAAGGTGAGTAATTAGTAAAGTCAACCATTGAGTGGAAACAGGAGGTGGGGAAAAAGGCAACAAAATAAAAGTCCAAGGGAGGAAGTGGAAATTCATGACAGCTAGAAGGATAAGATAAGATAAGATAAGACTTTATTGATCCCTCAGTGGGGAAATTCTTTTGTTTTAGCAGCCATAGACAAAGAAGAAAGAATCTACACAGAACAATGTACATTTTTTTAGTTTAACTTGAACCAGATAAAAATGAAAAGAAAAAAACAAAAGCAAAACAGCAATATTAACTGTCCAAAAAAGGCATTTAAAAATTGAGAATCTGCATATGTACATATTAACATTGGAAAATGTAACAGATGAGTATTGCACATCTGGGTTATTGCACAACAAGTTAAAAAAAGTAGTAATTACACATTGTGTGTCACTGCAGTGATGCGTTGTACAGTCTGACGGCTGTGGGGAGGAATGAGCGACGGTCGCCTCCTTCCTGCACTGTGGGTGTAACAGTCTAGTGCTGAAGGAGCTGCTCAGAGCCTCCACAGTGAGGTGCAGGGGGTGGGAGGGGTTATTATCCATGATGGATGTTAGTTTGGCCAACATCCTTCTGTCCGCCACCTCCTCGATGGAGTCCAGTGTGCAGCCCAGGACAGAGCCAGCTCTCTTAACCAGCTTGTTAAGTCTCTTCCTGTCTCTGTCCGTGCTGCTCCCAGCCCAGCACACAACACCATAGAGGACTGCTGAGGCCACCACAGTGTCGTAAAAAGTCCGTAACAGCTCCCTGCACACACCAAAGGACCTCAGTCTCCTCAGCAGGTGGAGGCGACTCTGGCCCTTCCTGTACAGAGAGTCTGTATTGTTTGTCCAGTCCAGTTTTTTGTTTAGGTGGACATCCAGGTATTTAAAGGTGTCCACAACTTCAATGTCTGAGCCCTGGATGCTCACCGGTGTGTGGTGGAGGGTTTCGTCTGAAGTCAAGCACTAACTCCTTTGTCTTACTGTTGTTCAGGAACAAATAATTGTTCTCACACCAGTCCACAAAGTCCGAGATGACCCCCCTGTATTCCTGTTCATTCTCACCCAGTACACAGCCAACAATGGCTGTGTCGTCCGAGAATTTCTGCAGGTGACAGAGGTGGGAGTTGTACTTGATGTTGTACAGACTTGAAGTCTGACGTGTAGAGTGTGAAAAGAAAAGGGGAGAGCACCGTCCCTTGAGGTGCCCACGTGCTGCAGACAACCACATCTGACACACAGTCCCGCAGCCTCACAAACTGTGGCCTGTTCGTGAGGTAGTTGATGGTCCAGGCAGCTAGATGTTGGTCCACGCCCGCTACCTCCAGCTTCCCCCTCAGCAGTGATGGCTGGATGGTGTTGAAAGCACTGGAGAAGTCAAAGAACATGATCCTTACAGTGACCTTACAGTGACTGTAAGTGAACATGATCCTTCCCAGGAGACTCCAGGTGAGACAAGGCCCGGTGCTGCAGGTAGATGATGGCGTCGTCCACCCCGATGCCAGGTCGATAGGCAAACTGCAGCGGGTCCAGTGCTGAGCTCACCTGAGTGCGGAGGTAGCCAAGGATGATCCTCTCCATAGCCTTCATCAGGTGGGTGGTTAAGGCGACAGGTCTGTAGTGGTTCGGCTCCTTGGGATGTGATACTTTTGGAACCGGAACCAGACAGGAAGTCCGCCACAGCACTGGTACTTTCTCCAGTCTAAGACTCAGGTTGAATAGTGACAGAACAACCTCACAGAGCTGCTCTGCACACTCCCTGATGAGCCTGGAGCTGATGTTGTCAGGGCCTGTGGCCTTCCTGGCCGTAGTCTTCCTTAACTCTCTCCTAACCTGTTCCACAGTGAGGCAGAGGGGGGTGGGCGGTGACTGGTCTGGAGCTGTGGGTTGTTGGGAGCTCTCTGTGACAGTGGGAGGAGGGGCAGAGTGGTCTGGATGGAGCTGTTTCAGTCCTCTCCACACCTCACGGACGTTGTTCTGCTCCAGACAATGCTCCAGTTTCTTCCTGTAGCTGTCCTTGCACCTCCTGATTTTGTATTTTAATTCCCGCTGCACTCTGCCCAGCTCCTCCGTGTCCCCTGAGAGAAAGGCCCTCTTCTTTTCATTCAGCAGGTACCTTCAGCTCAGGGCTCACCCAGGGCTTGTTGTTGGAAAAAAAACGTACCGTGTTTTCCACAGAGAAGTTGATGTAGTCTGTGATACAGTGTGTAAGGTTGTCGATGTCCTCCCCATGTCGACTGCAGAGAATTTCTCAGTCCATGGTGTTGAAATAGTCCCTGAGCTGTTCACTTGCCTCCTCTTTCCAGATCTTTCACCTGTGGTGTCTGCTTTTTTTCCCAACAGAGTGTAAGCATGAGACAGAGAGACAAGATTAGGGTCAGAGCGGCCCAGAGGGGGGAGGGGGGTGGAGGAATATGCCTTCTTTGTGTTAGCATATAGCAGGTCCAGAGTTTTATTGTCTCTTGTGTGGCAGTTAACGTACTGGGTGAAGTTGGGGAGGGTGGCGGAGAGGGGGAGGCCTGTGGGTGCTGGGTCTGCAGCTGAGACACGGTGCTGTGCATGTGCTCACATGCGGCAGCGGCATCGGCCAACGGAGGAACGTAAACAGTTACCGCCAACACGTGAGAGAACTCCCGCGGGAGGTAGTACGGCCGGACGCTAACTGCCACCAGTTCCACGTCTTTGCTGCAGAGTTGTTGTTTCACAGTGATGTGCCCGGGCTTACAACATCTGTTCTCTGTTCACAAACACCGCTAGTCCCCCTGCCTTCTTCTTACCGCCTAAAGGAGACCACAGAGTCCGGTGTGTCTTGGTTGAGCCATGTCTTAGTGAAACACATTAAGCTGCTCTCCCTGTACACACGCTGCAGCCTCACGAGCGCCGCTAGCTCGTCCATCTTGTTGGAGAGATAGCAGATTGTTTCGAAAATAATAGATGGGAAAACTGGCTTGTATCTACGTCTTCTCTCCCGGCGCTTGACGCCAGCTCTACAGCCTTGTCTTTTCCTCCGTATCTCGGCTGGAATATCCAGCTTTCTCCCATGGAGAAGCTTTACACGGCTAAGAGCTAGCAGCTGGTCCCGTGTGTAAACAATAGAGCCACAGTTCAATGGGTCTCCCGAGGCCGACTCAAAAAATTGAAAAAGGATGATGAAACATAGTGCAAAAGTGATAAAGTTTTTACCCCTGGTCGCACAACTCCACAGGGGTTTAAAGAAAAAAACACACCATACATACAGCATGGAAGTAAACATAAGAAGACTGGAAGAAAAACATAGAAACAGACAGAGCTGCTAAAACTCGCTGCCACTGACGCGGCGCCATCTTGATTTCATGGATGTGAAAGCAAGATGTCCAAGTGAGCACAGACAAGGATCTGACAAGAAGTGACTCTTGCAGGTGGTGTAAAAGGACCGGGGCACAGGTGAAAACAGTCAGGATTGATAAGAACAGGTGACGCAGAATGAACTCTGGAACAGGAGCAAAGGTGAAAGGACCACCAAAATAAAAGCCTGGATAAGGAAGCAGAGCTGGAGAGGGAGGAAGAGAAAACAGGGCTGGAAGAGAGAGGAGGGGAGTGCAGGACCTGACCTGAGTTTAAGAGTGGGGGACTAGGGACAGGGGCTGGCAGAGGTGAGGGTAACCAGAGTCCAGAGAGAGATTCATGACAGTTGTAAAGTGCTTTGGATAAAAGGGTTATATAATAGAGTCCAAATGTGACAAAGAAACCCGGTTTTACAAAATGATTTTTTCCATCACCTCAAACCTGAACAACAAGAAAACTTAATGTCTTATGGAAAATGAACAACTGTACCAACAGGAATTGTTTATTGTGCATATAAATGATGATTTCAAGTGTAAAATTCACACGTGACAAAGGATGGCACGTAATAGTACATTACAGGCATGAAACTGCTCTGCGTTTACTCGTTACAGTTGAAAGGAAGAAAAAAATCTTCATCGTTAAAACCAATGCAACTACTGTGTTGGCAACATGATCGATTTGGAGGAGGCCCCCACCGCCTCCATGCATACAGACAACTCCCATGGATACAGGCCAAGTACATGGATCACAGGCACTTGGAGAATTTGATTTTGAAAGAAGGTTATTACAGTTAATCCCATAAAAAGACTAAAGCCAAGAATGAACCTACTCACTGTAACGTCTGTGACTCCACATCCTGAATGTACCCATGTCATAGTACTTTTAAAAAGAGTCTCCCACCTTAGCAAGAGTAGAGGGCAGAAAGAAAATCCTTGGAGTAGTATCAGTAATCCGTGTGTGCATCTAAAAGTGAACTTGTTATTGAGACCTAAAAAAGAAAGGAACAAATCAATGTAATGTGTGTCACAAACCCCTTTGACAGCTCAACATGACAATAGGAGGGAGGGAGACCACATCACCCAACCTGTGAGCAATTGAAAAAACTTGCAGGACCATCTGTGCTGCAGCCACTTACCATCTGGTTGCTGAGTTAAACACGTTTGGAGACAAAATAAACCTTTTTTAATTAGTGCAAGTAGAGCATGACGTAAGATGTTGAAATCCAGCATGATGCTCCCAGGTGGGGATAAAACATTTTTATCCAAATGTGAGATGTCAAGGCGTTGGATTGAGTTTTTCAGTTCTGTCTCAGGTCGGTTTGACTCACACACGGTAAAACTCTCGACCTACTTTCTACGTCTGCCGTTGTAACCTGCCAATTGTGCTGCGTCCAGTTAATCTCCTTCAGTGCTGCCCCTCACAGCTTTTTAGAGTCACGTTGCTGGCATCAAATTTACAATGAACATCAATAACATACCAGTGACTGATGGTACTATTCACAATCAAAACTGGCTTTGGATTCCTTTGTAATGTCACTTATCTCCTGTTTCCAACTTCTCTGGAACTACAACTTGTAGATCGTTCTGATATTCTTATTGTTACTGTGAAGTGAGCTTCAGCATTTTGTGATTGAACAAACAGAACGTATTTGTGCTGCATATAATAAGATCACTGATAAAATATAGGAACTGTGAATAAGACAGACACGTGACACGGTATGCAAAGACACACATACAGGACACAGTGTCTTTGACTTGGTGCAGTGTCCATTTGTTTGTCTTTGAATATTACAGCCTGATGTATACTATAAAGCTGGGGACCGGGGGCTGGCAAGTCGAGGGTTGAAAGAGAGAAAAAAAGAGGAACCAAAAAAAAAAAAAGAGGGACCAAAGAGCCAATTAAATATGTGTTAAACATCTATTCAGAACTGCTATGGAGAAATGACAAACAGGTCAAAATACAGAAGTTGACTGGGGACAGAGAGGTTTCCTCTAAGAATCCATTTAAAGTGTAGACTGCCAGCTTTACTGTTCAAAAATGTTCACTAAGCTGTAAAGAAATTTCAACTACCACGGGCATTTCCTGAAAGTGCACGTGATTACTGAAGACAGCAGCTGGCAGCCATTGTTGCTATGAGGTGGTAATGAATGTTTAAAAGTGAAACCAGATGCAAGAAAAGGATTTGCACAACTGCAGTTCCATAAACGGCCTTAGGGTGATGAGGACAGGAGCATTAAAGGCATTGAAGCAATAAACCATCATAACCCTCCAGGAGGAGGCAATATTCTGCTATCGCTGCTTGCTGCCAATTTGGCAAATTGTCAATGGCTGTTTGGATAAACTGTATAAACGTCTTCACGCAGCTGCAAGAGACTATGAAACAATTGAAAAATAAACTACACAAAAAGAAAGAACTTTTGGATTAGTGATATGGATTAATTCAATTCAACTTTATTTATATAGCACCAATTTACAACAAGATCATATCAAGTCACTTTACATAATAAAATCAAGACCATACAAACATTTAAAGATAACCCAATAAATCCCCCTTGAGCAGCTATAGGCAACAGTGGAGAGGAATAACTCCCTTTAACAGAAGAAACCTCCAGCAGAACCAGGCTCAGGGTGGCCGGACATCTGCCTTGACTGGTTGGGCTGAGTGGAAAGTGGAGAGAGAAAAGAACAGAGCAACAAAAGCAACAACAAAACATTGGGCAGGTTAGTAGGACCAGTAGCTGCTCACTGGAGGACACACAGCGCCAAATCCTGTGAACTGTCAGGGTTGTTCACTGCACCACATACATGATCAGCAAGTTTCCCTCCAGGTCCTCTGTTCCTCGGCTCTTCCCCCTGGTCTCAGCCCATCTTTCCCGACTACATTACAGTTGAGGTTGTGGATCTGTTGCCAGGACAAAAGGTTCCACACGACTTCGGAAGAACCAACGAGTCCAGGATCATTAGCACAGGCAACGATCCAGGCCTTCAAAAGTTGGACATTTTTGACCTTTTTGAAAGATGTGTGATATTAAAATGTGTGATCTTGGTTGTTTACAGTATTAAAGAGTTGGAGGAAGAAACGTCTCTCCTCTAAGCAGCTGTTAACACATTGCAAACAACCACAGAAACCCTGCAAAAAGCAAAAAACCCAACAAACATGTGCTGAGACCTGCACAGTAACCTCCTATTAACAGGAAACATCAATCACTTTAAAAACTTATTAAATGAGAAAGTAAAAATGCTTAAAGTTGACCTGAAATTAGCCTGGGGACAGAACAGTGGCTTGGCCAAAAGGTACAAGGAGGCCGCAACTGTACAGTAGTACACCACGTCCATATTCCATAGAAAAGGCTGCCTATATTCATATTGTACCAAACTATTATTGCCCATATTTATTTATTTTGTTTCTATTCACAACCGTGTTGTCGCTAACAGCAAGGAACATGACAAATATGATTGTGGTTTATATATATATATATATATATGTATATAAATATATTAATTTTTTCTTTTAAGTGATGAATCACATTGATGTATAAGTTTCTTTTCTTTTTTTTGGTTGCCTGTGTCTGTACTCAAAAGGTTTTTGGATTTACAGCTCACATTTGTGGGATAATAACCTATTCATTACCTTGTTTCAATGCAGAGACGAAGGGCTGGGACACACCAAGCCCACTGCTGGCCGTCAGCCTGTCGGCCTTGTCTTTGCAGAGTACTACGTAAAGCCAGGCATATAATAAAAAACATCTGCTTTAATCCTGTCAAACCTCAAGTGGCAAAGCTGACGCTCAACTCTCTGTGGGGAAAGTTTGGTATATGACGTCAAGACAAGCATAACGTCACTTACTTCGCATTCCTCAATGACAAAGTGGCCATGGTACAATGGAAACAACAAAAAATGCATTGCCCTCCCAGTGTAGAGGCCGCATTACACATGCCCGATGGTCCAAAAAAGATCCACTCCAGAGATCGGTGTATTATGAAAAACTTTTTATTTAAAGGATTTATTGAACTTCTTTGTTCTTCAGTACAGTTCTATAATCACACTGACATAATACCTGAACTCCAGCGAGCACGGTGAGAAAACTGGGTGCCTCCACAGCTCAACACTGATCTAATGCAATGACTTGTTGCTCCAGTCAGTGTCTAACAATCCAATTCAAACGTTGATTTCCTTGACGATTACTTGTGCAGACTTAGAAGGCACTTTCTGATGTTGTACATACATTAGTTACTAGTTGTCTTTTTTGCTAAGTCACAGCATAAGTGCAGAAAAATATAAACAGGAAAAAAAAAACACTTGAGAAAGTTATCGTTGGCTCGTATACCTGGGACAGGTGAACGTCTTTATCCCAGTGTTTACCACCACGTACAGCCATCTGACATTGTACGAGTATTTGAACCATTTACAGGACCGCGTTTTGTATCACAATATAGAAAGTCTAGTGTAGGGAGTAAATATATCGGCTCCCTCTCGGGGATCGTCTAGCTGAACTAAAGGACGAACTGGATAGTAATTCCATCAAGGAATTTATCTCAAGGGGCCGCAAATCATACACTTACAAGACGCTCAAGAATAAAGTGGTAAAAGCTAAAGGCATCACACAAAACTGAAAACTGTAAAGATGTGTTTTGACAACCTCAGATCTCATAGAGGGACACATGGAAGATCTGAAAACAGCCGGCTGCATCACTACGCCTCAACACACAATTGTGAGGGAAAAAAAGGGCTTCCTGCTCCGAAACTCCACAGTTCGGAAGAAACTTGGGGTGGTTTATGACAATAGACAGCTCTTGTCTGACATTAAAACATTGCCTTTTGGATACAAAAAAAAGAAAAAAGGAAAGGTTTAATTTTACATATAATTTCCAATGTCCAGTTTAGTGGGTGGATTCGTTGTCCATTTGTTCTGGATAAACTGTTTTTGCCAAAAATGCATTGGAGAATATAGAACATGTATTAGAGGATGTATTTGAAAATATTGTTTGGATTTTTGGCTGTTACCAAGATTTGTACGATGAAATGAATAAAAAAAATAAATGTAAAGTTTCTAGAAGGAATCCCAGACTCTTGATGCCCCTTTTTGTCAGACACGGTGGCATTAGAACGGTCTGGTGGACTCAAAAAAAACCGTTGGCCGGACAACACAGAACTGGTTAGAAAAAAGCTTTATTGAAAATACCAGAGGAATAATGGGAATGGAATGAACCAGAGCAGGGACTGCAGACAGGGGTGGCACTGTGGAAAGCAGGATGCAGACACTAGCAGAACGGGGTAGGAAAGTCCTTGATCACAGTTCATCAAAGAACATCAAATCCATAATCCAGATAAGCAGGGTAGATGGAGCAAGCAGGGTCAGGTCCGAATTAATCCAACACACAGAGAACAATCTAGCCATGTCTGAAATCCTCGTTTTAAAAGAACACATGCTAAATTTTGCAAAAAAATACTAGACTCCAAAGACACGTTCAGCAGTATCATGAATGGCTACAAAAGTTTTATCATCTTCATTGAGGGATAGAATGCGTTCACGCGCATGAATATTGGGAGTGATTCAAAGTGGAATATTTAGTTCAGACAGCGCTTACAAAAACACATCCCACTTGACGGGTGTTGGGAGATGCTTCGGGAGGGTAACCGAATGAATCAAATAAAGTGCCCAAGCTGTCTTCCTCAAGAGTGAGAGCAAGCCAGTGTTCACTGGGGTAAGAAGCCAGATGCATGTTCACTATAAAAAAGGCTTTTGCCAAATGCTGCAAAAGACATCGTCGATTAAGCATCGCATCAGGTGTTCAAGTTCGTGTTTGTTCATCCTTCACGAAAGAAAGGTGACAGTGTTCAGAGACACTCTGAACCTCATATCCAACCTCAAATTACAACTGGAGCTGGGTAGCACAGGGCCGCAGAGTCTTCGTCAGAATCCAAGTTAAAAACAAATAAAGTACATCCGGTTTCAAATTCCTCTCAGTTAATGGGGATATCTTTCAGGTGCTTCCTTGTGGTTGGGTATGTTAGAAAATTCTCTGACCGAGGAATTAGTGTTAAACTGGGGCTGAAAAGGTTTAGATGGGACTTGTCTGCCGCCTAGTGATGGGCATACGTACTCTGTATTATATTGCTTGAAATTGAAAGGGTCGAGATTCTGGTTACCCACAAAAGCCACGTGGTCGACCATGGCCACGACAACATACTTGGATAAATCACCCAAGAATCAATGTTCCTGGTTGCACACTCTAGAGTTGGCGGGGATACAGTATGTTTTCATGTTAATCCTGAAAAAAGGGTGAACAAGTTTCCTTTCATCAGGGCTGCGGCATGACTCGGTCGTACGGTGGGTGAGACTGTAACTTTTCTGACAAACTGGGAGTTTAATTGTTAGATCTACAGGCCCATCCCACTCTCAGGTGACCATGATCAAGCTCTGTGAAAACGGTGAAAATCAGTCGATGGCCGTCAACCATAACAGTCAGCCACACTGAAATAAAGTGGTTGTCCTGTGAGTCATTTGTCTAGCTAAGGACTTTCATTTGAATCTAAAAGCAACATCTGATCATTTTGTTAAAGAAACTCTTGCTCAGTGATGTCTCCTGAATAATTCTGCCATAGGATGCGTAATTTCAAAGTTAAAATCATAACCCCAAAGCTAATTTTCATCCATAGGCCATCGTGCTGATATGTCTTGATCTTTTCGGGCTATTCAAAAGCCTCACCTACATGTTTGGGAATTGAAACTCGGCTCATTGATGCCACGGACTGTAGGATTCCCCTCTTAACCAATAGATGCCATAACATTTTTTACATTTTGAAAATGCTGATGTCATGGGGTGGTAACCGGAAGATGGCCACGTGGGGAGTCAGGCCTGGAAGATGGTGGTGTGGGACGGGGCGGTGGGCATTGAGAAGGCAAGGAGTGGGCGAGGCACCTGTGACTTTGACGAAAGGGGTATCCTTCTTCTCTCTTCTGTGACTTTCAGGCTAATTTACAGCTGAAACAGCTTTTTATCTGATAATAACATTTTATGTGAGTGTGGTTTCACAGTAATCACTTCAGTTATGGCTGTGACATATGACTTTATTAGTAAATCTTTCCGAAGCGTTTGGCGATCATGAACTACTTCTAGCTGAACTCAGGTCATTTTTAAAGAATTTCAAAACATTAGAACCAAAGCCAGCATTTCTAACAGGCAGGACTCAGTGTGTCACAAATAAGACTTGAGATAAGCAGACATTCCATTCTGGCTCTTTCAATATTTTCAATATAAATGATCATTATAATGATCATCAAGACATTTGATGGATTGATGAAGAGCTCTTATTTATTATGCATACTTCGAACTTGGTTTACAAACTTAAAATGAACATTAGTTTGATTTTTTAAAAATGCATGCAGCTTCCTCTGCATTAAGGAGAGACTTAATTCAGTGTATCATGTTTCTTTCAGTTTCAGTTTAAATGCAAAGTCTTTCACTTGCTACAGCATTCTCTGAGGTGTAGGTGGCTGGACTGGCTTTGTGGGGTAACCTCCCAGAACACCTTAGTACCCTGCTTTTTGTCAGTTCTAAGGGTCACAATGGGAGCATCTCCATGCAGTCGCTCTTGAATCTTCCTAGGCCTCGGACAGACCTTGACAAAACAGGGTTTTTTACCACGCGCCATGGTCATGGAATAATCCAGGAAAAAATCTGCAACTAAAAACATTCCTGATTCAGTGATTTGAAGAGTATCATAACGGATGTACTCAGGGAGAAATGTCAGTGTTCGTCTTGAGAGACCTCTGTGCTTGAACAGCTGTCATTCGGTTTCATTGTTATTCATGTGTAAATGTTGATTTTGTATGCCTGCTATCTTGGCCAGGTCTCCCATGCAAAGAGATCCCTGATCTCAATTTCCTGGTTAAATAAAGGTAAAAAAAGAAAAAAGAATGGGTAAGGAAATGAGTACACAAATTGGCAGTTTACTGCACCTAACGAAGGATTGAGTGGGGCAAATATATGGAACACATAACTCATTCAAAAAAGGTTGAGCAGTGATGTTGACCCCGAAGAATGTTAAGTTTATTACTGAGCAGCAAATACAGGATCCAGAGGGATTTATAAGATCTGGTACATGTGGCTCAAAATACATCCATCTGAAAAATATAGATGCTCCTAAGGTTGATAATCCAACGTTTGCTTTCAATATTTGAGAAACATTCCCAGTTGTCTATCTATTCTATCTATTACACTTGATTTAAATTTTTATATTAATCCTGAAACTGATAAAACAAGTAAAGGGCCCAAACACGTAAGGGGGTGCATTTAAATTTTGCTCGAGGGATAGTGAATATATTGGTAGTAGGATGTTGAAGATGGAGCTGCCAGGCAAGAGGGCGAGAGGACGACTGAGGAGGAGATATATGGATGTTCTAACAGAG
The DNA here is from genome assembly GCA_033026295.1 of Channa striata. Classification (NCBI taxonomy): domain Eukaryota; kingdom Metazoa; phylum Chordata; class Actinopteri; order Anabantiformes; family Channidae; genus Channa; species Channa striata. The sequence goes on along the minus strand of CM065180.1, from coordinate 544,772 downwards.
GACATGAGGTTAGCTGGTGTCAGAGAGGAAGATGCAACGGTTAGAAGCTGGTCTCTAATATAACATTAACACAAATTTATAAAGCCATTGTGCCATTTTCCCAGGACCTGATGATTACTCAGAGTTTTATCAGACATTAATATCCTAACAGCTCTTTTTTTGTTTGAACATTCTGAAAAATCACTGAATCCTGATCAGACAGGCTTTGTGAAAACAGACATTAAAATCATTTGATAAAAGCAGGAAAAACAGCTGCAGCACTATGCAAACTATGCATGACTTTGTTGTGCATGTTGAAACATTGTGAATATCAGTCTAAATGTATTTAGTAGATAGATGTATCTTTTAGCACAACAACAGCATCGGTTATGACTTAGTAGTTAATAGGAGTTATAATAATAATAATATAATAATAGTAGTTTAATTTCCACCTGATGTAATGACTGGTAGAAATAGTCTTGTATTACCCAAACAATCGGTACAATAATACTTTGTCATAAATACTGCGACTGAACCTGGGACTGTGGCATCAAAAACAAATCATTAAAATACAGGGTCCGCCATACAGGCGGGTGTCTAGGGCGCCACCTGCTGGAGGGGGCAGTTCTGCAAGCTCTTAAAAAATACATTCATAAACAAAAGCAATAATATGGATTCCTGACTGGAGACATTTCCTTGTGAAAATAATAAATGATCACATCCAGAAAAAACACACTGAATGGACAATACCTGTGAGCCGCTGCAGTCAGCGGCACACGGACAGGAAGACCCCAACAGTTGGGCAGAACAGTTCTGGTCAGGCTCGAAACGGTGTGTTTGCGTTTAGACAGGTGTTTTACATTCCACTTTTTCCACAAAATGATTTTGCAATCTATACTGTTCCAGTGAGGTGTGGCCTTCCTCAGGTTTCAGGTGTGACTGGATGACACCAAGGAGGTCCGGATGTGTACAGTTTAAATGAAAGTCATCACAGAAAGTATGTCCTTATTTTGAGTTATTAATTCATAATGTTGAGAGATGTTCTCATTAGTTTGAAACAGGATGTTTTCCCCCTGGTGGCGGAAACATGCTTCCATCATCCCCAGACCCTCCTTAGTGTTCCCACAATGCATTGCGCGGCTGTCATGGCGGCTCACTGACTCCACTCGCAGCACATGGGTGGAAAGAAGCCGTTTATTTGTGACTGAGAGCCGCGGAGCCCGGACATCAGCCACGCGATCCGACGTCCCGAGCGAAGACAGCAGCTCCCCGAGAAGTGATCGGCGACCGGCGGCGCTCGGCGATGTCGCTGGACGTCGAGATCCCCGTCCTCCGAGGCTTCCTGACAGCCCGCGAGGCGGCGGAGTGGAAGCGGAGCGACTTCACTGCGGCAGGTGAGACGCCGTGGAGGTGGCGCGGGGCGAAGCCGAGGCGCGTTTCGAAGTGGGCAGCTAGCAAGGCTGCGTGCCGTCGTTTCCCGTGTGTGAGCGTCCCACCAGATCCCAGTCAGACACGGACCGTCGTTCATGGGTGCTTGTGTGTATTGGAATTAATAAAACCTTAGAACGAATGTAAAACACTGGGAGTCGGCAGAACACCAGCTTGTTCCCACGTCGTCCGCCGTTAGCGTCGCTTCGTCCCGTGTGTTCCACGTCTCCACGTCCGAGGCGGCCGTTTTCCCGCTCGTTGACATGAATCTCTCCAAGTGTGTGTTGTTTAGCGACGTCACGTGTTGCCGAGCAGCGCTGCCAATCGATTTTTCCGACCAAGTCGCCGGCAGCTCGTCCCGCACACCGGTGGATCCGGTTCCCGTCGCTGTCCGCGTTGAACGGCCTGCAGCCCCCCATTGACAGCGGTTTCCCAGCCGGTGTCCACACAGAGAGGAGCTGACCAGGATCCAACACTAAAGACGGTCCGACCATGAGACCAATGTTCAGGACTGTGCAGGACCCTGGTGTTAACGTGACCCACATGAGCCCTTCTCCATTTCCTTCCCGGCATTCTGCAGAAAGCGGCTGCTGAACCTGGAGCTGACCACTGTCACTAACTCGTACAAGCCGTTCTGTGCAGCAGCATTTGTATCTGTGAAGCCGGAAACCGACTGCTGCCAGGCCTGGAATAATGCTGCAGTTAGACAGCAGCGTTGGACTTTCTGCAGGCTGGGACGCCAACACTTCCTGTTCGAATGATGGAAAATCTTGGCTGTTTTCCCCGCCTTTGTTGGCGCAGGTTAAAACGCACATTGCTGTCCTGTTTGTCAAATGCAACCCGTCTCCAGGTCTCGTTTTTCGTGACCTCCCCCTACCTCGTGCGTATGTGTCTCATCTGGTCGTTTGTACCTTTCCTTTCCCCGACGTGTAACCCAACCACGTGCAGCAGAGATGACCCAGATGCAAAACACGTACGCGTCGCCGTCAGTCTCAGTGGGATCTGTAATCGTAACGCTAAGATCGTTTTATCACGGCTGCGTGTTTCTCTCTGTGTTGGTGGTGGGACAGACTGGAGAACCCCTTTTTTTTCCAGTGACAGCTGGGACAGGCGCCGTCCTCTCTGCACAGATAATGGATGGACAAGTCACTGGTGGCTTGTTCACAAATGAACTGAAAGACGTCAAGCTACAGTTTTTGTTGTGCTTGACACTAAAGAAGACTGTTCTTACCACAACCAATCCACAGAAGATGTCTGTTTATTAAAACCTCTTTTACTCGCATCGTAAGAGTCCGTGGACACAGTTGGTTGTGAATGCAGCCTCTCCCTGCCAATTAAAGAGTGGTTTCCCCCCAAATTCTTTATCAGTCATTTGACACATTCAACAAGTTTCAGTTTGAACATAGAAACCAAGAAATTATAACCTAATGAAAGTAGAATTCATAACAGAGCTTCTGTGTTAGATTTTATGTGCCCTTTACCTACTTACCTGAAGGTAAATGACTCCACCTTGTAATTTTAACCCAAAGATGACTGATCAAATTTCCCATCGACATTGTGTGTGCAGTATCTTTATTGTAACTGTGTTTCTTAACTCAAGGTCTGTAATTTCAACCTCTGTGACAAAAAGCAGCCAAGACTGTGTGAGTGTTCACGTTGGATCTATATACTGCCTCTGAGCTGTGCACACCTTTGCAAATTTCATTTGCTCTTTGCTTATTACCTGCAGCTCATTGCCTGGGCCTTTATGAATTATGGAGTCATTTCGGGGCCGCAGCCGTGTTTTCCATAATTGCTGCCATTTCATATGCAGACTCGAAGAGTAGCTGAAATGCCATTAAGCATGCGGCTATACCTCAGGCTCTCATTTTTCCCCCTCATAAAGCCAATGCCTTCCTTTTGTGCTCATCCTCTCTGTGCGCTATTAACACAGCCCCTGGGTTTCATTAGATCAATGGCGAGATGAAATTTTCCACACCTCCTTTACAACGCCAGTCATGCTGTAATTGCTTATTAAAGTCGAGCGTGCAGTGAAGAGGTCATGTGACTAACATGGAGGTGCACCTCAGGGAATCTGGATTTGTGTGGGAGAGCTGACAAGTGTTGGGAGTTGGTAGCAGTGGCTAGTTAGCTTAAGGTTAACACACAAAACCATCAAATAAAAGGTTAGGGGTACAACTTTGCAGCGGCGTTCTCTTTCCATAACGCTCAACAACAACGGTAGAAGCACCACAGGAGAGGCTCAGGGTGCTGCATGCCACTCAGAGCCCCCCATTCTTGTTCATTCTCAGTTCTCAGTTCATTCCGTCGGTTGGTGTCTGCTACTCTATGTCCCAGCACACGACGGCAGAACCAGGAAACAAAGAGGAACAGGGTGAAGTCAGAAACAGGGATGGAGGCCATGTAGATTAACTTGTAATTTCAGTTGTGAGTGGTTGGTTGATAGTAAATGTTCCGGGTTGGAGTAACGGGATAGGAAGCAGGAATTCTCCACTAAAGAGGGGTTCGAAAGCCAGGTGAATGTCTGCAGTAAATGGATTTCACTCTCCCAGGCCTTGTGACCTGACACTAACACAGTGTAACTAAGTGTTAATTATCAGCGGTTGGTCCTGAGTTTTAGTCCCAAATGGAATTTACAATCAGCAACATCTTGAACAGATTGCACTGGAATTTGGACAGGCATTGGTGTTTAGTGGGAGAAGACTCAGAAGTGTCTTGCTGCCATGGTGTGGAGAGTCTAAGCCTCGTAAAAATCCCCACTGGGTGGGCTAGGCTGCGCACCTCATGCAATCCTCACAGTGTGTCTTGTGCTCACATTAATCTGTATTTGTGAACTTGCTTAAAGCAGCACTGACATACTTTGTTTTTTTGCACTTACACCGGACGTGACATTAATGTCACCCCTTCGCTACTGACCTGCGAGCACCCATCTAAAAAGAAGGCTTGTATGTCATTCGTTTACTGTAAACGGGGCCGACTTAATGAGCAGTAAATGTGGACATTCTAAGATGAATTGTCATTGGTGGTTCATTACGAAATATGTGGATTTCTTAGAACTCTCCTGCACATGTTCAGGGTTCGGAGCATCAGCAAGTTCTCTCAAATCGAACTCTCCTGTCTGCCTGGTCTCTCCATCAGGGAAATGCAAAGCAATCAACGCTAATGAGCCGAGCTTGTCTCTGTGCTCGAATAAAACGCTAATGAAAGTCAGGCAGAGGTTGAACCGAGCACACAAGCACACTTATTATGAGTACATGGTGCATCCTTTAATACATACGCAAGATATTTCACCATCACGTCTCAGCAGGGAGTCTGGCGGCGTGGGCAGTGGTTCAGTTCAGTCATCGACTAGATGAAAATATCCAGTTGGAATGGACGTGAAAACACTTTAGACAAGTTTTCTGGTGACTCTGGGGAAGAATGTGGTTGTTTGTCCACTCACCAGTTTCTGTACAGCAGTTGTGACAAAACTCATCAACACAGTTATGTTCTCAGTACGGTCGGAGACAAATACAGAGTCTCACAACGTAAAGCAAACAATCTTTAATGAGACAAAATGAGACAATTCTTTAGCTTCAGGGTCAAAGTTGCCTCTCTACTTAAAAACCAAACTCATTTTAGGATTTCTACACTCTTTGTTATAGGTGGAACTGTTCATCTGTGCAGAGCAGAGCAGTTTTAATGCTGTAGGTTCTCATCCAGGACTTGAGGCTTGATAATGAATTGATCGAACTGGCTTCAAACAGACAATAGGTACCACAAAAAAAAATGTCCATTTCAAATGTGGCTAAAGTATTTTAGTATTTTATATCTCATCTCAATATGCTTTTGTAAATTGAGATCAGTGTGTGAGTGTTTGACCATTTACACGAATGCTTGGAAGGTTCTCCTCCTATTTCTGAAGACTGGCTCACGTATTTTGACTTTATTATGTTTCCACAGCTGATTCACCTGTGGAACTATCTGAAAGTCTCGAAGTGATTTATTATTATTGTTATCACTAACACGTTGTGTTAGTTAATTTTTCTGTCAGACTTTCTGGAGGATCTTTATAAAAACATGACCTTTTATTGATTCTTCCAATCAGCTGCAGGCTTTTGTTACACAGATGTACAGTTGGAGCAAGCTGATTAGAAACCTGGTTACACGTATACATGGGGAGAAGTCTTCCTCAGTCCATTCGCTACCCCGATTTCAGCAATCACCTTTCCCGAGAAATGTTTTGCATATGACACAGATCAGCCCCCTAGTGAAGAACTGTGCGGCCGAAGGAATGCTTTGTGTTATCTTTTTTACAGATTTTGGATGGATTATTTCTCTATAAACAGAACAGCAAATAGCCTTGTATTACCACAGGCTTGGCACTGGGATTTCTTTGAGATCTACAGTCTTGTAATTAATAGTTTAGGAAATATAGTTTGTGGTAATAAGTTTAAATTTCTTTTTTCTAAAAGGATACAGTGCAGCAGTGTTTATTTACGCTGCGAAACGATAAAGAGCTGCAGGCTGCGGTAACGCCACCAAAGAGGCCTGACGCGTGATTTGAACTCCTTGTAATCCATATTGTTTCAGAGGTGGGCCCTCTGCTCGAGTCATTGATGGAGGGGGACTTTAAGGCAGTTTTGCTGAGCCCACCGGTGTCAGAGTTGCTCACTGGAGAGGACATCTTCAGGGAGGGGGAGGACCTTGAGGCCTACTTGGAGAGACGGATCCTACAATACATCGATGGTGGCACCAACTGTGGCCAACCCACAAGGTAATACACACGGACAACAGCCACCAAATGATGATTACCTGTCAGTGGAACAGCAGCTTCTGAGTAGAGCAGAGATGTCTGGCACAGTCTATAGCATCACTGGTCCACGTCTTCACCGTGTAGACTACTTGAATTTGTTCCTGTATGCAGGAACCAGGTGGAGCAGGACATGGTGGCAGAGCACAGAGTACTGTCCTCTGTGGTGTGGGGGGAGTTACAGTTGCCGGGATACTAACCAGGGAGTCTGGGTTTGTCTGCTCCACACTCAGCGTCTGGTCAACGTGTTTGTGAATCTGGAAACACCAACCAGAATAAAGGAGACAAAGTCTCAGGGAGAACAGAAAGATTTACAGATTAATCAAAAGGTTTCAAAAAGAATCATAAACTGCAGCTTTATGCTGTTATAGAATTGCATATACTAACATCACAGGTTCCATGTATGTAATGTTTGTCTTATTTAGTTGAAGTCTACATTTGGATCAAATGCATATTGTAAGGCAGTCTGAGTGTTTTATTTTTTATTCTCAAAGCTTGCTCACTCTTAAAAAACATAAATATAACATTTTGTGGTAGAAATATGCTCTATAACCTTATGACTTTACACCTTCTGTATCACTGGACAATTTCCAGTCCTCTTTCACACATGTAGTAACACACAACGGGAGGTTGTCCGAGTCAAAAGCTCATGTAATGTTAGTCGGTGGTCAGTGTTTACAGGAGGCAGTTCAGGATACAGACTTTAGGCCGTGGGAAATGTGGGAGTCGCCTGATGAAGTCATTGCAATGCTTTAAATCCTCCCGACATTTTGGGACAGAGCAGCGTGCTCTATCCACCTGCAACCTCTCACACATCGTCTTTATGTCTCTTTGTCCTCTGCTTAATCTCCTGACATTTGACCCAGACATTTGTGTCCTCACATACACCACCTCTGGGTAAAGTGTGGAGAAGATGAGTGTGAAAGAGGCTGCAGAATCACAGAATAGCACTGGCAGCACTGGGACGTTTTGAGGCTCACCCTTCTGGCCAGTCACAGAAGGCCGAATCCTGAACGTCACACACGGGCGACTGTGGCGCAGTTGGTAGTGCGATGTTGGTTATATTTATAAATCAGTCAAATGACTAAAGTAGAAAAACAACTAATTGTGGTTCCATATACTCTCTTAATTAATAAAAAATCTGAAATACATAAATAACATTGTATAATTAAGCTACTGAATGAGCCCACAGGGCAGATCAGCGTTCTGCTTTTCCATTTTGTTTTTCCGTTTGTTTGTTTGTTTTATGTGGACATTAATTATTCATTTTTAATAATTACACTTTAACATCTCCCTTCTTGCTCTAACTGTATCTTTGGGTAAATTTTGAACACAGCAAATATTGCTCCAGTATGTTGCTGGTTTTTACCGGTTATTGATCTTGCAGCTAGAAATCATCAGTGTGGCTTGGAATGTGTTTTCTTCTGTCCACTAACTCCACTGTGTATCTTTTGTCCTGTGTTGCAGGGAGCTGGTGGTGATGGTCCTGGCTGTCTCTAGCCTCCACATGTTTGTCCAGAGTAACTGGGTTGGTCCTCCAGTCTCCATCCACATGTCTGACCTACTGCCCCCGTCTCTGCTGTGCTCTGAGGTATCATATCCTCTCACTCCATCTCTGTACAATGGGCAGTTGAAGAGTTCATGGTCAAGCATTGACAAAAAAATCCTTACATAATAACTCACCAGACTTAATCATTGGTAATGTTTTGGAATAATCTGATAATAATGGGGCTGTCACACAAATCTCAACATTATCAATACAACTGTTAGATCCCAGAGGAAAAGCACATGATTCGTAGTGATTGTAGATTTTCTGTAAAGAGTATTTGATACACAGGCTCTTCGACATTCTCCAAATAGCTGAAATGGACAGGCCGGCGAATACTGCCGGGAGTAAGAAGGGCGTCACATGTATGTACTTGCTTAGTGTTGTCAGATTTGGTGGAGTTGTTGGTCAGAATTTTCAGAACATGTTCAATAGCATCTTTGTCCATGGACCTAATAATATGAGGGTGTCCCTTAAATTCAGAATTGTCATCAGATGGAACTAAACATTTCTCTTTTTGCAAATTTTTTTAAATGTTGATCTGGCCTGATGATGGAGACTGGCTGCTTTAATTGATTTTAATACAATCCCATATTTCCCCCGTCCATAGAGCCTGAGGTTACTCATTTGTGGAGCCATTAAATGATTTAAGGTCAATTTTTCAGGGTGAATTCGGGGGGGGAACTTGAGGACTAAGGGGTTAATGATAAGGGCCAGTAGTTTGCAGTAATGCTTCTGTGTAGTGTATGGCAACTGGTTTTAATGTTCTAGATGTCCACAGTGACCTTCTTTTTATCCACGATTGTCATTTGAGATATACACAGCATAATTCTTTCCAGGACGTCACTCTTGTGTCAAATATTCGCAACAGCAGTAGGATTCTGAGAATATTAATTCTGGATATCTGCAACAGAATTCTTATTGGTGAAAAGGCTATTTAGAGCTATTAGATATCTACAGTCCAACTGTTAGTCACGCATGTAATAAAGGATAATTTTAAACAAGACGTATCCACAATAGATTTGTTGTTTGCATTTTCTTTGTTTCTACTCATAATCTTAATTGTGCATAACTAAAGTTACATGTTGACTAGTTGTAATACAAGTGTTGATATCAATATTGACACTTTACTAGTAATGTACTTTTGGACATTTAAAAATAATGTATACATAATGAGCATCTGGAATTGCTTTTTTCTTTTAAATGAAAAGTATGACTAATAATAACTGGAAGAAATTCAACAATTGCAAGCAGCAGTTATTTCTAATGCCTTTTTAGTGCAGATATCTAGAAGGAGCATCCTGGAAGTAAAAAAATGATGTTGTGGAGATCTGAAAAAGAAAGTCCGGTACACGTATGAATTATTGCAGCATCCTCTTTAAAAATGATGTTGTGGAGATCTGAAAAAGAAAGATCCTATGAATTTTTCTGCAGCCCTCAGATGGGCGCTGTAGATGGAAGTCATGTGCAAACAAAAAGCGCCAGTTTTTATTCTTGCAGCACAACAGCAAAATACGGTATATTTTTACACCTCACCCCCTCATAATGGCAGCGAAGAAATTCCTATGATGCAGCTTTTAATTTACCATCAAACTGATAATTAGTTTAATAGTAGGCTGTAATTTGGCACAATGGCATAAATGTCAGGAAGAAAAATTGATGTTTAATGTTTCGCAGGAGGAAGTGCAACTTGGTCTGCACAGGAGGAAGATTAATTGACTTTTCTGTTTTGTTCAGCACTTTTATTTGAAACCATTCAGGTTCAGGTGTATGAATAAGCCTATGGTACAAAATCTTTTGTTGACTCATGGTGTCTTCTTCTTTGGCTATGGAACTGGCTCTGTACATTCGACATGTGTCATACCAGCACTGTAGAAGCACATCTCGAGAACATCCTCATGCCTACTGTGAACAATGAGTAGGAGGCAGATATTATTTCTCAGCCTGGATATTGGCGGCTTATGCAGGTTTATATGATACAGCATCTCTGGGGTCCTAATTATGGCATAAACCTGGATGTTTGGAGATTACATTTGAAACCTTGTCGAATAGCCTGGTGACTCATGGTGCTGGCTCTGTGGGGCACTGAGCAAAAGAATAGTGTTGCACTTGGCCATGATACAGCATCTCTGGGGTCCTAAAACCTGGATGTGGAGAGGCACTTGGCCATTACGCCCAAAGAGAGAGGCCTTTCTTTGATCAAAGTAATTCCTTCTTTGCCAGTGATATATCTGTGCTGTCTCACCAAGGTGCCTGTGTTATAAAGCACAAGGCCTGGACATGAATGACGGCCCAGGTGAGAGGGAGGACCAACAGGCACTGCTGTTGCCATGTGGATTCAATCCAAATACGCACCGAAAAAAACATGGAATGTATTTGGCAATACAATTTATATGGGTCTTCTTTCCAGATGAAGGCAAAGCTGACTTAAAGTTCACGTGGTCACCTCCGGCTCATTGGGACATATACAGCTCAGGCGAAATGAGAAAATAATGCAGTTAGACGTGCTTCTTCTTTATGTTCCTGTTATAGAGGGCGATTTCGTGTGAAATAGAATTAGCTAAAAAAAAAAAACCCAGAGTAACAACTACCAGCTTAAATAATTGCCTTTAGCTGGTTAACATCTCAGTCGTCCCAAATACATCCTGCTTGTTCAAAGATCCCATCTTACAAGGACATTTTGTTTTAGAAAGAGATCTGATCTGTAGCTATTTGTGACTACATTACACCACTGGAAATATTAAAGTTATTGCTGGCTGAGTTCTGTATAGCTGAATAAGTCAAAAGTCCACTGCGTGAAGAGTCGGTTTTACCTGAATGTTATGAAGAAGAAGCCACTGAGAGACGAATGTGGCTTGTGAAGATGTGCTTGTCACAGGCACTTGGGTCAGACCCACATGGTAGAAGGATTGTACCTCCCATCTGGCCTGAACACACCTTGGATCATCTAAGAGTTGAAAGATGTGGATGTGGAACGGAAACTTATACTGCTGGAGACCAGAGCTAAAGTGTCGTAATAAATAATAGATGTGAGACATAAGGAGCTGTCATGTGACCAACAAGTACACTTGTGCATCAAGGTATGATTGACTGAGAGAATAGCCAGTGACTGCGAAGTCCTTTTAATTATCTGTCACTGTCTCCAAGGAGTTCACAAGAAATTATTAAAACAACCTGGTGACAGTTACTTCTGTAAAGGTGCTGGATGGGTAAATTCTTTGAAGATGCTGTCCAAGATGACAACTAAGCATGCTGTTTGTTGTGGTTTCATCTTTCTACTCAATGGAGAGAGTACTCCTCCCATTTATTCAACAGGTGTGGTTGCTATTAACTTTTCTGAGAAAAACTAGGGGTCACGTTCAGCTGTATGACCCTGAAGCGGTAACTACTTGCTGTGCCCAGAAGATGCAGTAAAGGACAAGATGAAATGTTTATGGCTGTGGACTTTTTGCCTTTGCCTATTCATCCTCCCAGGCATAGAACTTAAAGCAGACAGTCTACCAAAGTCTACCTGTGGTACTTATGGCTTAATTAGTTACAGTTTTTTTGGTAAGGAACTTGAGGGAATACTAGGTTCAACAGAACTCAACTGAAAAGCAACCGGGCTTGTTCCCATTTTTCTTTATTAATAATAAATCTTATGTGGTTCTGGCATAAATAAAAGGGCTTTTAAATATTTTTATTAATGACCCATTTTTCCTTTCGACGTGTGATTCTGCTAAATTAGTGGAATGTTACAGCCTTTCCAGCTTTCTTGACTCCAGCTTCCTGCTTTAAGCTGCATGTTGGTAAAAACAAACCGTGGGGGTCCTCTCCGCCCATTACTGCCTCCGTTTTTAGGGCGGCAACAGTATCAGGCTTCAGATTGATCAACAAGATAATCAATCTGTCTGACAGTGAAGTGATGGTTGCTGGTCTTCATTGTATTGACACAAGGCAGTGAAGTAAATCATGATGGAGAAAGAATTTCTTTCAATTTGTTCACAGCATTTTCACCCAAAGCACCTACTGTAGTGAATTTTTTTCAACACTTTATGGTGCAATGTTGTAAATTCAAATGTTATTAAAAACTGGTCAAACAAAAGAGAACTATAGGGAAATACTGTTGAATGTTTAGTTTCACTGTTGCATGTCCGTCAATCATTAAGTTTATTTCAGTATTAGAGTATTAAATTTGCTCAAAATAAAATGTGCACCTCGTCTGGTGAATAAGCAGACGTTGCTGTGTCCTCACCGTTTTGTCAGGTTACAAATCTGGTAGTTGAACACAATTAGGAGACGTCAGTAAGAATCGCTGGGTCCTAAACATCAACATCAAATTAGTGAAATGGAGCTTTTCCAGTTATGTCACCGGGCCACAGCAATAAACTAGTGAACTGAACAACCTGTCAATGGCGATAACTTAAAAATGATTCCACGCATCTTCCCTGGCCTTCATTCAAACTTAGAAGTTGCCCCACCACCTTGTCCTGACTGTGTTCATTTGGCAGAAGTTATGACTTAACTCTAATTTCCATGTCTTTTCCTTTGCAGCCCCACACTCTGCGTGAGACTGTCCTGTCCAGCCTGCAACTGGACGGGGAGTCGGTGTACAGCCTGGTGACAAACCCCTTCCTCCTCCTGCTGGCCAGGGTTATTCTCACCAAGTGCTCCCCCAGGATGGACAGCCTGCATGTAAGAATGTCACCTAATAAATAATCAACCCATCACAAAGTCGTAAATGTCTGCTGCTTCTTGTTTTACGTTTGTCAAAGTCCATTCTAATCTTTGTGAAGCTTACCATTGATTGGCATTTTGAGAAACAAATTCAAATGGCTGTGTCACCAAAATCAATTTCCCTAAAGGAATTCTTAATTGTCTGTCTTTATTTGTTACCCCCAAAAAAACAGAAATTGTGATTTTTGCCCAGAGTGTGACTGATAATTAAAGAGCGTCTTTAGTAACTTGGTGATGCAGGATGTTTGAATCTCATCCAGCATGAAAAAATCATCGCTTTTGTCTGTGGACACATGTACAGCACTGTGCAGTACATGTACTGAACAACCCTTTGTGAATCCGTCCTCTAATCTGTTCCAGTTATAAGCAAAATAAGTCATTCTTTGTCCTCAGCTGTCACTATGTCCTAATCTCTAGAAAAATAATGTCATGTGTTCTGCATCAGCTTTTAAATGCCTGCTGTAACATATGAACTCAAAAGCAACAAGCATCTCTGCTTTAAGCTTAGTGGCGATTTGCTCTTTAAATGCTAATAAGGGACGTGGAAGTTAATTACAGCGGTGGATTGGGGTTGGGGTGTCGAGCTTTAAAATGCATTACCGCACCACCATTATCAACACACGACTGCCTTTCACGCCTAATACAAATGAGATGTGAAGACGTGTACATGCGGAGGCTGAGAGCGTGGCTGTTTGTGTGAACATGCTTGCTTAGAGTGTTCTTTTTTGTGTGCTGGAGAACATTGATTCCGTGAGACAAACGGTTGAGTCTCTCTTGTAAGCTCATAACAGAGGACAGGGTCCTCTGACATTGGTAAGGCAGCAGGATAAATCCACTCTGACACACAAATGAGCTTTTCACATGGTTAACTTTGAAATAATAAATGTTCTGCACTTATATAGCACATTTCTACTTGTTGGATTTACCCAGTCACACTCGCTCTAAGTATTTTGGGGGTCTTCCTTTTCTCTCTTTGCCGCTTTGTGTTCTATTCAGACGCAAAAAGCAAAGGTGTTGGCTGTTTCTTAGTCTTTGGTCAGCACCTTGCTCCAGCATGTTTCTGCCAAAGGAGCCTTGAGAGCAGCATTTTATGTTTAATAAAAATTGAACACGCTGGGGTAAACATTATTAAAACCTCGGTAAAATTAACATTAACGATATACAGTGATGCTTTAAATGTTTTAAACTGTTTGAAAATTTATTTTTGCATAAGAGTGACATAAAATGTGAGTTGATTCTCAAACCAGTTACTGCATGCAGTTATCGGAGGTTCATAGACTTTTGCCCTACACAAATATTTCACATTGCATCATTTCAGGTTCCCTTTATCCAGATTCAGGACTTGTCGCTGTAAACCAGTGTCATTTTTTAAAATATAAAATCTTATTGCCTGTAGGGCAACTGTGGCGCAGTTGATGTCGTGGTCGTCCACCAATCCCACAGTTGTTGTTTTGATCCCGGGCTTCTCTGGTCACATGTCGAAGTGTCCTTGAGCAAGATACTGAACACCCCCTTAGCTGCCCCCGATGAGCCACCCACCCCACCCCCATCAGCGCACCAATGTGAGTGTGAATGCGTAACAACAGGTAGAAAAATTCTATATAAGTGCAGACCATTCACCATTTACCTACTGATCAAAAACTCTTGAACATCGGTTTTCCTGACCAGTCCCTACATTCAAGTCTGTCTATATTCACTGGAGGGAAGCTGCATCAGAAGATTCCGCCGGCATTTAAAATGTTGGATGAATGGTTAATGTTCGCGTCACCACACACTGTCATTGCAGAGGCCTGTAGGTCTTTGGACTCGATGACTGGAAGCCAGTGGTTGGTAGTTGGTCAGTGTCTGGTCCAGCATGAACAGTGTCACCCCAGGTTTGCAGTGTGTCCTGCACCACTGGAAATAGTTAGATCCACGTTCATGGTGTTGATGGGGAATGAAGGAACTTGGGAGCAACTGATAAGCACGATCCAGTAGAGGCCAGCTCCACGGGCGTGACACTGTTTACTGTTTGTTTACCATCGGTTTGTGTCCTCCACTTTCCCTTGTTGGTGTATGATGTGAACCAGTGTTACAGTCACTGCCAGTTATTTGACGGCAGCTCAGTCTGTCTCTCTTGATTGAAGCGGGAACTGTGGGACCTCAAAGAATATAGTTTGTAAATGTCCACAAGTAGGTAGAAAGTGCTCAGTAAAGAACAGCAGCATTACGATGATTGATTTTAGTTGTTCATTTACCTTCTTTTTATATTTTGTTCTTTTTTTTTCTCGAATGTCTTTATAGCTGCTGCCCTGGTGGACCCTGCGCTACATCAGCCTGCACCAGCAAATACTGGAGGCTCGCTCTCAGCAGCTCCTCAGCGTGGCTCACAGCAGCATGGATGCAGGTCTGTGAACAAAAATGTGGACAACCCTGTGCATTTGTGTGCTACTGATTAGGGCTCCATGAAATTGGAAGAAACGGACATTGCAGTTCCCTCCCACCCCCCAGTGTGCAGGAGAGCACTGATTCTGTAAGACACATTTAAGCCTCTGACTACCTGACTAAAAAACACGTTCTGGATAATGAAGGCTGTACAAGGTTTGTTTGCACGTCCCACTCTGACAACTGCACATGTGCACTTTGCAGTGCTGAAAGCAAACACTGCTTTGACTCTGATTAGTGTTTGTTATAATGTGTGTCATGGCTGTGTATTTCTGTGCATTTAATTACCTAGTTAGTTTGTGATCGAACCAAGCAGCAGGGCTGTGGCCAAAGGACATTTAAGATGTGCTGTTGTTGTTGTTGGCTTTTTCTCATCTTTGCTTGGTGCATTCACATTTAGTCATTTGGCAGCTTGGTGGTGGTTGTTTTGTGAAGACCGAGTGCAGTTTGTGGTGTGACGGCTAACAGAGTGGTGAGCAGTATCACTTTTTACAAGCGCCATAAGGGGAAGGGGGAGACAGTGAAGTTTGGTTCTCAGGTGGGACAGTGTCTTCATTTCCTGATCTTCTTACTTGTGCAGCTTTTTAACAGCTTGACAGCTTTAACTACTGCTGATCACATCAACACCATCTGTCACTTTCATTGAACCGTATTCTCTGCAGCATTTGCAAAACTGCACGTTATACCGTCAGTGCTTTTTTAGGATTTGGACTAGTGTTTTTTTAATTTTTTTATAGCAATTCATTCAGTGGCTGTTCAGTCTGCTGGTGGTCAGATGCTCACCTTATCCACTGTGAACAGACAGATATTGCTATCTTAGAACCATACCACCAGCAGGCCCATGTATGTAGCACACACACAAGAGGCCTCGATACGCTCTGAATGAGTAGGTACAATACTAATTTTCGGGCAGTGTGAAACCACTGGTGCAGAGATGACAGACATATGTTGCATGCAAATCTATGGAAGTATGTCACCGCCAAAAGGTTTGAGAGAGCACAAGTTCAATTTCGAGAGCTCATAGGTTTGTAAGTCAGTGTAAACATGTATTTTTTACTTCTAGATTGGACTGTAATTCCCTACTATTGGGCTGCCCCAGTAACTCCATAAATTATTCCAAAATGCTGCAGCAAGACTATAATTATCAAGAGAGAACATGTTTCATCCTTCAATAGCTTCTCTCCATTGGCTACCTGTAAAATGTAGAATAGAATATAAAACCCTCCTCCTCATACACAAATGGTCAAGCTTCATTGAATCTTATCTTTAAAATTAAAACATAAATAAAAACAAGATAAAGCTACTCGATGTGCTTCGATGCAACTTAGGAGAAAAGAACTTACACACATATACTAAGGTTGCAAGGCCCAAAGGTTAACTTGGTTCACAGAGCATGAGCAAAGGGCTAAATAAACCAAGATGATGTTTGAATGGTTGACAATATACCTTTTTCACATTTAAATGTAATATTATGTTGGCAAATTAAACACAATCACGTTCGGTCATTAATCAGATCAGTGTAGTAGTGGTGGTGGTGATAGTTAGGCTACAATAAAATATCAATAATCTCTATAACCTTAGACAGGTAGTGTATGAAGTTAGATAGTAGACAGGCAGCCATGAACTGTGGTGCACTAATCCTACTCTTAAGTCAGGTAGTTTAAATGATGTACATGCTCATCAAATGCAGCTTGGTTACGAACACTGCACAGATCGGTGCCAGGTGATATTCTAATCTCTGACAATCTTCTATTAAATACAATATTTTGCTTTTGGAGCACAGAACAATATGAAATCAACGTCAGAATCCATGATGCCAACATCAGTCATGCTACAGATCAGCTGTGATGTATGCTATGATTATTCAGTCATCTGCTAGGCTGTCTATGCTATGTATGTGGCATTGAAAGTTTAATAAGAAGTCCTCATATATCAGTATTAAATTCATTAACATTTCAGTTTACGTGAAGTTGGATCAGATCACAGTAAACCTCATTAGATTCCTGAAGACTGCATTATGCCTACGTTCTAAATTTTGTATGATGATGCTATTTATTTTCTCTGTAAAATTATTTGTAAACAGATAGGAAATGTATTACATGTATGCAATTTTCCCAACAAACTGTATATAATTGTGCTACATTAGTATTGAATCATTTAAATGTAAAGATAATCCTCATGTCAGCTTTTTTTTAATCTCTTATAGAGTACTCTGTAAATTACTCTGTAAGTCGCTTTGGATAAAAGCGTCTGCTAAATGACGAAATGTAAATGAAATGTAGAGTATATTAATAATAAGATATAACAGATGACGTTGCTCATTGTCTCCATCTAGTGGAAAAAAAACACTGTTCCAGCGTGTAAGTGTAATGACCCTTTATTTCCAGGTCAAGTCCCTTTCTGTCTCAAGTTAACTGAGGGGTGTCAGACGTGACAAAAGTGAATGTGAGCTGCTTTGAACGATGTGAGCATCCTCTATGTTCGCTCAAATCTTCTGTTACGCTCACAATTCCGTCCTCCCTCGCTCTCAGAATAGACAGTTGTCTCACAAATCCATGTTTGCTCGTTCTCAAACACTGACTTACAAACCTGTGAGCTCTTGACATTGGATTTGTGCTCTCTCAGACTTTTGGTGCTGATATACTTCCACAGAAATCGCTCTGCTTGTTTGCTCGGGGCACCGCGGTGTCAGTTCATTATGGCCGAGTAGGGATCAAAGTCTGTCTGATTTCTGAATTGCCCACCTCCTGTCTGCTTCTTTGCTACCTGTGGTCTCAGCTGAGAATAATCTCCCAGTCTTGGTGACAGCTCCTTCATAAAGGCTGAATTAATAACAAGATCAAATACAAAGCGAGAGAATGAGCCACGGAGCTCGGAGTAAGATGAGCTTTCATCCTCTGTGCTCTTTTTTAATGTGTCACTTCAAGGCTTCTGGGGGCTTGGGGCCGCGAAGTCTGCAGCTGTGTCTGTTGTGGCACGAAGGGGGACGCCTTAGATTCCTGTTCCAAGTTTATGTTCCTTATCCTGAATGGCCATGCTCCTATCAGAACAAGCTGCTTGATTTATGGGTTTGTCTATAACTACGCTGGAGGTTTCTGTATTCTGTTGAAATCTCTTTTTTCCTCTGTTTGTAATGGCTACTCGTGACCAAAAGTTTCAGTCATGCGTTTTGTGCTGCCATGTCTAATCGAGTCTTGCGTAACTACAGCTACAGAAAACATGAAAAATGGATGTGGACCCCTCACTTGAAAAGAAATTATTGCTTGAAATTGCAGAATGTATCCTTAGGATAACAGGCATTACTTAAGACACCCTCCCCGTTTCTAATAACTACTACATATCTGTCAGAAAAGGGAAATCCAACACACGTCTCAGGCAGCGACTGGCCAGGTGTGCTGATGACTCACAGGAAGAATCTGGCACAGCCTGAAGATCATTGGGAAATCTTCAGAGTATTTATAGGGTTACACACCCTGAAGCAATTGGAGAATATTAATCTTACAGCTGCAGGTGTATTATTGATCTCTCCATGTAAGAGGATGGTGAAGGGGATGTGACATTTACAGAAAAAATCATTATAGGTAACATGAAATAGATGACAATATTACTGCATGCTTTAACCGTGGTGATGCAATAGAGGACTGTCAGGAAAGAGTCCCATTTTCAACAACACCTGTAGAACCTGTGCTCAGATATGACAGTAGAATAATCTCAAAGTGTCTTGGGGAGGTGACATGTCCTAATGACAAGAACGACGACGGTGGTGGTGGTCTGGTAAACAGAGGAAAATCTTGCATCAAGCTTGCAGAATTCTCGCCTACTTGTAAATGTAATTTTAACATTGTTCAAAGTATGAAACAATTGGTGAAATGTATAGTATAAATATGTTTGTACAAGTGGCAGTTTATCTATTTGAAATATATTAATCTTGGAAATAAAGTGTTAATTTGACATTACATGGACAATACTAATCAACTTGGATAATAACTGGTGGATGGTTCACCTTGCTTCTGGAGGCTGAATTACCAAACACCGTTGCTAGACTGAAGTTCTCTTGTCATATTTCACAGTCCAGAAATGCCAAGCTCTGATGTCAGAGCACAAAAACTTGGCAATCCAGTTCCACCTGGAGTGTGCTTATACCAGTCTGACTTACTACGAGTACCAGCCAGCCAAGGAACACATCGAGAAGGCCCAGGATCTCTCGCAGCTCGATATCAACTTGACTGGTAAGTAAGTGCACCAGTGCCCGGCCTTGGCCATCATACAGTCGTTGGTACTGAGTGTAAGGCTAATTGGGTTTGACCCCCGGCTCCTCTGGTCACATGTTGACACTGTGTGTGCGAATGGGTGAATAAGAATCAGTGTAAAGTGCTTTGAGTACCAACAGGTAGATAAGACCATTTCCTGTTTCCCATTTGATCAAGGTGCCCTTGGCAAACGGACCCGTTTCCAGCAGACTTTCTTAGCTCAGCTCATCCTTGAGGTCAAGAGGAAGCAGCAGCAGTCTGACCAGATGAATGAGGAGACCAGTCCCGCCCCACAAACCAGACCTGCCTGCCCAAGGTATGAGTTCCTGTTGTCTTCTTTCAACCCAATGTGGTATTTAACACTGTTAACTGCTTGTTTTTCAGATAACTGGTTGAGATGTTCTGCTTTAATGACGCCTACCATCATTCATTTTTATGGCAGTCACAGATCGCTTTCATCTTCTCCACTTGTCCATCACTTACAGATGAGCAAACGCCTCATTTTAAAAATGCACAAAAGAAGAAGCTGAAAAACATACTGATGTTTTACATTTACTAAACAAGGTGCGGTTCCATCCCCTGCACACAGACGTCCATGCTTTCCCCTCAGGCTGACTCTTTAGGCAGCTACTAGCCCAAACTAACCCTCCTCTCAACTCTCTGCTGTTGCTACGGTAAGTTGACCAACACACCAACCAGCAGAAAACGGAATGATGGCAATTGTCAGGATGGGCCACTGTGTCCATGAGGACCAAGGCACTAAATGTCTTTTAGAAAGGCCTTTAAAACGTCTCTATAAACGAACGCCCACACAGCACTAATCCCTGTCATACCTTATAAGCCCGTCTATTCAGCCCTACTATGCATATCCATCTATACAGGTTCTAGGTCCCTTCACAATCGGCCTCCTTGCTACTTTTGTCCTTACAATTTATTTTTTTTGCCTGCAAGAAAAGCTGGATTTTATTATCTAGTATGACATCACACCACATGTGTCTGAGGAGCAGATGTTTGGGAGTAAATATCTTGAAAACCTTGCCGTAAGCCCCTGTAGCCAGTGAACTCATTGTAATAAGTGTTACTGACTCTAAGGGGGGAAAACACAGAAACCACAGGACTTCCTTCCAACTTGTTTCAGTGTTCAAACCCCCACCTGTGGAATGGCCATGATCTTTGGCTTATGATCATATGAGTTTGCCGTAGCAGTGGCATCAGGATCTGCTCTGTATCGTGTTTGCTGTGGCGGTTTGTAAAAGTTCAGGAAAGAAGTTGCAGTTGATCTGTTGTGGGCTTCAAAACAAGTTGGTAAAGAAGTTATTTTTCAAACATCAAGTCAGCCCACAGTACCACAAAGCCACATGGTAAAAATCTCTTTATATTTGTAAAATATAACATTTTATTTCTTTACCACAATTTGCCAAAGTCTAACTTGAATTAGGATTTCCCCATCTTAATGTAAGAGCACTTTTTTTTTAAATGTTAGAGCATACGTGAATCTTTTTACATTCAGATTTTTTTTCCCTTACACTCAAAATGTCCATTCTTGCAACCAAACGGGGGACACGAACGTGAGTCTGGTGCTGAGTTTAACATTAGCGTCGTCCTGTGTATCAACACAGAGGGGAGCTGTAAGACCTCCTGTGAAGGAGAACAAACAGAAATCATTGTCAAGCTGCCCTTAGCTCTGCTTAGAAGAAACCTCCAGCAGCACCAGACTCAGGGCGGGCGGTCGTCTGCCTTGACCGGTCGGGGTGAGTGGAAAGTGGAGAGAAAAAAAACTCTGGGCATAAAAAACAGGACACGCTGATGCTAATACAGAGCTGTTAGCCGTGCTAAACAACACCAAGGCCCCTTCGGCTCTTTCGGACTACCAGGATTTGCTTGCTTCCTTCTCTCACAGTGTCACTAGGGCCAAAACTGAATACTACCAGGACAAGCTCAGCAACACCACAGACACCAAAAAGTTGTTCTCCACTTTTAAATCATTGCTCTACCCACCGCCGCTGCCGCCACCCACTTGTCTCACAGCCGACAACTTTGCCTCCTTTTTCACCAACAAGGTGGCAACCATCAGCTCTCAGTTCTCTCCACCAGATGACATCCACCTACCAACATCGAATGACGCACCACGATTCGCATTCACAACCCTGTCAGAGGACGACGTTTCTACTCTCCTCCTTTCGATTCGCCCAACCACTTGCTCTCTGGACCCGATCCCCTCCACCCTTCTTCAAGCTGCTGCACCGACACTAATACCAGCCATCACGCAGATCATCAACACTTCTCTCATAACAGCCTCATAACACCTTTCCCACCTCGTTCAAACAGGCCCAGATTATGCCCCTGTTGAAGAAGCCTTCTCTTGATCCCTCCCTTGTGGAGAATTACAGACCAGTCTCTCTTCTCCCATTTTCTGGCCAAGACCCTGGAACGAGCAGTCTACAATCCACTTTCAGACTTTCTTTCCCTGAACAACCTCCTCGATGTAAATCAGTCTGGCTTCAAGAGCGGTCACTCCACAGAGACGGCACTTTTGACTGTTGTGGAATCCCTACGGGCTGCTAAAGCTGTGGGGAATTCTTCTGTCTTGATTCTACTGGACCTGTCGGCAGCCTTTGACACTGTAAACCACCACATCCTCCTGAACACAGTCTCTGCCTTAGGTGTCTCTGAACCAGCTCTAGCCTGGTTTTGGTCCTACTTGTCTGGACGAACCTACAAGGTATCCTGGCAGGGGCGCGATTCTAAATCTCATAACCTCTCCACTGGTGTACCCCAGGGCTCTGTTCTTGGTCCTCTTCTTTTTTCCATCTATACTTCTTCCCTGGGCTCTATCATCCAATCACATGGCTTTTCATATCACTGCTATGCGGACGACACGCAGCTCTTCCTGTCCTTTCCGCCAAATGACTCCAGCGTCTCCACACGCATCTCTGCCTGCCTCTCTGACATCTCTGCCTGGATGAGAGAAAGACATCTTCAGCTCAACATCAGCCGTTGACGCAGCACAACATCAGCATCAACATTGGATCCGAAGTGATTGTTCCCGCTAAGTCGACCAGAAATCTGGGGGTCATCATTGACGACCAACTGAGCTTCACGGAACACATCGCCTCAGTCTCTAGGTCGTGTAGATTTACTCTCTACAACATCAACAAGATCAGACCCTACCTCTCTGAGTACACGACTCAACTCATCGTGCA
The DNA here is from genome assembly GCA_033026295.1 of Channa striata. NCBI lineage: Eukaryota > Metazoa > Chordata > Actinopteri > Anabantiformes > Channidae > Channa > Channa striata. The sequence goes on along the minus strand of CM065180.1, from coordinate 522,434 downwards.
GGCATTGATCATATCTCGTCTAGATTACTGCAACGCACTGTTGATGGGGTTACCGGCATGCACGACCAAACCCCTGCAGATGATCCAAAATGCAGCAGCACGCCTTATCTTTAACCAGCCAAAAAGGACTCACGTCACTCCGCTCTTCAGATCTCTGCACTGGCTTCCTGTAGCTGCTAGGATTAAGTTCAAAGTTCTGTCTCTTGCCCACAGAGTGGTCAACTCAACAGCTCCGGCTTACTTGAACTCATTCATTCAGGTCTACCGCCCCTCCCGTCCGCTGCGCTCGGCCAGCGAACGACGTCTGGCAGTCCCAGCGCCACACAGAAGACACCAAGGAAAACTCTTCAGCTCAGTGATCCCACGGTGGTGGAATGAGCTGCCAAACTCTGTGCGCTCAGCGACCTCACTCACTACATTTAAAACACTGCTGAAAACAGAACTCTTCCGTCTCTGCCTTTAAAAAAAAAACAAACAAAAAAAAATCTTGCATTTTCTTTTTTCTCTACTTGCATCTCATGAAACCGTAACACTTGTTTGATAGCACTTTCCTCTGATGTTTCTCTCCTAAACTTAGATTTTATTGCTTGTTTGTTCCTCACTTGTAAGTTGCTTCGGATAAAAGCGTCTGCCAAATGCCTAAATGTAAATGTAAATGTAAAACACAGGACCAGGACTCCTGTGTGTTTGCAGATAATAACTGCAAAGTTTGAGTCACAACTTCCTTATATGCCACGTCTTCCTATTACTTCTTTTCGATCTTTACTTTTACTTACTATGTCAGAAGTAAGTTTGTACACGACGACCTGACAAACCCACACAAGTTTGTGTGACCACTGCCCTTCTGCAAGTCCTAACCTGGAGAGGACGACACGTCCCGCTAGAATCGTATGTGAACAGTGTTCATACGATTCCACACAGATTATAAAACATTTAAGACTAACCTTTAAATTAAAGCAAATTGTTTAAACTTCAAAAAAATGTTGTTTGTTTCATTTGAAGTCCATTGTGATGGTGTAAAGAACCAAAATAGTTTTTAAAAATTTCATGATGAATATAGTTTTTTGTTTTATAAGATAAGGTGATTTTTTTTTTTTGTTAAATTTGCTGGTCCAGATATTTCCACATCCTGGTACTGCACACTTCATTTTCTAAAATACCTTTTTACAAGTTAGACACTGTGAATAAAATCAGCTAATATAAAGTTGATGTGGTTCTTGTAGCATGAGGAGCTAACAAAGTGGAGTGTAAAAAAAGAGATCCAGTGCAGAAATCCTGGTGACTTTAGACTGCTGTAAAACCTGAGGGTGACTAGAATGGGGTTAAAATTGTCTAGCTGATGTGCTTGGTCTGTGACACCAACGGCATCTGATAAAAAGAGTCTTGTGCAATAGTTGAAAGCAGCTTAATTTAGAAAATGACCAACATTATCCTTCGAGTTGTGCTCAAGTTGAGTAAAATGATCTTTGAGTGATGGAGGGAAAGATTTGATGCTTGATTGTCAGGGTTAAAGGTGAATATGTTTTTAAAGTTGTCTTTTTAAATGTTTTATAAAGGGAAACGTCTCAATCCTCGACTTGACGTGATTGACTAAAACAGTTTAGGTGCTTATATGAGCATTTAAAGAAGTTCTGCTTGCTGAAACTATGTGTCCTGTTATTGCAGGCGATCCTGCCAAAAACACTTCCTATGTAAGTGATGGACAAAATCCAACCTTCCATCTGTGCAAAAATGTATTAAATGTTTTAGGCAAAGACAATATAAGACTTCAATCTACCCAATAAATCACATTAAATGTACAGAGTTGAGTTTCATTAACATCCTTTCACTGCAACTGCACTGGGAAACACCACACTGTTTCACAGGTGGGCATCATTTCAACTTTGCTTTAGCTTATCGATTCCGGTTCTTGTCAATTGCATGCTTTCATTCCAAAAGGGTAAAAAATAAATAAATACATCATAGAAGTAGTAATAATAATAATAATTAAATCAAAAAGTGCCCAATGTGTAGATAATTCAATTTTCAATTCAACTTTATTTATATAGCGCCAATTTACAACAAGGTCATCTCAGGGCACTTTACATAATAAAGTCAAGACTATACAAACAGGTAGAGAAAACCCAACAAATCCCCCTTGAGCAGCCATAGACAACAGTGGAGAGGAAAAACTCCCTTTAACGGAAGAAACCTCCAGCAGAACCAGGCTCAGGGTGGACGGACATCTGCCTTGACTGGATGGGCTGAGTGGAAAGAGGAGAGAGAAAAGAACAGAGCAACAAAAGCAACAACAAAACATTGAGCAGGTTAATAGGACCAGTAGATAACAAAAATTGTTATTTTATTGTTGATCCCGTTTCTCATTTGGTGCAATTTTGCTAATTACTGTCACCTGGGTGCCGGCGGTGGTCAGACCATAGGTAACATTAGTGAGTAAATCTGTCAAACGCTGCCATCCACATTTACAAGAGAAACGACTTGAAGAGTCTTAACTTCAAAGTTAATTTTGCAAGTGGGCGTTCGGTGTGAACGGGTTTCAGCAAAGCACGCAGCCATCCAGCGATCGTTTGTTTTAGAACGATGCTGGACTGTCTTGTAAGCAGTGAGGAGACATTCCTGAACATTGGTGGGCGTCTTTTTGTTGATGCTTTGGTCCTTTTAACTTTTCTTGATTTTTATCTTGTGGACTCAAAACTCACCCAGGAGACACTATGATCGAATGAGAGGATCTAGAACTGTAGGACTTGTCCACCATTGCTTCTACTCACAGAGCTTTGGGTAAAGATTCATACATGATGCGTATGAACAGATGAACAGCTGCACCAAGTAAACCTCTTTCAGATGTTCATATGAACACCTGACTGTTGTTTTAACACAGACTTGAAAAACTGTGCACCCATTCTGAAAGTTCAGCAGGCATTGGACGGACTTATCCCGACTTTTAACCCTGAGTGAAACCAGTCTGGCTGGTGAGCTACTACTTAAAGTTCTGGCTGCTGTTAAAAGACCAGTAACAGCCTGTGGTGGGGTTATTTTATTTTACTGGATATTTTCTGAAATTGTAATCAACTATTTAGTCAGTTAAATACGCAACCCCCCCAAAGACTGTGATCAGGTCAGTCAACCGATTGATTGACAAATTCCCAACTTCAGGCCACGCAAAAAATGGGTTGTAACAACAGTGTTGGTGTCCATCTTTACCTGTAAATAAATGAAATATGAGTATAGCTGGTGGTAAAGTTTCCAAAATTATACATAACAGATCAGTTTTGAAATTTCTCCTGTACATTTATGGGGCCCAAGTTGCTTGAAGTGTCACTAGTTTTTCATGGTTACTTATTTCCATCTGTGCTTTGCAGTCTACTTATTCAAACTTCCACAAACCTGGGAAGCTGTCTAAATGTTTTTGTAGTTTTTCAAGATGAACGTTCATCTTCAAACTAAACACTGTCACAGTAAGGTAAAGGAGCCTAAGATTATAAAGACAGGCCACATTTATGTGTCACCACTGTAGGACCTTAACTCTGTGTCTTCTTTGTCTCGTAGTCGTCTTTCTCCCTCTCTGTCCCCCTCTCTCTATCCCTGTCCTCAGGTGTCCCCGGCTTTGGCGCTGTATGTCTTCCAGTGCGCAGCTACTGGTCCTACTAACCGCCTGAAATAGTTATAGCACCTGGTGGTTTTAAATTAAAATATGATGAACTATAAATGCATTCAGTGTTTTAAATCAGAATGTTTACCTTTGACCTTTTTAAATTACTATAATTTAGTCATAATTAGTATTCTTTAAAAAATACATAGTTTTCTTACTGAAGTACTTTATTTGGCACTTACGTTTGTACATTGGGTAAAATATTCTTACATTTTCTTGAGTTAAAGATTTGAATGGATACTTGTGGTGGGGAATTTGTGGACCACCTCTGACACACAAATTTTGCTGTGTATGTTAAGTTTGCCAGTGATCTGAAATAGCAGGTTTGTTGGTTTCACGTGCAGTAATTTATGGCTTTGTGTTTCCACGCTTCCAGGACCACAGTCTGGTTGACGACACTCTGCTGGATAAGCTGAGTTTAGCTGAGCCCGATCAGTACAAGCTGCCAGACCTGACTGCAGAGGAGCAGGCCGTCATCCTAGGTGTCTGGTAAGTCTGCAATCTCTGAATTCTGACATCACTTTTTTCAGGTTTCTGTGACATCATAAACTCTCAATGGTAACATTGATGCAGTTTTAAAAAAACGGTGTATCCTAATAATCTACCAGTGGCTGCACCTGAAAGAGTTTGTGTTATTAACATTACCACCTCTATAGTAGTATAGTAGCATGACTATCTCACATTAGCAACACCTTTATGACCTCATCAGAAGGTGTCACCCAGGGAGTAGTCGTCCCCCCTAAACCCCACCTGCTCATCGCTACTTACGGCATGGAGGGTGGTCTGTGAGACCCTTGCTCATGTTACTCCGAGAACCGGGGTTATGTAAATAACTCAAAGTTCTTTCATAGAATTTTTTTGTGTTTCACATTGTGAAATCCTGACCCCTGGATTGACAGAGAGCCACTGTCCTTTTAAAGGGCATAACTGTGCTGCACCCACTGAACGAGCTAGTGAGGAAGCTGCAACATTGAGCCTTTGAAAATCTAGCGAGAGTAATCCCTCTGAATAGAGCCCATGAAGCGGTGAGGCCCCTGGTACAGCGCGCTCGCAGCCCTGCTGGTGGCTGGAGACCCCATAGAGCTAAACGCCAAAGCAGTCGCCTCCACAATCCAGTGAGGAGAGAACTTGTTTAGAAACCGGCTTCCCCAAGTGGTTCTTTGCCCATGACAGAAATAGCTGGTCACTCCTCCTACAGCCTTTAGTTCTGACTGTGTAAACGCACAAGGCCTGATCTGGACACAGCTTATGTAACCACTGATGCTCCTCTGAAGAAAATAGCACAGGATGGAAGGACAATTGGAGAAGATGAGCCCACAACTTTGGGCATAAAGTCCAGACTAGGTTCTAAGGCCAGTCTTGCGTTCCCAGAAGAGAACGTGGTGCATGGTGGATGTAATGAAACAGCATGAATCTCTTGTTTTTCTGAAGTGAGAGTCGGCAGCAAATCGGTCTTTCAAATCCAGCTGTTCTAAAGTGGAACTGACAGACCCTCCAATACAACAGGAAGGTCCCACAAGGGGGTCGGGGAGCTTACGGCATATACCACTCATGAAATGGCCCACCAGGCGACGCTGCCCCACAGGCTCCCCCTCCAGAGCAACATGGCAGGCAGAGATAGCTGCTGAGTACACCTCAGTGGTGGAGAAAGCCTTTCCTTTATCCAACATGTCATGTAGGAAAGTCATAATCACTGCCACGGAACACTGGAAGGGAAGCCCCAGCGTTCAGAATGGTCTGAGGAACATTTTTAACCATGTGTTCAAGTTGAGCCAGGGCATCGACTTGAACACTTGAAGAGGCACGTCATGGTCATGCAAAGAGAGAATTTCCTCCAACTTCCCCCTCTACTCTGCTGCGATCATCCCACCCCACATACATACACTTTCAAAAAAGGAAAAAATACATAAACACAAAATCAGAGCCAAAACCACTATCTCACTTCATGTCCTCTTTAATGATTAAATCATAATATGTGTATTAGTTCATTATATATACTATAGGTTTTATTGAGACTCTACATCTGCAAATAAAAAGGAGCAACTACAGTTGTCAAATAAATGTAGTATAGTAGAGTAAATCCAACATGTAGTATCTGAGTTGTACTCAAGTACTTGAGTATACCTATAAAGTATAGCTATAATTTTCTGACGTTGTCCTGCAGCAACACGCAGGTGTACAGGTCCTCTCCAATTTAGATTCTTCAGTCATCTCCTAGCAATCTGCTTGACTGCTCCATTGACCTTTACCATAACCTTCCAGCCCCAGCGGCAGCAAGGGAATTAATCACGGACTCGCTGTGAAGCACTTTGTTATCGTGTCCAATAACCCGAAATCAGCACCTTTATGGATCACACCACATACATCTTGTTTGTATTTAAATTCACCACATACAAAGTACATGAAGAAAGACCTGGAACCTATAGAGCTCCTGAAATTGACTCTCCTGAAATTGACTCTCAAGCGCCATTTTATCTTTCTGTACTGCTGGAGCTGGGAGCTGAGCGTCTCCACTCTGAGCTTGGTGGATTCCGATTCGTCTCTGACGGTACATACAGCCATCACCAGTGTGTATGTACCATTACTCTGTAAGTCGCTTTGGATAAAAGCGTCTGCCAAATGACTACATGTAAATGTTTTCTGAAGGTACTTGCATTAATTTATATGTGTCAGGACTGTGAAAAGCCATCATCACCTGAGCTGTGATTCTATCCTTCACAATGACAACGAGTACGAGTGCTGCCATTTCCATCAAGTAAAGTGAAATTATGTGACTTTAAGGCACATTTGTCTTTAAAACTCCAACAGTACTAATAATGGTTTTAGTTAGTTGTGTGTGTGTTGAGTGTCTAATGTAAGGCCATTACAAGTGTTCAGTTTTTAATAAAAAAATATATTAAAAAAATACAATAATAAAGAAATATTCAGAAAGCTTGAGAAGTGCACTGCTGTCAGCCTGACTCTGTATGTGGAGAGTTTGAGGACTTATTAGTCATGAAACCATCACTGTGTTGTGTTCATAACTGTGTTCACTGTGAGTAAAAAGTGGCCAGCTGTGTGTACCGCGTCTTGACAAAGAGTGTTTTCTTGCAGCAATGACTTCCAGAAGAATAACCCTGTCTACAAACTTACTGAAGAGGAAGTCTTGGCCTTCACATCTGTAAGTTGATGTTTATAGTTTTGGATTGATACTTTGCTACTTTGGCTTTTAACAACTTGTACTACAGTCGTGTATGCCCATACTAATATACTTATTCTACTAATTCAAATTTTAGTTGTGTCATACACGGTGTGATTTGCAGTGAAATGCTTATGTACATAGAGTACAATCAACAAAATGCAATAGAAGTACTGCACTCTACTGCCACAGTCATCTCTTAATGTCTTCAGAGAAAGATGGTGAATATTTGTGTTTATGATTGAGTCTCTGAAAACTTTTCTTGCCTGTCACAGTGTCTTGAATATTTCCATGCGAAAGTGACTACGTCGTAAGAAAGGACAGTCAAAGGTCACCTGAGCCATTACCTTGTTCTGTTCTCCTGAGCTGCGACAGATTGAAATAATCTAGCAGCAGAGTACATGGACGAAAAGGCCGAATGCGATTAAATGAACTCGCACACAATTTTCAGACCAGTGTCCCCGTTTCTTGACTGCTACAACAAAGCTGAGGCGAAGGAAATCGCACACCATATATTTCTCTCCACTGTCACCGCTACTGATGTTAAAGCTTCCCGTCTTCTGAGAAGCAGTCTCCACATATACTTTATGTCGCAGTCTGCGAACGGTGCCTTGGTGGTGGTAGTTGACAGGGAAATCTTCAGAGCAGAATGCAGCACTTAAATGCTTCCAGCACATTTTTACCATTTGGCCCAAACATCCGTGATTAGAGACGGACACACTGCTTCAACTCGACGAGACGTTCCTTCATTTGAAACATATGGTAGATTTATTTTTACCTAACCTTTTCAAACATGCTCTGAAATGTTAGCTGTTCACACTCAACGTCTTGCGCTCACAAATAGTTTCCGTTTTTATTTGTCCAGTGGGATGCAAACTTTTGCACCAATTTAATTTTCATCATTTTACTCAAACAGCAAAACTATTGGCAGAGGACCACATTGTTTGGTCTCTGCTTAAAGTACCCGCATACTTTGATTGCACTCACGTGTGCTCTCATTACAGCCGTCTTAATATCTAATATCTACTTATGATGCATGTTCTATAAATTGACGTATTTCCCTACGCACACCACTACTGTAGCCATTTGCTTCTCTTCCACTAGTTATGTTTATCAAATTGATGTTTTTAATCAGTAGGTAGGTATTACAGTAAATGCGACTTCCTCCACTAACGTGTTATTGCCAATATTTGTAGTAAGTTCCCATGTTTCTTCATTTTATTTCGAGCCCTGTTGAGGTTTTGCCTATAACATTACGTAGATCTGTGAGGTTCAACAAATATATTGAATTAATTTTCTTCCTTATTAATGGACGAGTTCAATGTGATAATTGTCAACAAAAAGGGCGAAATAATGTGATTTTGTGTGTGTTTTTAGGGCACAGCACTTTTCCACACACGGCATTGGAATCCGCGTGTATCTGTTGGCTTGTTTCTGTTCGTCCCCCATTACCTTCAGGCTACGTGGGCACAGATGATGAATGCATGTTGGTCTATCAAGGTCACTGCAGAAAAACTTAGGTTTAGCTCGGGGTGACAAGAAAATGACTTGTTGCATATAATGGAGTTTTGTGGAAGACCATTAGTCTCATCTGTCAGTCATGCTGAGACATGTCCCTTGTTATAAAACCAGAGATCTTTGCTAAGTCCAACAGATGCGTCAGACAGTGAACTTCTAAATTCATATATCACTTTGATGAAACATATCTGCAGGGGCCGGGACCACCTTTGAGGGAGAATGTCTTTGACCTTGTAGCTGGCTTCTGTCCCGTCCACTAACCTAGAAGACAAGCCAGCAGCTGCGATCGAAATGTTTTTTCTTCCCGTTGTGAAGTTTCCCTTTCCGCCACCACACACACATTCACACACATCCAGCCTTACTTATGACTAACGTGGGTCGGTGCTGACATTTTCTCTTGATGTTTATTTCTGGGTTTTTCCACCTTGTTTGGTCTCATCTTTACTATTTTAAATTCTTGGGCAGACATTTGTCACCCTAATCATGCATTGGTGGAAGCTGCTGCTGGCTCTGTGCGCAGGCATCTTCCCAGCCTACATGTAGATCCAGGAATCTGCAGGCTGGTTAGATGGTTGTCATATGTCTGGCTGTTTTCATCCACAAACAACTTATGTTGCTTTTTTTAAAGGAGCAGCTCAACTCTGTGTTGATGCTGGTTGCAGATGTTTTTGAGGTTGCTTACAAAAAGAATCAAACCTTTATCCGTTTCTTGTGTCAAAGACCACGGCAGTTTGGCAGAGCGAGAAGGGTTTAGATGGCAAAGGCAGTGAGTCCGGCAGTTAGCACCACTTGCTGCTGAAAGTTAAACCAGAGGTTTAAGGATTTCACTTGTGCCCACGTTGGTCTACAACCCCTTGGTGTCGAGCTTAAGTTCGCGACACACACATTTTAACGGGTTGTTCTTTTTTTGTACTGTACCACGTACGTTGCTAACAAAAGAAAAACTGGAAAGTCATTTACCACGGGCATGTGCCGGGCTGAAGGCATGTTGACTGACGTGAAGATGCCACTGAAGCACTTGAAGTGTTCAGGTTAGATGGAAAAGCAGTGAGTGACGAGGGAGAGCCTGTCGGTCCGAGGTCAGTGTAGAAGCTGAAGCACTCCAATGGTTTGTTAGGGAGGATGCTCCGCTCTGTGCCAGAGGAGAAGCAGGAAATCTGACTGATGCATTAGTTTTCATTCCTATCAATTTATGCAGTTAAATTTATGATGTTTCAAACTCTAACCATGTTGTAACCCTTTAAACTCAGAATGACATGTATCAGATGCATATGAAACATTTACTCTGACATAGTTACGATAACTCTGAGCAGCAGGTAGCGCAGCATCAAATGATGCCGTACATCAGAATTTCCTAAAAGCTTGGTTGTTGCTCACAGAGCTCGCCGTGTTTTGTTTGTCACATCTGAATGTGATCAGACAGCTCAGTTCTTCTGTATAAATATCTCAGCCTTTTTTTTTTTTTTTGCTGTTGAATGAAGCCAGGATCAGACAGGATGTCAGGTTCTTCTTCCATGGTCCTGTTTAAAGACCTATTGGACAAATTAGCAGTAGTCTGCAGAGATGTGCACTCAGTGCACAGGAGCTCACAGAGCTGAAGCGAAAAGCGAGTGGACCAGTCCGCTATTTTCAGACAGAGCTGCTAAATTCATGGTACAGTGTGTCTTCAAGTGGGGATCATTGAATGCTGTGTCAAATTCACTCCGGACATTTCCTGAACTCGGACTTCCCTCTTTCTGTGCCAGCCGCCATCTGCCGTGCGACCCTCCGCTGGGTTGTTTTGGAAAAGTTTCAAAAGTTTCAAGCACTCATGTTTTCTCTTTGTTAGGGGATTTCCAGCTCATTCCCAGACATTTTCGTGTGTTTTATTCTTGATGTGATGAGGAGTTTACAAAGAAAACGGAATAAGACATCGGATCATAAACCCGCTTTAACCCATCACCGACGTTTGTTACACATCATACACACATATCACACATTACAGGTGGTTTCTCCAAAGTCCAAACAAACTGTCAAAGACTACTGCAGTCTCAGAAATGTTCCTCCCGTTCAGATTTTATTTTTGCACCCTTTAGCTATGATCTGTACATTTTGCCAGTGCACCTGGTTTGCAACGAGTGTGTAGCAGACACAACAATGATCTGTCGAGACTAAATAGTTATGTAGTTCCATCAGTAAAACATTGTCAAGGTTTCTGACTTATCTTTTTTAAACATGTTAAATAAAGAAATTTCCTCACTTCTGATGGTTTGCCATCCAGTGTGATGCAGACATTCATGGTTGCTAGATGGTCCTAATGGGGGTAATGATGACCAGAGGTTTGTTTTTGTTTTTTTGATCCAAGTATACACTTTTTTTTTTAATATCTTTTTTCTGACCCATTACCCCCCACCCACCTTCCTGCCCTCACCCTGTCTGGAACATGTTCACCAGGCGGTGCACAATATCAAAAATTTAATACATTTCAAAAATTGAAAAAAATGTGGTTGGTTAAGATTTATCAAAATAACACATATCGAAATAGGGTAATGAGTTATAAAAGTGCATCTGCTTCCATATTTCGAGCGTTAGTTATGAAAGGTTGCCAGATGCTTAAGAATTTTTCAGTGCTTCCCTTTACACTGTATCTGATCTTTTCTAAATGGAATACATGACTTCTTGTACTGATGCTAGTGGCTGCTTCCATTTAAGCAAAATCCTCCGTCTAATAAAGAGGGAACAAAAGGCAGTCATAGTAGTCTGAGAGAAGAGCACACTAAACCTCGGTAAAGATAAAACTGGTCCAGAACATGTGCACCAATGTTGCTGGCGCTTGTTTGCAGCGATTGCAGGTGGGATCCGAATCTTTTTTGACAGCCTTGCCTGACATTTTTAAATGGAATCACAGTTTCTTTCAAGCAGACTGAGGATGAATGGATTCTACACAGGATCTTTTGCCAAAGCTCTTCTGTAATATCCTCCTGTAAATCCTCCTCCCATTTACTTTTGCGTATCTTCAGGTTTTGCCAAATTGCACGTCTTTAACATTGTATATATTTTACAAATGGCCGTCAGAAACATTCCCATCAGTCTCAGCTGTACGTGTTCATTGTGATGACACGTGTGCATGAAGCATAAGTGCAGAATATAGAAGTATCAAAACCATTTGATCAAAATATTTTCAAATGCACACTACCCTAAACTTCTAAATATTAAATATTATTCATGATACATATGTCCCTTTTTTGTAAACATTATTACTGCCACTGTCACTGTTAACCTTTTTATTTTTTCCTAAACACCATTGTTATTGTCATTATCATATTATAATTGTTGTTGTTATTATTGTTATTATTAATATTATAAACCCCATTAACCATTCCTCAGATTGGTTAACATATTTGACTGTATTAATATAGCTTAATGGCTCCGTCACGTTATCAAAACTAATAATTACACAATATACGTATTTCTGTCCTGTACACTAGCTGTCGTTTCTCTCCTGATTCCTGTGTCTCCTCATGACCCCTCCTCAGTCCACAAACCTGTCTGCACTTTACACACAAACACACACTGTACATAACTCATATATGTCTGGCTCTAACACTAGCTTTTATGTTTTATATTGGGTTCACTGTACTCTTTTGTTGTTGTTGTTAATAAAAATGTATGTTTTCAAAGCAGTCAGATCAATCCTTCAAATAATGAATATCACCGTTGAAAAAGATCTCTGCAGTTTTCTGCTCGATTTCCCCTTTTTTCTAGATGTTTGTTTCATCTGTAGGAGATGACAGACGACAGTGAGCAGAAATAAGAAGACGTGGCTCGCTTGACTCCCTTCTTCGCCTGTCTCTCTTTTAATGAAAATGCCTAAAGCTCTGCAGTGTTTGCCTTTGCAGAATTAGAAAAATACTACATGGATTCGGTCACACAATTCCAGGAATCTCTCAGATTTGTGTGTGTGGAGGATCTCACGTAAACACGCCAAGCCGGCCTTATTTTAAAGTGTTGCAGTTGTTGAAGGACTAATAGATGTCCGTCTCCGTCCCTGTAGTGTTTACTGTCCCAGCCTAAATTCTGGGCCGTGGAAATCACAGCGCTATGCCTGAGGACAAAACTGGAAAGAGGAAGCTCCCGGTGTGTGGAGCGAGCCATGATGCAAACTCAGGTAAGGGCACATGGAAGTAATCTCCTTCAACCATCCATTATACATGAAGGTTTTGTTTCATTCACATGGCGAATAAAGTCATGATTTTGTAACCTCATCCCCCAAACGTGGACACATGTTTATGACCACATCACCTAAAATAGTAAGCAGACAGTGAGAGACTGTCAGAATCCAACTCTGTTGCTTATGCCCGGGACAAGACGATTTCAAAAGCCTGTAGCGGTTCCTGACCGGCCACCATGTACACGCAGCCAAACAGCTCTTTTAAATGCTGTTTGAAACAGTGGTTGTGTCAGGGCTGTATCAAATGCTGGTTTGTCTCCTAAACCTCTTCTACTCTTGACTGAGCAAAAGACTTTTAGAAAATGAGACATTCCTAATGTTTAATGTTGTAATATAATTCACTGTGCTCACTACACTCATTTCAGTGCAGCCAAATGTGCAGCCAAATTCAGTGTCAAACATTAGTTCTACTTCTCTGCAGTGTAAAAGAAGAATGTCTGTGCAAAAGTTTTGACTAAGAATGCTTTCAAAAATAGAAATGATAATAGTTCATATTTGTCAGGTCACACAATGGCAACTAAGTGAAGAGAAATGCAAATCAAATCAGTGTTTGGTGTGACCACCTCAGTTCTCCTAGGTCCACTTGCACACGGTGAGTTTTTTCCAAACATCTGAGAGAACTAACCACAGATCTTCTCTGGATGTAGGCAGGCTCTCTCAAATCCTTCTGCAGCTCTTTTTGTCTCTTGCATTGCACATTTAGTATCTAATCTCCCCTGTGTCCATCTCATGAGCCTTTCAGTTCTCGGAGGCCAGTCAGGTGATGTATTAGTTGCGAGGTGCCAGCACAGAAGTGTCTGCTGTATCCATAATGTTGAGATGCCAGAGAACCTTGCTCATGCTGAAGGAAAGAAATCTCACTGTGGAGACGTGCAGCGTTGTTCTGCAGGGCATTGGACATCTTGTATGTGGAAAATAACAGACCCCGCTGCAGATGTCATCTCCTCTCTGTGTGTTTTAGGCTCTAGTGGACCACTTTGAAGACAACAAGTGTCCTGTCATGGAGCGGCTCAAAGTCTTCTACTGCTGCCAAGTCCCACCCAGATGGATTCTCCAGGTCTGCCATAATATTAAAACAGCCATTCTGTATTTGAATGTTTTTCAAGAGAAAATGTACACAACAATTGGTTGGGACACACAGCCTGCGCCACATTTACTGTTTTTGTGACTGTATCCGCTGCGCGTAGTGTGGATCATGGCTGCCAATGAGCGTCCAACATTTTCAATTTTCAATTCAACTTTATTTATATAGCGCCAATTTACAACAAGGTCATCTCAGGGCACTTTACATAATAAAGTCAAGACTATAGACAAGTAGAGAAAACCCAACAAATCCCAAAGTGTCGGCACTGGCATCATGAAATCCGGTAACTCAAAAGTAGATAGTAAGATTTTATTTACTCTCATCTTCAAAACATTTTAGTGGGTAAACGGTTGACATGTACAGCATACCCTCTGATAAACTGCACGGAGGGATGGGTAATCGCTGGTGAGTCATTTCCAGTCTCACTCTCAAACGTAGGTTTTCAGTTTTTAAGAAGTGCAGAAGGGTACAGCTCTGAAACAACAAGCAATCTAAGGGTCTTCTGCCCTCACTGTTACACCTGGGTGCAGTTATGGGTCACAAAGGGTCTTACAGACTCTGACCACAGCTACGCTGACATTTTGTATCACATCCTCTGAACTAGATAAGATGCACAGTTCAAAGGCAAACTCTATACTTACAGACATGTAACACGGCCCACGATAAGTTTGACATCAACAACGGAAGGACTCTAAGCGAATGTTTAGGTTTGTCCAGGATATTGAAGGAGAGCGTTTGGGAGAGTGGGGAGATCAGTCTGGGAGGAGACATCAGCCAGGCAGCATGTCATAACTGATGATGGCAATAAAGCTGGAACTGAGGGGTCTCCATTGGGGAGGTGGAGGACCGCAGCACGTGCTGTGATGCATCGTCAACACAGGAGAAATACAGCCTGTATTAACAAAGCCCTGAAAGATTTTTATGGCAGGGGCTGGGTTTGTGCTCATGAGTTTACACCTCTTGTTCTCGTGGAACGATTTCCGGCTGGTTGTTACTTTACGTTCAATCACAGCGTATCACAGGGTTTTTCACCATTTTAAAGGTGCTTCCCTTTTTTTCAGCTGTAGGCACAAAGCCGTTAAAAAGCAGCAGCCCCTCTAGTAACGTGGCTCCAGGGACAGTAATGTTTGAAATACCTCAAACTGCTCGGCTTTATCTTTGACACCATCACTGGGTCAAACCTTTGTTTTACTCGCTGGCTTTTCATCCAGAGCACGCCGACTTCATTACGGAGCTGCTACAGTGGCTGTGGACCATGAATGTTTCCTCCCTCTCCACAGAAACAGCTGGCAAACCTGCTGACAGACCTTGGCTGCATCAGTTCAGCTCTGCTCAGTTATGAAAAGCTGGAGCTCTGGGAGGATGTAGTTATCTGCTATGAGAGACTGGGCCAACACGGCAAGGTATGTCACACACCCACGTACTTTGTATCATTTTTGACGATATTCACTTGGTCTAACGTCAGTGACAAACCTCTAATTGGTTGAGAAAGAAAAAGTTTGGAAACACCTACAAACTTTTGTATTTACCTGTTCCCTTTTTGGTTTTAGTCACTCAAATGGTTTTGAATGGATCATAGAACACAAAAACATTTACAAATGATTTTTAAGCATATTTAAGCAAAAAATAATTTCAATGTTAAGCATTTACTTTCCCGCCAAAAAGTGCCCTTTTCCGCAATAATGGCCTGACAAATCTGTCCACCCAGACCTTCTGCAGAACGTCCAACGGGCTGCTGTGCTGGTTGGGCTGTGTCCCTAAACTCGTCGGTCCAGCTGGATGAGGTTTCAGACATAGCCATCATTCTCGCGGCTGCTTTCTTCCAGAAAAATTATCCTGGGGGTCACTGGGGTCATAACTGATTGCCCAGAGGGAATGGCATGCCTCTTCAGTATGGAGGGGTACCCATGCACAGGTCGTCACACCTCTATGCTAATGGATTTAGGCAGTTGCAGCTTTTCCCTTGAGCCTATGGTGTACCCCTTCTTAAAGCAATCTTTATTTCTTCCCTGTATCTCATAGAGAATAACCTTCGATCCCCGGGACAAGAACAGACTTAGGATTGCCGAAGGAAAGCGGTTTTTGTTTGACCACTTTTAGTTTCGGTTTACCCTGAAAACGACAGGGCACTCCTACTGTGGACGAAGCGCCAAATAAGAGCTGATATTATCTGAACCTTTTTAATGCCCGAGAGGGCGTGCACGATCAATTTAAGAGCATTTCCACTTACATTTCTTGAAAAAATAACCAGTAGAATGCAACAGATTTGTCAGGCAGGATTGGATTTTACCATTATTCTGTGCTTAAAAATCCTTAAAAATACAAACCCCAATTCCAGTGAAGTGAGGGAGTGAGTGACTGAGCTCTTTCTGAATGTGTTGCAGGCGTCAAATCCAAAATAAGTGAATATTTGCAAAAAACAAATTCAATATTTTGTCTTTGTCTTGTCTTCCATTGAATATGGGTCAGATGGGATTTGGCAGGTCATTGTGTTCTGTTTTTATGTATGTTCTACTCAACATCCCAGCTTCATTGGAATTGGGGTTGTTTTTTTGTGATCCAGTTACAACCTCTCATTGGATAAATCCTACAAAAGAGGGCTCAGTTGGTGCCGCCTTTTCTTAGTAAGGCAGCCGTCCACGGACCACAGGGTCAGCGGTTCGATCCCCGGTCCCTCCCTGCAAATCACTAAACCCCAAGTTGCTCCCGGTGAGCCAGATGAGCACCCTGCATGGCAGCGTGTGTGTTTGTGCCAAATTAAGTTCCATATATGAGAATGTTAGTGATGTGTAGATAAATACATCGACCGCCTTAACAGCTGTGCCGGTGTACACGCACAGTGTGATACACTGACTTCTCTGTGCTGTGGGAGCTCTAACTGCCTTCTCAGCATTCCAGCTGAGGGACCGTTTAATAGCCGACATTCTCTGGCATCTCCACGCACCCCGAATCTACTTGGACTCTAAGCAAGAAGCTCGTAGATGATTTGGTGCTTCGTGTGGTTCAGTTTCTGCGTGCTCCTTCCTGCTTCAGGGCTCTCTTCGGCCCTCCTCTTATTACTGATACAGGCTTAACTTTTAACGTAGCTGTGAATGAGGCAGGTATTTACAGAATATGAGGAAGCCAGATGTCATGCAGTGTAGAAGGGGTTTGATGGCATATTAGATTTGTGGCAAACTGATGGGAGATGGTGATGTTTTGCAGAGCCAAAGATGTGATACCAATCAAAATTTCTGACAAGAATGAACTAGATACAACATGCTGTCGGTGAAACGTTTCACTCGTGTTGTCCTTTAGCGTACTGGACATTAGATGAAGAAAAGGCTTCACCGATGTTTATCACAAATTCTCCAAAGCTGCCAGGACTGTCTGGTCTATAATGGCCAAATCTATTTTATTAAGTCGAATTATTTTTGTTTCATTTACTGTAAATTATTACCTGATGAGTTGCTGTAGAGAGCAGAAGACAAACATTACAGTTCTTTGTCAATTCATTATAAATTTTCAGAGAACTGATGCTGCATGGATAAAAGTCGCTCAGCCACTTCATTTTCTGTCGCTCACTTCATTGCAGTAGTATACAGGACCGATCAAATGGACTTGGGAAACCCCGTTTCATGTCTGTGACTTTCTGATTCAAGTCACAGGATTTAGCTGTCTTCACTGTTTTTGCTCGCAGTTTTTTTTCTTTTTCAAGCATGACGAGCACAGGTTTGCAGCTCAGTTGCTGGCAGACATGCTGTCTGTATTTCGCCGCTCTTGATGGTGTATTAGAAGGAAAAACATATTAATCCTTCAAATGTTTCACAGTTCATCTGAAAATCAACAAAAGGGGAGAACAAATACCCGCTGATTTGCATCATAATGCTGGATGTACCTGTGGTGGTGATGATGATGACAGTTAGATGAAAAGCAGAGGAGACAAATGGGCCCTTAATGACTCCCTTTAACCTTTCTCTGTGTAAGGAAAGATGTGTGTTGCTGTAATTTGATCACAGCCACTTCAGCATGAGTGCGGCTGTGGGCTTGTCTTCAGCACACACGGTGTAATAGAAGCTTCTCTAACATCTCTAACCTGTTCAGATGCAAATGTATAAAAACGATATAGTTTCTTGCTCCCGGGGCTCTTGGCCCAGGATCAGCCCCCTGACAGGACATTTCAGCAAAGGAATGAACTGAAACCAAGGCTGTGTCGGGCTTCGGAGGCCTCGGTTAGACTAGTGCCCTGCGCAAACTCACACAGTACATCAGGATTTGGAAGGAGGGAACAACCTGTTCATTATTCCACCCTCACAAGTGTGAGCCTTTGTTCTTCCAAGAACAGGGCAGAGCGTGTAGAGGCAAGTGCAAATGTCCACAGGGGATTAAAGTGTCGCTCTACTTGTCACACGGTCGTTCATTTAAATGAGTGTTTTCTGTCAAACTATCTTCTCTAACTGCTTCTGTTGTGGTAATTTTCCTGTCCTGTACTCTCTCTGATGGACGCATTCTGTCCACCTTCTTCATCACTGACCTCCGTCTCCAATTCCGTCCATCTTCTCAGGCAGAAGAGATTGTTCGCAGAGAGCTGGAGAAGAAGGAAACACCCAGTCTTTACTGCTTGCTGGGAGACATCCAGAAGGACCATCAGTACTACGACCGAGCGTGGGAGCTGTCGGGCAGACGCAGCGCTCGGGCCATGCGCTCCAAAGCCCTGCTGCATCTCCAGCACAAAGAGTTCCAGCAGTGCGTGGACTGCTTTGAGCAGTCGCTGAAGATCAACACTTTGCAGGTACAAAAAAAACACCTGACTTCAGCCGTGTGTCTCCTGTTGATGGCCATCGGCTCTTGATTACTTAAGACAAATAATTGGGACACTTTATTTTGCTGTAACTGGGCTTTGACTCACGATCAACTCGTGCAGAGACAGTATTTGGAGCATCTTGACTCTATGTTGTTCTTTCCACAAACTAGAATTTTCTGTCACATGTCTCCTTCTCAACATTCCACACATCTTACAGTGGACAGTTTCATACAAATGGTATTCTGGTGAGAAACTGCCTTAGTTATTTTTCTCAAAAATTTCTCTATTCCACTGATTGTAAAGAGTAAATCAGGTCCCACGGTACAATGAACCTGCCACCTGAATGTGTTGCCTCTGTTATTGATAAAATATGTTATTATTTCAATTAATGTCTTCCTGATGTCCATATGTGATTAGGGTTTGTCTAACAGAGGTGTTTGTATGGATCTGTGTCATACGGTAGCTACAGATCCACTCAGTTGCACTGACAGATTCTGTTTGGAATAGATGTTAGAGGGAAGTAAATGAGGCGCATCTCAACCTATAGGGAGAGATTTGCACTTTGACCTGATGCGTGGAGCCCTGTAGACGTGTGTGTGTGTGTGTCTGAACTGAGAAGTAACGTGTGTGTGTGTGTGTGTGTGTGTGTGTGTGTGTGTGTGTGTGTGTGTGCTTGGGCAGCTCGGTGTGTGGTTTTCTCTCGGTTGTGCCTACTTTGCTCTGGAGAGCTACGAGGGAGCTGCCAAGGCTTTCCAGAGGTGTGTGGGACTGGAGCCAGATGTAAGTATTTACTCACACGAGATTTTACAGCACAAGTCGCAGCTCTCCAACTCCCCCTCCTTATTTTCCTCCCCTTGTTTACGGCCTCCTCATTTCAGAACGCCGAAGCGTGGAACAACCTCTCTACTGCTTACATTCGCCTCCAGAAGAAGTGAGTATATGTGTGAGTGTGGCGTGGATTAAAAATGCTCTTGAAGCAGTGTGTTTGTGTGTGTGTGTTAACTTGTTTGCATGAAGACATTTATCATACAACACAATGGACTGGTTTCCCAGATACGTTGTCCTGGCCCTGCAGAATCTCACGTCATGGAATTTGTTGGCAGCTTCACAGCTCTGAAGGTTTATTTAACATCATTGAATTAGGTTTTATGCAATTTGGCTTTTCTGACACAAAGAGATTCTTTCACATAGCGTTTTAAGATTAATCCCATAATTCAATTGGTTGTGATAGTTCAAGGTTAGGGTAAAGGGCTAAGGAGTGGATTATTTACCAGAGTAACACGAGCATCATGGATTGAATGGATATTGCAGTGAGCCCTGTTCCTGGTGTTGACCATTAAGTCTCCTTTGGTGTGTGTGTCCATGTGTTTCTGTGCCGATTGTTGGCAGACACAAGGC
Source organism: Channa striata (assembly GCA_033026295.1). Lineage (NCBI taxonomy): Eukaryota > Metazoa > Chordata > Actinopteri > Anabantiformes > Channidae > Channa > Channa striata. The sequence continues at coordinate 502,614 of CM065180.1, read as the reverse complement.
CTTCCGAGCTCTACAGGAAGCTCTGAAGTGTAACTACGAGCACTGGCAGATCTGGGAGAACTTCATTGCTGTCAGCATTGACATTGGGGACTTTGCTGAAGCCATTAAGGCCTACCACCGTCTGATGGACCTCAGGGAAAGCTACAAGGACGTCCAGGTAAAGCTTACGTTCGGTCACACTTGCCCTGAGACGCCCACACTCTGCTCCAACCTTTTTTGTCTGCTGTAATTATTTGTAATGGTCTTGTGGTTTTGAGCAATGAACATCTCTGAACCTGTGGGAGTGGTTGGAAATCACTGCTTGGATAGAGACACACATGTCCTTCCTTTTCATCTACGCTGGTTTATCACATTTTTCTGCCGGCTCATTCTGCAGGTCGGGCCGGGATCAGCTGTGAGCCAGTGGATTAGCTCTGGTTCTCTCCACCTTGTTTGGTTTTCATGTCCTTGCCCCAGATAAATGATGCATGGACGTCCACCATGGTCTGCTAGTGTTAGATCAAATTTGTTTAACTTAGACAGGAAAGAGAATTCCACTTTCATGAATGAGTGATGAGTACAGTGACATTTACCTAGTTTAGTCTAACTCAGCCTCATTATTATTGTAAAAGTTGCAGAAAACGTCTGTGCAGCCAAACACACACAGATGCACTGTGCCAGGCCCAGTCGGGATGGTTCTGTAATTTCACAGCAACAGTGGAACGCCGTGGTTTTCAATGAGTGAGATTAGGTTTAATTCAGGGATAAATAAAGAAAATATTAAATCTCAATAAAAGACGCCCTACTAATGAAGAATAATCGCAATAGTCTTTTGCCCATTAAACTGAAGCCACCTCTTCTCACCTTTTTTTGACAGTATAGACAATAATATCAAACTGGAGAAGGCAAAAAACTAAAAAACATTTATTGCAATTCTCATGAAGAGATATGAATATGTACATTTGAAATCCACTGAACAGCTCCTCTGTATCTGCTGAAATGTTAATGAATGCTCACATCAGTTCACACTCAGGTGTAAAACTCTAAAAAGGTCTGATGTGCTGACGAATGCTCAAACTAAATTCTACAGAGACACAAAAGTCTGTAATTTAATGAAACCAAAGACACACGGATCACATCACAAAGGCGTATACAGCAATTCGTGATACTGAGGAGGGGAACTGTAACATCAAACCATTTTGTCGGAATGTGGATTCGCCCAAGTAACACTGCAGTAACTATACATGAGGCAGGATCGTTACGTATGTTCCTAATACCCAGAGATGTCATTGTTTTCTTAGTCACAACATGAGTGTGATTCCTATGAAGGTATAATTTCTTTTATTTCCTGCTCATCAGTCTGTGATTGTAGCTGTAAATAATTAACTTGACTTTAGAGAAAACAACGTACTGCTGTGTATTATAGAAAAAATCCTCGGGCCTTTTCACCAAAGTCTTATCCTGATAATGCAATTACAAAATATCGTGTTCAACTCTGTGAACGACTTGGTAGAGGTCATGAAATGTTCCAGAAGAATTGGAATAAGTTTTACAAACTCCATTTGGACAATCAGAAACATTTCAGTTCAAATTTAATTTTGAAGTATGCGTATTACATACATAGTTTTTTTCATGGCAGATTCTCCAGATTCTAGTCCGAGCAGTTGTGGAAAACCTGACGGACAGCCAGGGGACGCAAGCTGTGACCTTCCAGCCCAAAGTGAAGGAGCTCCTGGGCCGGGTGACTTCCCGCCACAGCAATGACGCGGAGGTGTGGCGGCAGTATGCTTTGCTGTATGGTGATGGCCACAGCTCAAACCTCGAGGACAACGAAAAGGTCAGTGCCACAAACAACATCGCTTTTCCCATCACTCTCACGTTCCACATAACCGAACAAATCAGTGAGATAGAAAATCAAGTGCAGGCATGTAACCATCAAACAAATGATTTTACAATGAAGTATTTAATCCCACCTTGACTAAACTACAACCTTTTTGGAAACTGTAAGAAGAAATGCCCAGTACTAGCAAAGTCCCTGTGAGGAGAACCTGCTGACATCATGTCAGCTGAAGCAGCCAATAATTTTAACAGAACTTCTGTGGGTTTTTTCAGGCACTACAGTTCTTGTCCAAGGCCCATCGCTGCGAGGTTCAGGCTGGTGGCTGGGAGAAAGAGCCTGGTCGCTTTAAGGAGGTGATGAAAAGAGCCATTGAGATGGGGGAAGGTGAGAACAGAAGTCATGTTTTCTATGCCCCAGAATCTTTACACTTGGCTGTTTGGCGGGTCTGACCACTCGCTGTGAGAATGTCTGTGCCAACTCCAGAACCAGGGGTCCAACCTAATATTTTCAATATCAAACTACAGTCTGTGTCTTTAGCGGTGGCTTACCGGTGTTTTTGGTGACCAGTGCACATCATCTGAACAGTGATCAACAAACGCTGACGCTCATCTAGCAGGTCGATTAAGCAGATGGCTCAATCTTAAGTGTGTGCGGTGATTGTCTGGCCTCTTACACTGTTGCAGAACTGAGCAAAAACATGTAGTTCAAAGCTCAGTCTGTGGTCTGTTGGGTGGGTGTAACTTTATGAACACAAAGCAGAGTATAGGTAATATCCAAATCAATGATTAGTGTAGAGCACATGTGGATCCCTTGGCTGTTTTACCTTACAGCAGCTAAACAATCAGTCCATGTTAATCTCTGGGACAGAGGAGCTGTGAGGATGGAGGCTTGAGGAGGAGAGATGAGGGATTTCTGCAGATTCCCAGATGACCACACACAGTGCAGATGTGAACTGTGAGCCGTCGCCATAGGAATAGTAATGAGGGCCGCTGATTGGTCATAAATCCCCCTCATTTCTTCTCTGAGGATGAAATGCTCTACGTGTTGATTTTACAGGATCACAGGAAACGCTACAGTCTATTTTTAGCAGCAAATGAATCTACCAAGGGACTGAGTCTAAATGAACTACGGAGGGTGTGTCCGTGATGGACTTGTCACCCAGGGAATAATCATGTTGTCAGTGGCTCTAATACAAAGCCCGTCCTTGTTGGTGCATGTGTTCATTGTTGGTTTCGGTGTGTGAAGTGGATTTGTTGAGATATTAAAGAATGAACGTGAACATTTAAAGGCTAAAATGTTGGTGTTTCAGTTTATCTGTTCTTAGCAGGTTCAGTCTCAGCAGTAGAATTATGGCTCTATGTTGACCCGTTGATGGGTGTGGGCGCCGTGTTCAACCACATGACAAGTCTCTAACGGTAAAGAAAGCAAAGAAAAAAAAAGCCAAAAAAGCAGGTACAGAGGAAAGACAATTCATCATTTAGCACTAAGGTTGACCTTAGTGCCAAAGGCACACACACACACACACACACACACACACACATCAGTACAGTACCAGGGAGGGAGACAGGAAAAGGCTGGTTTTCCTTCCAAATGAGAGAAAGGAAGGAAGGAGGGTGTGCTGAGCTGTTAGTGAGATAGAGGAAGGTAACATTCATGATATGCGTTAGATCAGCAGCCAGATGTGGCTTGTCTTCTTTGTTTGCCTGCTAAACTCCTTCTCATATGTTTTCATCAGTTAAAGTAAAATTGAAGTCGATTATTAAGCTATAAATCGATTTTCTCAAAACACACAGACAGCTTTAGTAGCGCTAGTTAAATCTGAGTTTTGGATTCACTTTAGTACCGATAGTCAGTGGGTTCAGTTGATATTGGAACTAAATTAGATCTAATAAGCGTAGATGTTTTGCTGTTAGTCACTTTGAATAAAAGCAGCTGCCAAAAGTCAAAATGTAAATTTGAAACTTTTTCTTAGATTTTCCCCTTGGACACCAACATTTATCCATTTTAGAAATAATTCAAATTGGAAAAAGGTCTCTTTAAGAGTTCACATAACTGTTATGTGTAGCGGCTTTTAAATGCGTGTAGCAATATTTCCCACACATACTTGGACGAGCAAAGTATATTTACAGTACAGTCTCTGTACTTGTCCAGTAAATCCACCAGCTGGTCTTGCATCAGTTTCAGAATCTCTCCAGCGAAATGTTTATACTTTGTTAGTGCATTATATTGTAGTTCTGAATCAGAGCCTTCAGTGTGTGCCAGAGTCAGTAGCCTGTAAATATGGAAATACAAACTATATTGGCATTACAATTAATATTTGAGCATCTTTGTCAGACAAGCCAGATAAACTCCCACTGTGGTACCCTGTCCTGCCCCTGACCCCACCCCACCAACCATCACAAGTAGAATCAATATTAAAATAAAGTGCTCTGCAGTATTGAAAGACCATTTAAAACTGCCAACTACAACACACACATTTTCACAATTTTCTTATCCATATTAAACCCATCAGTCAGACAGCGACCCTGTGTTGAAAAAAGTATGTGACCCCTACCAGTTCACGTTAAGGGGGAAGTTATGTCCTATGTTTCCGTCAATGGGACACTCGTCTGTGGGTCTGGGAGGCCAAGAAATCTGGGTTTTCACTATTAAAGTCTAATCCTGACAAGACAGGTTTGTGCCATGGCTCCAACAAAGGAGACTGAAGAAGTTGGAGGAAGAGTTGTTGATGTTACCAAGGTTGGAAAGGGTTACAAAAGAATTTCAAGAGTTTGGACCCTATCTGTCGACGTCAGGCAGAACACCTACATACAGAGAACATTCTCCACCTCTGTTACCCTTCTGAGGACTGGTCAAGCAACAAAGATCACATCAACAGGAAGGTGTGAAATAGTTCAGCAGGAAAGAAAGACCTCTCGTGCAGTAGCAATGTCAGTGTTGAAGAGCCCACCCTCAGGAGAACATTGAACAACATTGGTGTTTATTGCAGAGCTGCAGGAGAAGCTCACCACTGTCCCAAAAAACCCAAACATTTAGACTGTAGCCCCTTTCAGACATGCAGCCAACATAGTCCCGTGAGATGTGTTCTCACTTGTAAAGAAATACCCCGTATAATTGGGCAAGGGGTTGTGCTTGGGCACTTTGAGCAGGGGACAGGACATGATGGAAAAACAAAGCTGTGGAAGTGACAGTGTTTTCCTTGATGGTGATGGTGGATTGCACTACCCACTCCCTCGTAATGCTGGAGGTTGTTGTGTTGATATCAGTAGTAAAATCATTTAGATTTATTTGCAATATTGGTATGAGTTCTTCACCTTCAGGGGTTGGTATTTGCCCAGTTTCACGGCAGTTGCAGGAAATGGACGTCATCAGCTTATATTACCTCCTTTATTCACAAATGAGCTTGGCTGGAGATAATCCAGACAGACAGGAGCTGGCTGTGTAAAATCCGAATATGTCAGGGCCAACAGACCTGGGCGATTGCCTTCGCACATACGGCCCCTCTACATAAAGTCTAGATGATGTCTGAATTCCAGTGTATGTCTGAAAGGGTCTAAAGACACAAAGTAGGGCTGCTTCCTTTTCAGTGGTCTTGAGCTTTACTCTGCTTTGGCAGAAAAGTGAGAAAGGTGATCATATACACCAGTGATCCTTCCCTCTAAGAGGATCTAGAACAGGGGTGTTGAACTCTTGCCTTCGAGGGCTGCAGCCCTGGTTCTTTATCTCTGCACAACCCTCATCTTACAGCTTCTGAGTAACTGAACACACCTGATCCAGGTAATCAGCAGTGGGGTCGTGCAGGGGTAAACAGAAACCAAGCAGGGATGCAGGGAGCAGGGATGCAGGGAGCAGGGATGCAGGGAGCAGGGATGCAGGGAGCAGGGATGCAGCCCTTGAAACCCGGAGTTCGTCAACTCGTGGTCTAGAGTAAACAAGCACAGCCAAATGCTAGGTGCCAGTTATACAGGCTTGTGCTGCTCTCTTGGTGTGTCACCCACTTGTCAGAAATGTGGGTAAGGATGATTCATCTGACCATGTGTGTCTGGTCAGGTGAATTAATGTACAACAGTAGAACATAAACAACATATTAGATGTTGAAAGTGTCACATTTTACCACTTCATGGAAAATATTAGTTGATTTTGAATTTGGTGGCAGCAACACATCCCAAAAACGTCTTATTCCTGTCTGATGCAGGATTCTAGCTGCTCAACAGTCCTGGGCATCGTTGCCGGACTTTTAGTTTTCAGATGTGCTTGTTTTTTTTATAGGTGAAAGGTCTGGAGTGCAGGTCGGCCAGTTCAGTTCTCCTGCAAAGCCATGCTCTCGTGATGGATGACGTGTGTGGTCTAGCATTGTCTTTTCCCTGGAATAGACATTGTCTGAATGGGAGCATATGTTGCTTTAAGTCCTCGTTTACTTTTCAGCATTGATGGCGCCTTTCCACATGTGGAAGCTGGCCACGCTTTAGGCTCTGATGGACTCCCACACCATCAGAGACGCAGGCTTTTGAACTGTCCGCTGATACCAAGCTGGATGGTCTCTCTCTCTTTAGTCCACAGGACGTGGTGTTCATGGTTTCCAAAAAACAATTTCAAATTTTGATTCATCTGACCACAGAACAGTTTTCCATTTTTGCCTCAGACCATTTTAAATGAGCTTTGGTCGGACAGCAGCAGTGTTTCTGTGTTGTGTTCACATGCGGCTTCTTCTTTGCGTGATGCGGCTTTGACATTACACGGTGAACTGTGCAATGGTGTTCACAGACAGTGATTTCTGGAAGTGTTCCTGAGCCTGTGCAGTGATGTCCAGTTGTGAATTAAGCAGTGCAGCATACATTTGTTTCTCCGCTCGTTTTTTTATGGGTTTCCCTTTTTCACCTAGTCCATACTTACACAGAAAAAACACGGCCAACATAGGCTTCTTTTTTGCCGTGGAAAGCCTGAACTGCCTGACCACCTCACACAGAGCTTCATTCTGACAAAACGACAAGCATCACATTGTAGGGTCCCTAAACACACATCACCTGCAGATCTGCAGTTTTTGACAGATGAAGAGGCTTCGTTGGCGTTTCTTTAACGTTAATCTCACACAGAAAGGGAAATGATCTGGTTACAGTGTAGTTACAAGAAGAGAGGAACTGTGATTGTGTTACCTCCAACTGCTCAAGCCCACCCTCATTTGGGGGGTTGGTAGGTGTTATTGTGAAGCCCTAAGAAAAAACCTTTGAAAGTCATCAAATATCCATGTTTACCATTTGAGGATAATGTAAAAATACAGAAGCAGTTTATTCAACACATTTTATCTCTGCCTCTCAGTGACACTCAGCTGCAGTAAGAAGAAGACAAATCCAATGGAAGCTCTTCAGATGCTCTCCTCCAGCCGCCTCAGCCTTCGGGGTCTGGCCGCCAAAGCTAAGGTACAGTCCAGCACTTAAAGAGGGAAACGTGTCCAACTTTGGGAGTCTCTTTGGGAGTCTCTCTTACGACTTTTATGGATTATAAACGTTGTATTTATTTAAGGCTGAAACCTTGTGCACGATTATATACAAGCATAGCCTAGTACAGACGGAACGTAAAAGTGTGACCGCCCCTGAACATTATTGTTTTTGAATCAGAATCAGAAATCCTTTTTTTGCCAGTGAACAAAGTAAATTCAACGCTTGTCTATAAGCTGTTTTGCAGAGAGGCCAAGTCTTTCTAGCTTCTGTTTTCCAGTATCCAAACTGTCATTTAAGTGGAAGTTAAGGAGAGCCCTGGAAATAAACGCTCTACGTGTATTTGATGGATGAGGCAGATTCCTTTGTGATGTTTAAATGTAGCATTTTAGCTGCAATGAAAAAAGACCTGATTACTAAGCAAGAACTTAGCGTCCTGCCATCGGTGGCTGGTTTCCCTGGATACGACACCGACCAAGATGTGCACGGAAAAGAAACAGAACAATTGTAAGGTGCTGGAGAGCTCGCCCTCATTCACAACAAACACTTGTTTATGTCAGTAATGGTGCAGCACGACCATCTGTGTTTTATTTCACGTGTAACAAAAGAGCGATCAAACGCTCAAATACAGCTGTGTGTTGGTGACAGTTCGCACCGATGTCAAAAAGATCGTTGAAGCAGTTTGCTGTTACATAGTGGGCGCTGTCAAGTCATGCAGGGCATACGATTCATTAGCTCATTTTCCGTATGTGTTTTGACATTTGAGTTAAAATATCATAAGTGATGCTACTAAATCTGCTAGAAGAGCATCATTACATCCTAGTTAACATTCAAATCATCAGCTGTAGTAAAATCAAATTATTCAAAGACTTACTAATTCTATCACTTCCCTCTTGCGTTTTTCTCCTCCAGCAAATGCACACAGATGTGGCGACAGGTCAGATCCACAGCGAGCTGCAGGACGGCGTTGCTGCATTGGAGCAACTCATCACAGAGCTGCAGGAGCTGAGTGCAGAGCAGCGTGGGCTGTCACACTGACCGTGGTCACAGAGCGGAAAGACTCTTGAACCCCGGTGGTCAGCCGGGTCCTAGACTGGACAGTTCTCTGTGTAGTAATGATGGATGAAAATACCAGCAGACTTTTTTTGTTTTGTTTGTGTGTCGAGGAAGCCACTGGTCACAAATTGTAGGAGCGGTGTAGAAAAATGTTTATGAAAATTGTGATAGCTGCAAAGTTGTGTTTGTGCTGCAGCGATGCAGTGGGGTCAGTGCATCATAGTTGGTTGTATGTGCAGCAGAATTAATTTCTGTAAAATCAGCCACAGACGAAAGAAACACCATCTGTGTGACACAGCAGCTTCACCCAGTTACAGTATGAAGAAGCCGCATTTGTCTTTTGGTCGGAGTTGCAATGAAAGACATAACAAAGGGCAGAGGGGACTGTGTCCACCTCGACACTGTCGACGGTTCACTGACTCAGTAACGATCTTTTGGAGGGACGTCTAAATGGCCTTTGTAGAAAACCGTGCCTCCGATCACACTCACAAAGGTGGCAGACTTTCCAAACAGAAAACAGAGTTTTAGAGCAGCGCGTAAGAAGCAGAGTCGCTGTCACTGCTGACCCGTCCCCCTTGGGGTGTGTGTGGGTTGGAGTCCTGGGATTGCGATAGCACCCCTGGAGCTCTCACCTCCGAGCCAACTGGCTGCCGGGCACACGCTGAGATCATTTGTCTGCTCATCTAGAGATGCTGAGGGCTCACTCACTCACTGAGGCGTGCTTCTCCTGCGGTTGGCAGGGTCTCACCGTCCTCCCTCGATTGGTTTTCTCGCACACAGAGCTCCAACTCCTTGCTTTAGGAAAGACTCCTGGAGCAGATTAACAAAATTGGGAAGGAGGTGTCTGAGATAAGGAGACCTGAAGAAGCCTGTGTATGTGGGTGACAGGGCTGTTAGCATGTGAGGGATTGCTCGGCTGGTGCTTCCCCTCCTTTAACTCCAGATGTGTACACAGCAAACTGCCTCCAGTTCTGGATCCAACTGTTGCCTCACACACTGGTCAAGGACTAAAAAAGGATAATGGGATCAGCCAGCAGTGGTGACTAATCATCCTAATATGACTGCACCATTCCCAAATCTAGTGGGCTGAAGCATATGAGAGTGATTTGCTGCTGCTCTGTCATCACCAAGAGCTCAGCACTAAAACCAGTTTGTATGACTCCCAGAGTTCCTGGTATTCCCCTGTAGGGAAGGACTCAGCAAACACCCATTACATTCTCTTCACAGAGATGTTTTCAGTCTGAATCTTATGTTAACGTTGATTCATGAGCGGGGTCGACGTGTGAATTTATCCTCCAGGGTTTGGGGGCATGTTCCTTAGAGTCAAACAAGAGCTTTTATCCTGTACATGTAGAGCTCGTTCATAGGGTCACCAGTTCAATCCCCAGCCCATCTGGCAAAATGTTGAACACAAAACTCAACCACAACGTGCCCATTCTTCTGCTAAATGACTGAGTGTACACGTGACTGAATGGACACGTGTCAGGACACAGCTCCTGGTCGCACTGCGACCCATCTTTTAGTGATTTGGCTGACGCTTTTGTCCAAAGCGACTTACAGTAATTTTGGTTCATACACAGTGGCGTGGCTGCCACGCAGGGTGCTCATCGGCCACTGGGGGCAACTAGGGGTTCAGTGCCTTGCCCATCAGTGTGTTTGAAATCTCTTTCCAGCTTGTAAGGAAGCTCGTTACATTGCGCTGGATGTAGTTTTTTCATGGGCGCTTTGTCCGTGTTGGCCAAGCCCTGACAACATTTTTCCACTACAGGCTCATAGCAGGGGACACACACCTCTAGTCCCGCTCTGAAGAAGGGCCAACCATGACCGGCTCGCGTCTGCTCCTTCCCCTCTGTCCTGAACGTTTGCGTGGGGGAGACCAGTCGACCCTCCCACTGCTTCTGTGGCTTCTATGGAGTTGACTCGTACTGTTGTGTTCTGTTCACCCGTTACTTTCAGTTGTGTGTTCCTGCTGCTTCTGCTGCAAAAACTTGGGAAGGCCAGCACTGGTGAGTGTGACTAAATGGACACGTTCTGTGCAGGCAGCACATCAGTCTTAAATATTTCAGGGTGGAAATGACCCACAGAGACGGAGCCTGACTCCAGGTTTGGATCAAACTGAACCCAAACCGCTTAGCAATGAGCTGAAACTCACTAGAAAGTGAAACCACACGCTCGGTTGGTAATGATCTGCCTTGTCATACAAATATTGTTTTTCCCATGTCGTCTTTAAAAAGACTAGTGAGGGACATGGATGACTCCTCTGGGTCATCCTCCAAATTAAAAGTGCAGAATCAACCCTGGGAAACCAAGTCAAAGAGAATGAAGCTCACCTGAAATCGTAGAGTTTGTCAGAAGGTTTGCGTGAGATTCTCAACTGGAGCTTTTTGGTCCGATTAGACTCGATTAGGTGGAACTCTGGCAGCATCGTGCTTTAGGAGAAATGGTATAAGAGAAGTGCTGGAAAACAAAGGTTGTCCCATGAACACAACACTCGAGCCCCGTGCAAGCTGAGCACTTTACCAAAGAAGGAGGGAGAACGTTTGCAGCTGCCTTCTCCACACAGGCTCAGTGATGGAGCTTTGTTCAGTGTGCATCCACCACTTTTCTGTTTGATATATTTAAATAGCTTCAATGACTTTGGAGAAATGTTTTCACTGTGAGATGTGCAACCACATAAGTCATCATTTAGTGAAACCAAATGCACTCATTCCCATTGAGCCAATGTTACAAACAACCACTTATTCGGACCTAATAAAAGTCCCTTGACACAGTCAGAGACTTGGGGAAATATGGATTCTTCCTCACATTAACGATTCTTCCTCTTGGCCGTGAGAAGCTCCCCCATTCTGACAGAAGTGAAATGACAGCTTCGGTCTCGTAAAAAAAGTGACTCAAGTGTCTGTTGAGGACCTTCAGAGGACATGAAGGTGACAGCAGTCATCACACGTGTCTGCTGAAGCCCACAGCTGAACACGTGAATTGATTGAAAAGCTGGTTATTTTCCCCGCAGTGCGTTCGTTTTATGTCGCGACTGAACCATCTCTCATTCCGGTGCTCTTGCCAGAAACGAGTCCCACAACGAATGAACTCTCTGCCCTGATGTGAAAACATTGCATCATGTGTGAGTGCACGTTATGGCTGTTGTCCTCAGAGTGTTGCCACGTCTTTCCTCACGAGTTTGGCAAACAACTCCCGGCCTCCACCCTCTTGCTCAGAGAAGCTGCTCCACAGTCTGCTGTTTGGTTGGACATACCTTCACGGCTTCACACACGTCCCACACTCTCAGTTCACTGTGCGACGGCAAACCGAGCCCACGCGTCCGTGGATTTAAGAACTCCGCACTGTTCAGTGGCTATTCGCTCGTTACACTCTGATACAGCTGTGGCCACTTTGTTGGATGTGCTGGTGGCAAAAAGCACAAATTGGCCAATGAAACGTTTTGGAAGCAGAGGACATCTGTGGCAGGCTTCTCCCTTACAAACACATGCAGGGACCAAGCGCATCAGGCTGAGTGAGCAGCAAGATCATGCAACTTTTTCTGATCGACACGAGAGGAAATATTAGAGAACGTGTCCTCAGTAGATGGTCGGCGCCATTAACCCAGAAAAGTGTTCAGTCATTGCTGGAAACTGTTTGAAAAGTGAAGTTAAAATACACAAAATCTGTAAAAATGTGTTTTGCAATGAGGAAATATGTAAGCCAGAGGAGGGATGTGTCCGGCTGATGTTTAATCATTCTGTCTGGGACACAGACAAACAAGCTGAGTAGAGACAATTTATTGTTGGTTTCTGTTTGTTCCTTTTGCATCTGCAGTCATTCTGAGGCCGGAGCTTTATTTACTTTATGTCCCGATCCAAAAGTTTAACGGGAAAAAGCTACAGTTTTTATTGGCTAAATAACTTAAATGTGTTCTGTTCCAACATTTTGTCCTGAAGCTACATTGCAGCCAAGATGCAGCCAAATGATCCAGTCCAGACGACGCATGTAAATAAACAGTTTCTGAAAGAAGTTTCACTCTGACTTTGTTTTAACTGTCCAATCAACTTATTTTATTCACAACTTACTGAAACAGATGTACCTTTTTTTATTTTTCTGAAGGCCAGGGAGTTGCATTAAGGTGAGAACTGTATTGCCAGGCCGGAGAATAGTTTTACTCACAATCCCTAAGTCCAAAGTCCAAGTTGGCGTTTATGCGTTTGCCCTAAGAAGAGGCATCCATGTTGGTGCAGCTCAGTCAGTGACCATCAGCTTTACGCTCGCATCTTTTACTAAAGGTCCTTCTCCCCCCGTTGTTCAGTTTGGCCAGGTGACCAGCTCCTGGAAGGTCAAGAAAAATCCCAGTGGTCAGGAGAAATGGGAGGAACTAAACTTAGTGTTGTTGCAAAAGGTCATAAAAACATAAATATGTACATGTGATATTGCATCTTTTTATTTTTAACAAGGTAACAGACATTTCTAAAGTTCTGTTTTCACTTTGTGATTATGGAGTAGCGAGTGTAGATTAATAAAAAGGAATTTCTCAACTGTGCAACGTGAAGGGGCTCTGAAAACTCCATGTATGCGCAAAAAAAATATTTATGACTCCACAGAGTTTGAAATGGCGGTGACTTCCCACTGACCCAAACCTGTTGGAACCTGTGAAAACATGATACACTTTAGACACTCGCTGCTTTATATTAACCAGTTTCACGTTGGAGAAATATGGGCACCTTCAGAGGAATCGTGTCCCTGAAGGTTGCCAATTGTAAAATGTTGTCCGATGATGTTAAACACTTTTCCTTGTCATTAAGTTTTCATTATGAGTTCATATTCGTCATTCTGGAAGAAGAGTTTATTTTAGCATGAGAGGAAATGCTACATCATCCAGAGTGACACCAGGTCCACCCCGGACTCCACACAGAGCACGAACCGTCTGTTGGGTAGCAACTTGTGAAACACGTCAGTCACCGGCCACGGAGTGTGTGGAGTCTGGATGAACTCATGCAGACTGGTGGAAGCTGAGAACGACACCTCAGTCCCCAAATACCAGCTTATGAAATAAAGGTCAAATCATTTTTTTTATTAATATATTACATTTCATACAGGTTAATGCTATTCAAAGGTAGAATCATTTTTTACATCAACAGTGGCTGGTGCAACGCTAAAATAAAGGTTCTTCTTCTAAAGACAAATACACACACGTGAGGATTAGACAAACCACCGCACACTTTGTGTTAAACACATTCCACTCCACTCGTGAACACACACACAATAAAGTTATGTTAGTCCTGGGGGGAGAGTTGAGGCTGTTGATTCCCCCAACGGGTTATGAAAAGACATGACACAAAACAAAAACAAGAAAGAAAAAATAGTCCGCCCTCACAAGACAAGCTCCCAGATCTTTTTTGTCTACCAGCCACGCAAAGTCGGGCGGACCAAGTTAACACAAAAAATTAAATGTTCATTTTAATCTTATTACTTAAAAAAATCATAATAAAGCGAAGCCTGTACCTGCTACATCGATCTTCCCCGAGGCTTCCAACTCCAATACGTGCCCCCTCAAAATGCTGTGTGGCCACACTATGGTATCAAGGAACACAATTAAAAATGGATTTACCCAGTCAAAACATTTTCGCCTTACCAAGCACTGAAGTCTCACGGCATTCTCTCTTGCCTCCTATCCAAAATATCGCCTCCACACAAAACACACGTGACTCCTTTATCTGCTCTCCTTCCAATCAATAGGCAGACAGCAGGCAGATGGGTACAATCATGAACTGTAAGCCTTTTTACTTGAATACTGTCATTGGTGTTTACAAGGCAACATGCGCGAGGCGCAGTGCACACGGGTCAACAAGATTCTGTGTGTGTGGAACGGACAAACTCGGACGCTTTGGTTATTGTTCTTGGTGAGTTTAACAAAGCTAATCTCTCCCACCAACTCATACAAACAGTTTGTCAAGTGCCTGACAAGAGAGTTGTAGATCAGTGGCCTAAACCCCCCAACTTACAGACAGTCACTTTCCCCTTTCAAGTTTTGCTACAACCTCAAATTGCACATTCACTTATCTTATTTTTATTGTATTATACTATTTCTGTCCATATTCCATATTGTGTCACACCTTTGTAGATTTTGTGTTTTGCACCTGACGACAAGACAAATTCCTAGCACTGTTAAATCTTAAATCTAACTGTGCCTGGCAATGTGCCTGATTCTGAATCTACCTTTACGCTGCTTCTCATTCACCCATTCACACTCATATTCACACACACATTCACACACCGATGCGTTTACATTCACCGAGATACTAGGTTGGGGTCTAGTTTTGGTTTTCTTGGCAAGTTGCCATCTTCATCAAGGGTCTATAAATCCAACTCTCCCCTGTGATGACTATGCCCCCACTGTTTTGCTCTAGGTATCAGCACCCAGGATTATGGCGAAACAGAAACCCCTCCACCACAGTAATGTGTCGATGCTTATAGGGGGTATCGTGGGAGCACGGGGTGCTTGGTGTTGGCCTTCCTCAGGGTTGTCCTGTGTCACTATCCTGTTTGTGATTTTCATTGACAGGATTTGAAGGTGCAGCCGGGGAGAGGAGTGTGTCCTGGGAACCTCCGAATTGTATGTTTTCTTTTTGCAGGTAATGTGGTTCTGTTGGCTTCCTCAGACCATGACCTTCAACATGCACTGGGATGGTTTGCAGCTGAATGTGAAGCTGTTGGGATGTGAGTCAGCACCTTCAAATCTGAGGTTCTCTGCCAGGACAATTTGGGTGGCCCCTTCAGTTTGGTATGAATCACTGTGAAGGAAGGAGTTTGGATAAAATAGAGTTTTAGATTGACAGTCAGACTGGTGCAGCATTAGCAATAATGTCGATGTTGTACCAAACTGTTGTTGAAAAAAGGAGCTAAGCCAAAAGTCAAAGCTCTCAATTTAAGTTCCAATGTTCTTCTATGGTCACGTGCTCTGGTTAATGACCAAAAGAGTAAGACTGTGAGTACAAGCAGTTAAAATTTATCTTCGTAGGGTGGCCGGGCTCAGCATTAAAGAGAAGGTACAGAGCTCTGACATCTGGAGGGATCTTGGCATAGCCAAGGAGCCACTGCTCCTTCCCATAGAACTGATGAAAAGAGCCAGTTGAGGTAGTTCAGGCATCTTATAAGAATGAGGTCTTTCAGGCACATCCAGCTGGTAGGAACCCCCACGGTATACCCAGAACATACTGGAGAGACTTTATATGTCACATGGCCTGGGAATACCTCGGGATCCTGCAGAGAAGCTGGAAGGTGTTGCTGGGAAGAGGGATGTCTGGAAAACCTTACTAAACCTGCTACCAGAGTGACCTGATTCTGGAAAAGGCAATAATGAATGCTTGGATATATGGAAAATAGACATAAGACAAACAGAAAAGCAATATAATTTTTAAATGGCTTTGCTGCATTCCTCACACATCTGTCCACACTCTCCAAACACAATACTCCTTGGGGACTATAACATCGTTATTGACAATACCAGCAGAACCCTTACCAAGGATTTTCTATTCAGTCTGGACAGCTTTGGTCTACAGCAATATGTCAATTTTCCAACTCATTCAAAAGGACATGCTCTGGATTTGATTTGCTGCTCCTGTTAACTGCTGATGTTCCTTTTTCTGACTATCTGTTAATATCATTTAATGTTAACCTGCCACTCTTTAAAACCAGTTCCCCACGTACTGCAGCCTAATATTAACCGTAATATTTAAGGACATTATTCAGACATGCTGTCAGATGCTATTACCTGTCTCCCTGCTGTAGACCATGACCTTCTACCCCAGATGAATTTTCCTCCCACTACAACAACACCCTCCACAACCTCCTAAACAACCAGGCTCCACTCAAGAATAGATCTGTCACCTTTATTCTCTCTTACACTGCTTAAAGCTAAGGGGTGACACCTTGAACGGCTCTATAGAAAAGCGGGTTTCACTGTGCATAAAGAAATGTATGTTAACCCTATAAGGACTGTATTAATCAAGCTAAAACTAAACCATACCACTCTGGTTTAATTCATTTGAATGAAGGTGACTCAAAGGCTTTGATCTCTCTGTTTAGAAATATCACACATCTGCCTGATTCACTTCCCTCACACATGTACTCCAATCATTTCTGCAATACACTGCTGTTCTTTTTTTCTGATAAATCAAAAACCTCCACCAGAAGCTCACTCTTACAATCATTATAATCCCTCTTTCTCCGTTCATACAGAGGTTCCTTCTTACTTTCTCTCAGTATTCAATCAATCTTCCATTATTGATATTTTCAACTTAATTAATAATCCAAACCATCAAATTGCCAATTCGACCCTCTTCCAACTGTTCACTCATTACACTCTTAATACACTCTTCTCTTATCACTGGAATAGTTCCCTCTCCTTACAACAGCTGCTGATTCTCCCATACTTACAAACCTAATGCAGACCCTAATGACCTCAATAAACCTCGTTTCCAATCTTCCATTTCTGTCCAAGATTCAAGGAAAAAATGTTGCTTCTCAGCTCCGTGCCCATCTAACACACAATAATCTTTATGAAAAGTTCCAGTCTGGTTTTCCACCCTCTGCATTCTACTGAAACAGCTTTACTTAAAATCACTAACGATCTCCTCCTGGCAGCTGATTCTGGTCTTTTGTACATCCTTATTCTGCTTGTTATAAGATTGGCCTTCGACACCATTTCACAATCCATCCTCTCAGACAGGCTTCTTGCTATTGGCATCACTGATATTCCTCTTGCCTGGTTTGGATCTTATCTATCTGAAAACACTCAGTTCATTCGTTCATTCAATTACAATCATTCACATCACACTCACTCTCAGTCACCACTGGTGTGCACCAGGGTTCTTTCCTGGGCCCCCATGCTTTTTATCATTTACATACTCCCTCTTGGTTACATTTTTCATAAACACAACATAAATTTTCGCTGTTACGCTGATGTCACCTAGCTCTAGCCTCGTCGATATAAAATCCTGGCTGTGAGGCCATTTTCTCAAACTAAACAATGATAAAAAAAGAAATGTTACTCATTGGCACAAAATCCACTTTAACCAAATCCAACAGCTTTAACATTTCCATTGACAATTCCTCTATCTCGCCCTCCCTTCAGGTTAAGAACTTGGGTGTCATCCTCGATAGCACACTATCACACACATTAATAATATCACACGCTCAGCTTACTTCCATCTTTGCAGCACCAACGGCCTAGTCCCTCCCTCACACCTCATACTGCTGCTATACTGGTTAATCTTGTCACCTCTCAACTTGACTACTGCAACTCCCTCCTGTTTGGTCTTCCCCAGAAAATTCTTCACAAACTCCAACTTGTACACAATTTGGCAGCGGGCATTATCACAGGAAATCCATCTACCTGTCATATTACACCCATTCCTTTCACGGTCTCGGTGTTGATCTGTGTTGCCCTGGTTACGGTCCTCTGTCTCTCTCCACCTTGCTCTCCTCCCCTCTCATTAGACCGATACGTTTCACCTGTGCCACTCGTACTTAAGCCCTGCCTGCACATTTCCCCAGCGCCAGATTATCATTCATGTCATGTCCCGTTCTATGTTCAGTTCCGTGTTCTTCTCCAAGTCTGTTCACCTTTCCAGAGCATTTTTCCCGTCTCAGTTTTGGACTACTCATCTTGGAAACCTGTGCTTCTTCCCCACCACTGCCACGACGACTCCAAGAACTCCTATGAATATATCTGTTTTGTTACTTTGTTTCTGTCAGAGCTCTTGACCTGTTGTTTTGTTACTTTTCCACGGACCTCGTTTCTGTTGTTACTTTGTGCCTGGTTTCTCCGTGATGTTGTCAGCCGTTTTCAGTTTCTCCTAGTTTTATCAGGTACTCACCTTCACCATAGAGAACCCGTCCGTCATTCTGCCAGCTCTCCACATTTTCGTAAGACCCTTTTCATTCAGAAGTTTCCCCTCCGTTATCATCCACTTACTCACCTGTCTTTCTCCCTCCTCCAGATCCTACCATTACTCCCCTGCCGTGAGCCGTCCCCGGTGTTCCCACCGGTCGAAGCCTATCAAGTCATTTCATTCATTTTTTGTATAATAAATCATTTTCTTCCAATCACTTTTTCTTGCCTCTTTTTGGGTCCTCTAAACACGGCATTCTGATAATTCCCCAAGAACTCCACTGGCTTCCTATTACATATCACATTCATATCCTCGCACTTCCATATTGCTGACCTCCTCCTTATCACCACACCTACCTGTAGCCTCAGATCCTTTTCTTCTATTTGCCTCACTACTATGGGGGGGGGGCATTCAGTCACTCAGCCCCCCAACTATGGAATTTCTTCCCCCCTGACCTTTGTAATATCAACTAACACCTGCACTTCAAATCCCAGCCCAGAACACATCTGTTGAAACTTTCTTACTCTCTTTGACTGATTGGCCTGGACATATTTCTGCTCAGTAGACATGATGATTGATCCTGCAATAGTCCATGTTTTTGTCACTTTCTATGGAATTTTATTATCTTTAACTGTATTCTTTTATCCTGCTTTTATCTCTTTGGTCACCTTTATGGTTCAACTGACATTTATTGCATTTTATTTATTCCTTCTTTGTTTTATTCAGTACAGCGACCTTAAGTGTCAAATAAAATTTATTAGTATTATTATTAAGGAGAACTTGATGAATGAGGAAAATGAAAGAGAACAAGGAAGTGACTGTGTGGAGCAGGAAGTAGCAAAGATTAGTAAGAGTGAAGTGAGAAGGGCGTTTGAAGAGGACGACGAGTGCAAAGGCAGTTGGTTTTGTATGGAAATGTCTAGGAGAGGTGGCAGTAGAGTTTCCGACTAGTTTTTTTAACAAGATCTTGTAGAATGAGAGAAGGCATTCTCTCTGTTAACAGATATAAATCTGTTGGTGACTCTAAATCCTGACTAAAAGTCTTCAAACAGGTTGTTCCTGTGCTAGTGGATGTTTGCTTTGCAGCTACTTTTTCATGGATTTTACAAAAAGGGGGATTTGATATTGGTCTTTAGTTAGACAAAACACTTGGGTCAAGACAAGGACATTTCATTAGTTTTGATGACCCAATAGTGAAATCAGTGAGATCTACAGCTAAAAAGTAGTCTAAGACAGACAACGTCTTATTGAAAGTAAGAATTTTTTCAGAACTTTTCTTTTTTTTAGGTAATTTTAAGGAGGATCCGGCGAATTTCTTTTAGCTACAATGCAAATTTCTTTTTGCTTCTTCTGATTTACTGTCCTCCTTTTCACAGGGGCAGCAGTATTGAATATTATACACAATAGAATAAAACATAAACGGCTTAAATAAATATATAAATAAATAGGGCAGGATGGTGGTGGAGAACTTAGCACTGTTTTACTATGAAAGTATAATTTCCTTCTTCTAAGCTCGGATAAAACTGAAGTTATTGTGTTTGGGCCTAAAAGTCTAAGAAACATGTTTTCCAACCATATTGCTACTTTAGATGACATAACTCTTGCCCCCAGTAGTACTGCAAGGAATCTTGGAGTCATTTTTGACCAGGATTTGTCATTTAGCTCACACACAAAACAAATCTCTAGAACAGCCTTCTTCCACCTACGGAACATTGCCAAAATTAGGAGCATCCTGTCTCAAAGCGATGCTGAAAAACTGGTCCATGCATTTGTTACTTCTAGATTGGACTACTGTAATTCTCTACTTTCAGGCTGCCCCAGTAACTCTCTAAAAAGCCTCCAATTAATCCAAAATGCTGCAGCAAGATTACTGACTGGGATTGGTAAGAGAGATCATATTTCACCTTCATTAGCTTCTCTCCATTGGCTTCTAATTAAATGTAGAATAGCATTTAAAACCCTTTTTCTTACCTATAAAGCTCTAAACGGTCAAGCTCCATCATACCTAAAAGATCTCCTAGTACCATGTCATCCTACTAGACCACTTCGGTCCCAAAATGCAGGCCTACTTATGGTTCCCAGAATTTCCAAAGATAGAATGGGAGGCAGAGCCTTTAGCTATCAAGCTCCTCTCCTGTGGAACCAGCTCCCAGTCCAGACTCGGGAAGCAGACACCTTCTCTAAGACGTGGCTCAAAACCTTATAGTTAGTTCTAGTCCTGCTGCTATAGGCTCAGACTGCTGGGGGAACAACCCCTGATGCACAGAGACACTTTCCTCCTCTCAGCCCACATTTATGTGTCACCACTGTATGACATTACCTCTGTGTCTTCTTTGTCCCACAGTTTGCTTCTCCCTCTCTGTCCCCTTCCCTCTGCCCCTGTCCTCAGGTGTCCCCTGCTTTGGAGCTATGTGTATCCAGTGCACAGCTATTGGTCCTACCAACCGGCCCAATGTTTTCCACTGATGACTTTATTATGTAAAGTGCCTGAAAATGACTTTGTTGTAAATTGGCGACATATAAATAAAGTTGAATTGAATTGAATTAAATTGCAGGTACGTGTGAATGGTTGTCTGTCCATTTATGTCTCTGTTTCGGTCCTGAGATAGACTGGACCAATGACAGATGGGATAGGTTCCAGCCCCCCAACATCCTGAAAAGGATTAGCAGTTAAAGATAATGACACAAGTCAAGTCAACTTTATTTATAAACATATATGATATATATTGTATATATAATATATAAATGAATAAATAAATGATTGCAATCAACGAAACACAAAAACCAATCAAAAAATTTACATGTAGAAAAAATACAGATATAAATGACCAAGACAAGAATAAAACATAAGAAAACATCAGATCCTCTTGTCTGCACTCTCTGAATTAGCCATCTCTGGACCAGCTCTAGCCTGGCTTCGGACTTACTTATCTGGACGAACCTTCAAGGTATCCTGGCAGGGGCATCATTCTAACTCTCATAACCTCTCCCCCGTGTACGCAAGAGCTCAGTCCTTGGTCCACTTCTTTTTTCCATATATACTTCTTTCCTGGGCTCTATTATCTATTCCCATGGCTTTTCCTATCACATGCGGACAACACACAGCTCTTCCTGTCCTTTCCGTCTGATGACTCCGCAGTCTTGTCACACATCTCTGCCTGTCTCTCTGACATCTCTGCTTGGATGAGAGAAAGACATCCTCAGCTTAACATCTCCAAGACTGAAGTTCTAGTCTTCCCAGCCAGACAACTGACACAACATCAGCATCAACATTAAATCTGCAGTGATTTTCGCCACTAAGTCGACCAGAACCTGCAGGTCATCATCAATGGCCAACTGAGCTTTATGGAATACATTGTCTCAGTCTCTAGGTCATGTAGATCTACAACATCAGAAAGATCACACCCTTCCTTTCTGAGTACACGATCCAACTCATTGTGCAGGCATTGGTCATATCTCTTCTCAGTTTCTGCAATGTACTGCAACCCCTATAGATGATCCAAAACGTGGGAGCACGCTTCATTTTTAATCAGCCAAAGAGGACTCATGATAGACCGCTCTTCCGATCTCTGCACTGGCTTCCTGTGGATGCGCAGATTAAGTTCAAAGCTCTGTGTCTTGCCTACAGGGAGGTGAACTCTAAAGCTCCAGCTTACTTAAATTCATTCATTCAGGTCTACAATCCCTGCCGCCCGCTCCTATCTGCCAGTGAACGACGTCTTGTGGTCCCAGCGCCACACAGAACAAACCAAGGAAAACTCTTCAGCTCAGAGATCCAACGATGGTGGAATGGGCTGCAAAACTATGCACACTCAGCGACTTCACTTTCAATAATTAAAAAACTGCCGAAAACAGAACTCATTGTAAATAACCCAGAGTGTATTTGCTAATGCGTCATTTATTTTGGCATGTATACTTCTGGTTTGTGTGCTTTTATTTTGACGGCACACTTCCTGTGGATCGGTTGAGTGTTTTGAGTGACGCTAGCTTACGGTAAGGAATTGGTTGAAACGGAAGAAGCTAAACGGAATATTCTTCACTGGCTGCATATTGGCAGCCCCTCTGAAAGAGGCACAAGCTCTTACGGTCGATGATGGTGTATGTACGGCAGATAATGGTGTATGTACGGTCTATGACGGTGTACAAACGGTTAATAAGGCTATTTGGAATAAACCACCAAAATCACCAATAAAGTCTCATCCATGCTCGGAGGGGTATGCCACAGTAAGAGCTTACCTCCAGACCCCAGCCCGAGGAGTCGGAGCTACACAGCACGTGCTGCATCGAACTGCACGGCGACGACTCAGCGGTGAGCTGCAGCAACGGCTAAAGGTCACGGTGAGAGGACGTTACACTCAAGATGGAAGATGTACAAGAACAAACACATGAAGCAAAGACAGAAAGGGAGTCAATGCAAGAATTAAAGGATCAATTACAAGGTGATGAAAGCTTGTTATCTGAACCTCAAAATGCAGTGCAAAAAACCGCACCTCGCAGGTCAGAGCGGCCCAGTGTGCCCACAGAGAAAATGCTCGCTTACCAAAATGAAGGACAGGCTAAAAAGGAGAAAAGACTGCTAAGCATATATGAACACTGGAAGGGCCAAGTAAGAATATACAGAGAAAACCTGAAAAGTGATTTAGCGGATGCTAAGTTAGCCGAAATAGCTGACGATATAGAAAGAACAGTAAATGACATGGCAAAGGCATTCAGCGAGTTAAGAGAGCGTCACACACCCTCTCCTGCCATAAGGCGCAAAATGGACTCTCGTGAAGCAGTAACTAAAGACAAAATGAAAATTATCATGGAGCGTCTAGCAGCAATAGACGATTATGATGCAGAAAGGGAACGGCAGCGCCTTCATCAGCTCTTAGCACACGAGCATGCTAGATCCATAAGAATAGATGCAGCTGCTGAATTAGCTGTAAAGGAGGCTTAATACAAAATCACACAAGAGGAAATGAAACAAAAGGAAAAATTAAGGGACATGGAGGAGAAACATAAGAGAGAATTGGATGCACAAAAATCTGAACTGGAACGTTTACAGGCTGAAAAGGCAATACAAGCTGCACGTGCAAAACTAGAGGTTTACGATAAGGAAATGAGAACGGACATGGACAATCAGTCAATGGTACGGAACTATGTGAGTCTTCCAGACGACAACAATCCTGCACGCCTAGTATCAGTGCCTTCTGCAGATTCATATTCCCTGCTTGTGCAACTAAACAACACTTCCACTCTTACACATAGCCCTGTGCACCAATCAAATTCACAATCAGTCACTTCACCTCCTACTGACATTTTCCATTTGGCCAAAGCTATTCAAGACAGTATAGCCATAAACAGAATGCCAGTTCCTCTGCCCGATGTGTCTACCGGAGATCCCATCAACTACATTGAATGGAAGGCTTCCTTCATCTCATTGATGGACTCCAAAGGTATTCCTCCTGCTGATAAATTACACTTGTTAAAGAGACATATTACAGGTCCAGCACTAAAATGTCTAGAGGGCACGTTTTATCGCAGTGATGATGAGGCATATAATGATGCATGGAAAAGGCTTGACCAGCGTTATTGTCAGCCCTTTGTTGTCCAAAGGGCTTACAGAGACAAACTGTCAAAGTGGCCTAAACTCCACTCCAAGGATGCTGAAGGTTTAAGGACATTCTCAGACTTTTTAACAGCCTGTCTCCAAGCAATGCCACATGTGAAAGGCCTAGAGAGACTAAGTGACTGCGAGGAAAACCAAAAGTTATTACAAAAGGTTCCTGAATGGTTGGCAACACGTTGGAATCGTCAAGTCACAGTTGCACTGATGGAAGGTAAAGATTTTCCCCCTTTCAAGGATTTTGCACAGTTTGTAGCACTCGAGGTGCACCCCAGTGACTTCTCCCTATGCACTCCATACGGGCAGTTCACTCCTGGAGAAAAGATATACAAGGGAGATTAAATCAAACAGACCTACAACCCAAGTCTTTACAACTCAAGCTAATATACACACAGATAAAGCTAACTCAAATAACACAAAGTTAAAACGCCCCTGCATATTTTGCAAAGACGAAGAGCATCAGCTGCCAAAGTGCTCAAGCTTCTCAGAAAAACCCCTAGAAGACAGGAGAACATTTGTCAAGCATAATAAGCTGGGCTATGGCTGCTTAAAGGTGGGTCACAATGCCAAAGACTGTTACAACCGTCATATTTGTGATGTCTGCAAGGGAAGGCATCCCACATGCCTGCACAACGAAAATCACAAGAGAAATGAGAGGACTCTAGTCCCAGTCATCACAACTCCAACTACAGTAAACGGTTCTACAGCAGTCACAGCTCTCAATGTCACGAGGGTAGGTCAATCAAATAGTACTTCTATGATTGTTCCAGTGTGGGTATCCACAATCCAAAATCCATTTAAAGAACAGCTAGTGTATGCCTTATTAGACACTCAAAGTGATAACACATTCATCAGTGAAGAAATAAGCAACCACTTACAAGCAAACTCTCGTCCTGTTAAGCTAAAGTTGACCACAATGCTGGGAGTTCACGCTATGGTCAAAAGTCAGAGAGTATCAGGATTGCGGGTGAGAGGATATCACTATAGCACTCACGTTGACCTTCCACCATCGTACACTAAGGACTATATTCCATTCAACTATGACAATTTACCCACCAATGAAACGGCAAAGCAATGGCCTCACATGTCAGAGATTGTTGATAAAATGCCACCTCTTCTGAGCTGTGACGTTGGACTCCTCATTGGATTCAACTGCCCCAGGACTTTAGCTCCAAAACAGGTTCTGCTCGGAAAGGATAATGAGCCATTCGCCATACAGACTGATCTAGGATGGAGCATTGTTGGCTGTTCCACATCAGGTCTCATGGAAACTGAAACAAGCCTGTGTCACAGAGTTATGGTAAAGGAACTTCCTCCTATTACACCTATGGATGTGATAAACGTGCTTGAGTCAGATTTTAAGGACACTAAAGCAAGTGACAGAACAGTCTCACAAGAGGATCTCATTTTTCTAGACAAATTAAAGGAAGGAATAAGGAAAAATGAACAAGGACACTGTGAGATGCCTCTACCATTTAAACAACGGCCATTCTTACCAGACAATAAAGTGCTTGCAGAAACAAGACTCGAACACTTAAAGCGAAAGTTAAAAAGGGACGAGAAGTACAAAAGCGACTACATAGCATACATGGAGGACATAATTGAAAGAGGAGATGCTGAAGAAGTACATGACAAAGGAACACAAGGTGAACAATGGTATATTCCTCATCATGGGATTTACCACCCCAAAAAGCCCACAAAGCTGCGTGTTGTATTCGACTGCTCAGCAAAACACGGTGGTATAAGTCTCAATGATCATCTTCTTCAAGGACCGGACTTGCTAAACAACCTAACTGGCGTTCTTCTAAGATTCAGGCAACACCCGATTGCTCTAATGTGTGATATAGAGAAGATGTTTCACCAATTTCACGTCCAAGAAAGGGACAGGGACTATCTAAGTTTCTTGTGGTGGAAGAACGGTGATACCAGCACACAGCCCCGAATATACAGAATGAAGGTACACCTCTTTGGGGCAACATCTTCTCCAGGCTGTGCAAATTATGGACTGAAATATTTAGCCAAAGAGCATTGCCAGTCACATCCTACAGGATCACAGTTTATAGAAAGGGACTTTTATGTGGACGATGGAGTTACAAGCACAAATACAGTGAGTGAAGCAATACAGTTGGCGCAGGAAGCCAGAGAGATATGCAACAAAGGCAGTCTCCGACTGCACAAGTTTATTTCGAACAGTCACACTGTTTTGCAAAGCATCCCTCCATCTGAATGTGCTGTTAACACAAACACTAAAGACTTGATGTTCAAAGACATGCAACAAGAAAGAGCCTTGGGCATTCAATGGAACATTGACAAGGACTGTTTTACATTTGACAACACGTTAAAGAACCAACCAGCAACACGTCGAGGGATTCTATCCACTGTCGCATCAATTTATGACCCACTTGGATTTTTAGCTCCATATGTGTTGAAAGGAAAAAGAATCTTGCAGGAAATGTGCCAACACGGTATTGGTTGGGACAATTCCTTACCAGACCTGCTAAAGCCAAGGTGGGAGAGTTGGCAAAGTGACTTAACACAGTTGGAAAAGCTAAATGTAACTCGCTGCTACTTACCTAAAGGTTTTGGAGAGGCTAAGGAAATTGAGTTACATCACTTTTCAGATGCAAGCTCAAGTGGTTATGGACAGTGCACTTACCTGAGAGCCAGAAACGATAAAGGCGAGATTCATTGCTCCTTGGTTATAGCAAAGGCCCGTGTCTCTCCTATTAAGCTGACCAAGATTCCAAGACTTGAACTGACAGCAGCCGTGGTTTCAGTGACACTCAGTAACATGTTGAGAGAGAACTACCTTATACTCCGGCAAAGGAATATTTCTGGACTGATTCAAAGGTAGTATTGGGTTACATAAACAATGACGCACGGCGTTTCCACACCTTTGTAGCAAATAGAGTCCACAGGATCAAACAAAGTACCAGCCCTCAGCAATGGTTTTACGTGCCATCAAAAGTGAACCCAGCTGACAGTGCGTCCAGGGGTTTGAATGTAACTGAGTTAATCACTTCTAACTGGTTCACTGGCCCCATCTTCCTATGGGAAAGAGAATTACCCACACCAGAAAGTGTTGAGCTGGATCTGTCTATAGGGGATCCAGAAGTTAGAAAGATACAGACGATGTTAACAAAAGTCACAGATGCTGCTAGTCTTTCTGAACGCTTGTGCAAGTTCTCGTCATGGTCCAAAGCAGTTAAAGCTGTAGCACGTCTCATAAGAAGGGCTAAACAAGTCAAGTCAAATGCACCAGCTTCAGTGAGTGAACAGGAAAGCGCTGAACGTGTAATAATCAGTGATGTGCAAAGTCAAACATATGGAAAGGAAATAAAACTGTTAAGTAAAGGAAACCAACTCCCAAGTCACAACAAACTGTATCATTTGGATGTTTTTATTGACACAGATGGTCTCCTCAAGGTGGGAGGTAGACTTCAACATTTACCAACAAATGACCCTATTGTGATCCCAAAGGAGCATCATGTAACTAAACTTATCGTTTCTCATTGTCACGACAAAATCAAGCAACAAGGAAAAGGGTTTACTACAAATGAAATTAGATCAAGTGGTTACTGGATCCCTGGAATGAGCAGAATTGTTGCTTCGTTCATACGGCAGTGTGTCATCTGCCGTAAGCTACGCAAAGTTCCAGAGGGTCAAAGAATGAGCAGCTTACCTGCAGAATGCCTAGAGCCCTCTTCACCCTTTACATACTGCGGCATGGACTGTTTTGGCCCGTTTGTAACCACAGAAGGAAGGAAACAACACAAACGTTATGGACTTTTGTTTACATGCTTTTGTTCCCGTGCCATTCACATAGAGCTGTTGGAGGACTTGTCCACTGATGTGTTTATTAATGCTTTAAGGTGTTTTATTGCTATAAGAGGTGCAGTCCGCCAAATACAATGTGAGCAGGGAACAAACTTTGTTGGTGCTCAAAATGAGTTTAAAGCAGCTCTAAAGGAACTAGACACGCAGAAGCTGCATGCATATCTTTCCAAAAACCAGTGTGACTTTGTGATGAATGCACCCCACTCCAGTCACGCAGGGGGAGTGTGGGAGCGTCAAATAAAGACTGTCAGAAGTGTATTGAATACTACTTTGTCACTCGCTCATGGTAAACTCAATGATGCTTCTTTAAGGACTTTCTTCTATGAAGCCATGGCCATAGTGAACAGCAGACCTCTGACTGTGGACAACCTAAATGACCCTAACAGTTTGGAACCACTTACCCCCAATCACCTGCTCCACATGAAAACCAGTGCAGCACTGGCTCCTCCTGGTTCATTCCCAAAGGAAGACCTATATGGAAAAAGGAGATGGCGCCAAGTGCAGTTTCTATCGGAGCAGTTCTGGTGCCGTTGGAGAAAGGAATATGTTCACAACATCATTGCAAGGCAAAAATGGCATTCGCCAAAGAGGAATCTAAAAGTAGGTGATGTTGTGTTGGACCTGGATGAACTGTTACCCAGAAGTGAGTGGAGACTGGGAAGAGTGAAAGAGACTGTCAGCGGAAAGGATGAGTGAAAATCTCTCTTGGAGATAAGAGACTGAATAGTAAAGGTCAACGCTCTAGTAAACCTTCAGTTTTTGAGCGGCCAATACAAAAACTAGTTCTTGTGTTAGAGAATTCTTAAGAAGACCCCTTCCTTCCTAAAGGGTATTTCTGTTCTGAAAATTATTCATTGTTGTTCTGATGTAACTATCATTCATAATTTTGGTGGGAGTGTAAATAACCCAGAGTGTATTTGCTAATGCGTCATTTATTTTGGCATGTATACTTCCAGTTTGTGTGCTTTTATTTTGACGGCACACTTCCTGTGGATCGGTTGAGTGTTTTGAGTGACGCTAGCTTACGGTAAGGAATTGGTTGAAACGGAAGAAGCTAAATGGAATATTCTTCACTGGCTGCATATTGGCAGCCCCTCTGAAAGAGGCACAAGCTCTTACGGTCGATGATGGTGTATGTACGGGCGATGATGGTGTATGTACGGCAGATAATGGTGTATGTACGGTCTATGACGGTGTACAAACGGTTAATAAGGCTATTTGGAATAAACCACCAAAATCACCAGTAAAGTCTCATCTTTGCTCGGAGGGGTATGCCACACTCATGTTCCTTTGCATCTTCCTTTGCACTTTAAAAAAGAATTCTGCTCTTTCTTTAACTTACATCTCATGAAACAGAAACACTTCTTCTGATGTGATAAATGACTATATGACTATAAATGAACAGTGGACATGTTTAACAAAAGCCAGGGAGAAAAGGTGGGTTTTAGTTGGCATTCAAAAAAACATCTTCAGGCTGTTTTATCGGCTTGGAGTATAAAAACTAGAAGCTACCTCACAAAAAGTTTTTCTGCTGCACTTTGGAACAACTCAGAGACTCGTGGCAGAGGATATGAGAGCACGGACTGGTTCATATATTTAAAGAATTTCAGACAAGTCAGCTGGTACGAGAGCATGCTGACAGGAAAGCAGTGTAAGGACCTTAAAATAGCTGTAGTTTGATCTCTCCTTGTCAGGTTTTTCAACAAACCTCACAGAGCCTTAATGTTCAGTTCTGTGTCAAAAAATTTTCTCCTAAGCATTCAACATTATTACTCTAAACAGACAGAAAGCAAGATGTCACAAGTTGAAACATTGCTATCATTCTACAACTCCAATTTCCAAAAAAGTTGGGAGAATGTCCAAAACATAAAAAACAGAATACAATGATTTGTTAATGCCATTAAACCATATTTTATTCACAGTAAAACATAAACAACATGTCAGATGTTGAAAGTGTCACAAAATATTAGTTGATTTTGAATTTGGTGGCAGCAACACATCCCAAAAACGTTGGAAGGGGGTGATGTTTCCCATTGTATAGCCTCCCCTCCTCTTTTAACAAGTGTCTGCACCTGTCTGGGAGGTGACGAGGCCATTTGCTGGAGTTTACAAGAGGAATGTTGTCTCATTCCTGTCTGATGCAGGATTCTAAACCATCATTTGGCAGAAGCTTTTATCCAAAGCAACTTACAAGTGAGGTAAAAGGCAAGCAAAAAAATCAAAGTCAAGTCAAATCAAAGTGTCGTGTCATAGCAATGATAGCATAGATGGGGAAAAAAAGAGGACCAAGGATTTAGCCCTGCGGTACACCGTTGGAGAGGTTATGAGAGTTAGAATCACGTCCCTGCCATTACACTTGAAGATTCGTCCAGACAAGTAAGACCGAAAACCAGGCTCTTGCTGCTCTACACATGCCTATGTTAGGATTCCACAACAGCCAGAGGTGCAGTCTCTGTGGAGTAACCACTCTTGAAGCCAGACTGGTTGACATCGAGGAAGTTGTTCTGGGAAATAAAAAGTCAGGAAGTCATTAATGACTGCTCTTTCTAGGGCCTTGGCCAGAAATGGACGAAGAGAGAGATCAAGAGGAGGCTTCCTCAACAGTGGAGTAATCTGGGACTACTTGAACAAGGTGGGAAAGGGGCCTGTCTTGAGAGAAGTATTGATGATCTGTGTAATGATGTGCAATAGCCAGGAGATGTACAATATTCACCTGTTATATTTTTCCACTGTTGATATTTACATATTCAGAATAAGAGATTCTTTATTTTTAATTCATTGTTTGAACAGTTAACACTGTTTTTTTAATCTTGTTTTTTTCTCTTGTCCCTATTGCTGCTGTAACGCAAGAATTTCCCAATAAAGTTGCATCTTATTGAAATCTTTAATTTATTAGCTACACCTTGTAGAGAACCACCTCCCTACTGTCAAATTGGAGGTAATTGTAGAGAATAAAGGACAGCAGGGTGTAAAACAATAAAGATTTGTTTAAAACAACCAAAAACTCACTCCCAATGGGAGGACGGGACATGCACATACAAACTTAAACTAACCAGGGAAAAGGACAAAATACAGACGAAGAAATAAAAGGGAACACTAAGGAAAATAATGATTCACCAAAAGTAATCTGACGAGTTGAGAAAATAATAAAGAACCAAAAGGAAGCACAAGCGAACGAACTGTACGTAAAGTTCAACTAAAACAACAAAAAACAAGTGACCAAACAAAACCCCTATAACAGCAAACAGAGTAACAGGAGAAGCAAAAAAGAACAAAGAAGGTGATCAGGTTAACAACTTGAAGGGACAATAAACACAGATACAAACAAAGAATCCAACAAAGAACCAAAGCTCAGATCAACGGCAGGACACGGGCACAAACAAACAAACCCTCGGTGGACAAAAAAAGAGTACGACTGTCTGAGTGTGTGACGAACCAATAAACAGTGAGGTGAGAACAGGGTTTGAACAAATGGGAAAACAGGTGAAACAAACAAGGAAAGTAAAGCAACCCAAAAGAAACTAACAGGAAAGAAAAGCAATACTACAAAATAAAAGGCCATGACAGGAAATAAACAAAAGCTACACCAACAAAAAGTCCAAAATTTTGTCACCTACTCAAGACAAGGGTACTGTAAGATGCAAAAGCTGTCCTAACTTATTATTATTATTATCACAATATATTACTCTTTACACTATGTTGGGACTAATGTGTGCACTGGAGAATTACAGGGGATGACATAAGGAGAACAGCACAGTGTAGAGAGACAAATGGAAGATGGGAAGGTCTAACAGAGCTGGGAGATGATCTAAGTTTGACAGCTTGTGTAGTATTACGGTATAGCATATGTGATTTATTGATTACTACTACTACTTCTCTTTGGGCTTTTCCCATCAGGGGTCGCCACAGCGAATCATCCTTTTCCACTTCACTCTATCCTGGGCATCTTCCTCTCTGACACCAGCTAACCTCATGTCCTCTGTTAGAACATCCATATATCTCCTCTTTGGTCGTCCTCTCCCCCTCTTGCCTGGCAGCTCCATCTCCAACATCCTTCTACCAATGTATTCACTATCCCTCGTCTGCACATGTCCAAACCATCTCAGTCTGGCCTCTCTGACTTTGTGGCTAACACAGGCAACGTGCACTGTCCCTCTGATGAGCTTGTTCCTAATTCTGTCCAACCTTGTTACTCCTAAGGAGAACCTCAACGCCTTCTCTAAATCCACAAAGACACAATGCAGCTCCTTCTGACCATCTCTGTACTTTTCCATCAACAATCTCAAAGCGAAAATGGCATCAGTGGTGCTCTTACGGGGAATCTAGCCACAGGGGTTGCAAGCCAGTAACTTCTGTGCCGGTCCCAAGCCCGGATAAATGGAGAGGGTTGCATCAGAAAGTACAACCATGCGAGTCATCCATACCACTTTCATACCGGATCGGTCGAGGCCCGGGTTAACAACGACTGCCACCGGTGCTGTAAACCTACAGGGTGCCGGTGGAAATTGGACTACTGTTGGTCGAAGAAGGAGAGGAGGCAGAAGAGTTCATGGTCAGAGAGAGAAGGGGAAAGGCAGGAGCTTAGATTTGAGAGTAGGGACTCTTAACGTTGGCACAATGACAGGGAAAGGTAGAGAGCTGGCAGACATGATGGAGAGAAGGAAGGTAGATGTACTGTGTGTGCAAGAGACGAGGTGGAAAGGCAACAAAGCACGTAGTATTGGAGGAGGATACAAACTGTTCTACCATGGTGTGGATAGGAAGAGAAATGGAGTAGGAGTGATCCTGAAGGGGGAGTTTGTGAACAATGTTCTAGAGGTGAAAAGAGTCTCAGACAGGGTGATGAGCCTAAAGCTAGAAATCAAAGGCGTGATGGTGAACGTAGTCAGTGGGTATGATCCACAAGTTGGCTGTGAGTTAGAAGAGAAAGAGAGATTCTGGAGTGAGTTTGATGAGGTTGTAGAGAGTATCCCCAGAGGAGAGAGAGTAGTTGTTGGTGCAGACTTCAATGGGCATGTTGGTGAGGGGAACAGAGGTGATGAGGAGGTGATGGGCAGGTTTGGTGTAAAGGACAAGAATCCAGAAGGACAGATGGTAGTGGACTTTGCTAAGAGGATGGAAATGGCTGTAGTTAACACTTACTTCCAGAAGAGAGAGGAACATAGAGTGACATACAAGAGTGGAGGTAGGAGTACACAGGTGGACTACATCCTATGTAGACGAGGTCATTTGAGAGAGGTTAGTGACTGTAACGTGGTGGTAGGAGAGAGTGTAGCCAGACAGCACCGCATGGTGGTGTGTAAGATGACTCTGGTGGTCAGGAAGAAGAAGAGAGGAAAGTCAGAAAAGAAGACCAAGTGGTGGAAGCTAAAGAATGAAGAAACTTGTAAGGAATTCAGGCAGAAGTTGAGACAGGCTTTGGGTGGTCAGGAAGAGCTTCCAGATGACTGGGAAACTACAGCAGAGGTAATTAGGGAAACAGGTAGGAAGGTGCTTGGTGTGTCATCTGGAAAGAGGACATATGATAAAGACACTTGGTGGTGGAATGAGGAAGTACAGGACTGCATCCAGAGGAAGAGGTTAGCTAAAAGGAAGTGGGATGTAGAAAGGACTGAGGAAAGTAGACAGGAGTACAAGGAAGTGCAGCGCAGAGTGAAGAGGGAGGTGGCAAAGGCCAAACAGAAAGCTTACGATGAGCTGTATGACAGGTTAGACACGAAGGAAGGAGAGAAGGACTTGTACAGGGCCAGCCAGATGATGGGAAAGATGTGCAGCAGATAAGGGGAGGCGAGTGCAGGCAGGTTGGAGTGGGTGGAGGAAAGTGTCAGGAGTGTTCTGTGACAGAAGAGTGTCAGCAAGACTCAAAGGAAAGGTGTACAGGACAGTGGTGAGACCAGCTCTGCTCTATGGGTTAGAGACAGTAGCAGTGAGAAAGAGACAAGAGGCAGAAATGGAAGCAGCAGTGATGAAGATGTTGAGGTTCTCCTTAGGAGTGACAAGGTTGGACAGAATAAGGAACGAGCTCATCAGAGGGACAGCGCACATTGCCTGTGTTAGCCACAAAGTCAGAGAGGCCAGATTGAGATGGTTTGGACATGTGCAGAGGAGGGATAGTGATTATATTGGTAGAAGGATGTTGGAGATGGAGCTGCCAGGCAAGAGGGCGATAGGACGACCGAGGAGGAGATATGTGGATGTTCTAACAGAGGACATGAGGTTAGCTGGTGTCAGAGTGGAAGATGCCCAGGATAGAGTGAAGTGGAAAAGGATGATTCGCTGTGGAGACCCCAATGGGAAAAGCCGAAAGAGTAGTAGTAGTAGGTGCTCTTACGGGGCATGAAACCATACTGCTGCTCACAAATCTCCACCTCCTTCCTAAGCCTGGCTTCCACTACTCTTTCCCACAGCTTCATTGTGTGGCTCATCAGCTTTATCCCTCTGTAGTTGCTGCAGTTCTGCGTGTCACCCTTGTTCTTAAAGATGTCTTTCCTCTCTTCTTCTTCCTGACCACCAGAGTCTCACAGCCAACTTGTGGAGCATACCCACTGACTATGTTCACCATCACCCCTTCGATTTCTAGCTTTAGGCTCATCACCCTGTCTGAGACTCTTTTCACCTCTAGAACATTGTTCACAAACTCCCTCTTCAGGATCACTCCTACTCCGTTTCTCTTCCTATCCACACCATGGTAGAACAGTTTATATCCTCCTCCAATACTACGTGCTTTGCTGCCCTTCCACCTCGTCTCCTGCACACACAGTACATCTACCTTCCTTATCTCCATCATGTCTGCCAGCTCTCTACCTTTCCCTGTCATTGTGCCAACGTTAAGAGTCCCTACTCTCAGATCTAAGCTCCTGCCTTTCCCCTTCTCTCTCTGACCACGAACTCTTCTGCCTCCTCTCCTTCTTCGACCAACAGTAGTCCAATTTCCACCGGCACCCTGTAGGTTAACAGCACCGGTGGCGGTCGTTGTTGACCCGGGCCTTGACCGATCCGGTATGACATTGCCATGGATGACTCGCATGGTTGTACTTGGCAAGTTCTACGCCGAATGCCCTTCCTGACACAACCCTCTCTATTTATCCGGAGTTGGGACCGGCACTGGCTTGCAACCCCTGTGGCTAGATTATGTGATTTAATTGACTCACGCTGTAAAATTTACAGCGTATATTTTTAGTTATAAGTTATAAGTTATAAGTTACACTGAAACAGGTCACTCTTTGGATGGAGGAAAACCCAAATCTAAACTATTATTAATGGCTTATTGGACACTTATTTTAGGGTTTAACACCTGGGAGGGACATGCATGACCAATTTAAGAGCATCCCAACTTGTTTCATGATCTAAGTACAGCCACCATAGTGAATAAAACCGTTAAAATATACTACAAATACAAAAGTGTGTCAATGTCCCCAAACTTTTTCTTCCCAGCTTGTGCCAGCTACAATTAATAAATTTTGGGTTTTAGGTGTAATGTAAGCTGAGACATTTTTATTGCTGGGTAAACGCGTTAGAGTACTCTCATTACTTATTACGATGTAACGAGTAATCTAACTACTTAGGTCCACAATTAAAGCGCTCAGTTATTTAGTCACGTTTTCAAATATGTAATCTATTACTTTTACTTTAATTTCTGTACTTTTTGTCATACTAACAGAAATCTGCTGTGAATTGACTGTTTATGTTTAACTCACAGAGCGTATGCACTTTAATAAACAGCCAGACTTGGCCGTGTTATGATTGTAAAGTCATTATAAAGGCCTTCACTACAACAACAAACACGAGGAATCACAAAGGAGTTTTCATTTCCAGCCATGGAAGCGTGCTCTAAAGTACTCAGAAGGTAACGCTGTAATGTAACTGGTTACTTTTTAATGGCAGTAACTTTGTAATGTAGTGAGTTACATTTAAAACTAACGCTCCCCAACACTGATGATCAACAAAGTTGTTTGAATCTCAAATCTTGAATCATGCAAACTCCACACAGAAAGGCAGCAGCCGGGAGATAGATTCAAACCAGAGGAATAAATCAGAATATCTTGCGTCAGAGCCAAAAATTCCTTTTGTGGTCCACAGATGAAGCGAGCTTCCTGAGGTGCGGTGTTCTCCAGCTCCAGCCAAGCTGCAGTTCTCAGCACCTTGATTGTTTTTTTCTGCTGCACTTTTATTGTTGGATTTTTTTTCCTCACCTACATAAAACTCTGTAAATTGCCTCTGTTTGGAATCTGCTATACAAATAAAATTGTCCTGCCTTGCTCTAGACTAGCGATAAATGAACCTTTGTTATTAAAGCTGAGCCTGGCCTTAAATATTATTCTAAATGACCCATCTGGAGCCATTTTTGTAGAAAGCAATAACAAACTTTGGCACTGGACACTTTATTTTTTCTGGCAATGGCGTTCTGCCTCACAGCATTGATACTGTGAGCCATTTGAACCTTCATCCATGTGGATGTTAAAGTACTGAAATGTCTGTTTATTTCATTTATTATTTTCTTCATTGTTAAATCAAACAAAGTGTGTATTTATCTGTCGGACATTGAAAGCTATGGGGTGACTGAATCTAACATTTTGGAGCCGTGATTTGAGATCAGATGTTGAAAACCTCTTACCACTTTGCAAAGCTCTGCTGCAGAGGCAGTTTGGCACAATACAAACTGGGCTGCCCTCCACGGATGGTTTGAGGCAGTCAACCAGCAGCTAGATATGAAAAATAAGTAGGTAGATAGCGTCTTTGAGCAAAACACTGAACCCCCACTCAGCTGTCCCGGTGAGTGTTCCCCCATGTGTGAGTGTGTAAAGTGCTTTGAGCACCAACAGGTAGAAAAGCTCTAGGTAAGTGCAGAGCATTTAGGGTCTGTCTGCAGTTTACAACCATCATCCACATTAATATGAATTTCTGGACTAGAGCATATCTTTCTTATTCAACATAGAAGAGAAAGCTAAACCTGCAGGTGATGGTAAGTTAGACGTATAAACTCAAAGGAAACTTGACAAACCAAAATGTAAACCTTGTTATAAAAAAAGAAAAACAGACAATGAAATGAACAATCTTGATAATACTAAATGTATCTGACCAAATAACAACATTTCCCTTATGGAAACTGAGCACATTTGAAAGAAAAAACTAACTAAATAAATTAACCTGGTCCAAATAAAGGGAAACTTGATATTGATTTCTTCAAATCCTTAATCCTTAA
This sequence comes from Channa striata, assembly GCA_033026295.1. Lineage (NCBI taxonomy): Eukaryota > Metazoa > Chordata > Actinopteri > Anabantiformes > Channidae > Channa > Channa striata. The sequence continues at coordinate 465,776 of CM065180.1, read as the reverse complement.
AATGAAAAGGAAACAGTCCTCGATTCGATCCCCGCCTCCTCCTGTCTGGCATCGGTGTGTGAATGTGTGTGAATGTGTGTGAATGGGTAGATAAGAAGCAGTGTAAAGCGCTTTGAGTGCCAACAGGTACAAGTGCTGTACAAGTGCAGACCGCTTTTCAGGATCAGGACATTCAGACTTTGGTTAGTTGTTCAGGGTTGGTTCCATCCATCTGTAGCTGCATCATTTACCTGTCGGGCACTCACAGCATTACGTTGGCTTCAGTAGTCACGTTAGGGCCGGGTTCTGTCCAGCTCTTCATAACCGACAACCCCCCGTGGACGCTGCTGTTATTGGTGCGGGATTGTGTTCGCTGAGGTTGCTGAGCTCTCCCATTGGGTCCATTAGCAGCTGCGTGTTGTTATGTCTTACTTCCTTGTTGTTTTCCAGTATTGTTCAGTCTGCCCTACCAGTGAGGGTAAGAACTGGCTAATTCCCCTGGCTCAGACGTCTCTGTTGGGCCTCTTCCGCCACACCTCAGGTGTGGACAGGTTGTTCTACGTGTTAGGACCGTCTCATCATGCCTGATAGCTGCCTACTGCTGTCCATGTTGCCTTGATCTTGGTCTTCAACCACTATCTCTATATATCTTGTTTATTAACTCCAAAAAGTGATCACACTTTTTGGAAGAAAGTCGTCAAGCTGCAGGAGACGTTACTACAGCAACGGACGGCGAGAGGGACACATACGGGAACAAGGCGAACCCGTGACCTCTGACCTATGACACATGACCAAAAATGGCATAAAGTGGAAAAATAACAGCTGTTGGACAGCTGCCCATTCCAGAACAAACTTGTTACATTTTAAAATATTCCAGACATATGATAATGGACACTTGGACTAAAACAGTGACCCGGCAACACAACATCACATTTGGAAAGAAGAGCAGGCCATGGTAAAATAACTACAACGATGACGTCACTAAGGCAATGAAAAAGGCGAATGAATAAGTACAAATGCACGTGATCTAATAGCACCGGTGTGTGGCACATTAAAACCTGTGGAGCGCGGAAAGTCTCTGGAATGACGACGGTTTCCGGCGGGGAGCTGACGGGCAGCCACCACCAGGTGGGGTCACTACTAACTGGAAGAGAGTCCGGGAGGCGGCGTGCGGGTGGGGGCCTCGCTTTGGCTCCCTCGACACCCTTGAGCCCCAAGAAGCTGTCAGCCAACTTGGGGTCGGCGTGCAGGCTCCCCCTCCTGACGTCACGTCTGGAGGCAGGCTGCTCGCGCCGCTGACACCGTTCACCTCCAACAGAGAAACTTCCCCGGAGTTCTCAGGCTCCGCCGACCGCGGACCAAGTCAAAGCGAGCTCGGCAGCTGCCACGGGAGGACAAAACGCGGGGCGGCCCCTCCACGGTACAAGTCCCCGTCTCCGTCGGACTTGATCCCCACACCGGGCTGCAGTCGCCAGCCACAGGACTATGCTCAGCAGCAGCAGCGCTTGTCTTCCTCTGACCAAGTGAAAGCTGTTCTTCTTCGCTGCGGACATGGCGTGGGTTCGGTGGGGCCTCGTCCTGTCCTTGGGTCTGTTTCCTTGCCTGGTGTGCGTGTCCGTGGAGCGGCAGCAGAGCCGGGGCGGCTTCAGGAGGCTCTACGTGCTGCAGCCGGGGCCGGGCTCCGCCGGAGCGGACGGCGGGCTGCGAGTCAGCTCCATCTCGACGCGTCACGGCGCGGCGGGGCAGCCGCACACGTACAACGTGGAGCTCACGGCCAACTTCGGCGGCCAGGTCCGGACCCGCCGGATGGGGAACCGAGCGGCATCAGCCCCGGAGCAGAGCCAGCAGAAACAGATGAGCAAGCAGTCCGGGTAAGAAGGTCTCCGGACGGAGGAATGTGAGCTAGTTTCACGACTTCCTGTCAGCGTTCGTCACACACAGTGTGGAGGGTTTCAGAAGTAGGACGGTGCTGTAACGTCCTCAGACGTGGCTCGAGTAAATCTGAAATCAAGTCTTAATCAAGCAAACCACGTGACGCAGAGAGGCATCAGGCTCGCAGTCCTCCTCAGGTGGACTGACTCCAGCTGTGAACAGCCTTTACTCGTAAAACCTGCCAGGAAGCGTTTCTTTGGTTGGGCGTTAAGCACCGTGTGCCTGCTCCAAAAACTGCTTGAAAGAACTGTGGTCTCAGAAACAGCCCTTGAACCTGATGCCGTCAGTAGTCTGACAGGTGGTAGGTCCACAGTAACAGAATCTGGGAAAGGATTTCAGTGGAGAGAAACGCACAATGTTTTCTGCTGAAATGCAGTAGATTTATAAAAATACGTTGGAAACACTGAATAAACGTAACACATGTATCCACACGGGGTTTTTACTGACTAGTTCCCGCGACATCCCCCCTGACCTTACGTACTAGCTTACTACGACACCTGTTAGTAAAACTGTCAAATTTACATCACAGCTCCAACAAATGTAACTTGATCTCAAATCGCTGCCTCGTTCACTAATTCACGAATGCAGAGCAACTTTTACTTGCACAGAGGAGATTCAATAAAATGCAGTGACACTGTGCAGCCCAGACGCTTTGAGAGCTGCCCCTGTTTCCGACTGTCTAGCTCTTGGTCCTTGCTTGTCACCGGTCAGTAGTGTGTGTGTGTGTGTGTGTGTGTGTGTGTGTGTGTTTAACTCATTCACATGGATTCATGGAACTCTGCTTAGATTGGAGCAAACTATTTTGCCTGGGCAGTGACCCGACATGCACAGTGCTAGAACTCTAAAACCAAATCAGCTAAATGGAATTCAGACACATGTAAGTGTATCACTTACATGTGTGTTGTTCTCGTGTCCCATGTGAGAACGGCCTGTTACTTTCTGCCATGTGTTGGACTTACAGCTTCGCTGTTCTTAGTGGTTCAAAGAGCAGATGTCTAATTAGCCAGAGTGTGTGTTTGTGTATCCGTGCACGGCCTCTAAACTCAACCTGGGCGCAAATGTAAATGGGGATTTCCGGATCAAGATTATTTGGCTCCAGTCCCGATCCTGGTCCTTTAATAAAGCGACTGACAGGACACTTTGAGAGACCCAGAGTTCCCAGGGAGAGAAACCAACCGCGTCGTCTACAGAAGAATTGTGTTTGAGAGTAAACTCATATTTTTGGCCTATTATACAGCGACGTTGAACGGAAAGCAGACGCACAAAAGAAGAATTAGCAAGCCACTGTGCACTTTTCGTGAAATAATGTATTCATACGAACTCCCAAAAAGTCTGACTTTGTTTCTGTCTGTCTGTGGCTTATTTCTGGATCCCTCATTCATAAGTAAGAGAAATTTTGAGGTATGAGAATTTTGGTGAACACCAGTTAAGTTCTCTTAAATATAGACACTCGTGAAGAGTGGGTAGACTAAGATTCCGTGCTTGTTATGTTTTATGATCATCACACAAACAGAACTCTACAGTGAAACATTATAGTTTTCTTTTGTCTTGCACATTCTGCTTCTGTAATGCCCATTGTTGCCAAATCCAAGTATCCACTGGCCGTTGCATTATTTCCATTGATGATGTAAAAAAAAAACGATAAAAATATTTGATGTCACTGGGACTGAGTTTGATTTAAACTGCAAACTTTTTATTTAATTTTTATTACATATTGCACTGTTTTGTCTTGTTTTAAACATGGCACCTTATTAGTATTCATATTGTGGGAGCTGTCAGGACTTTGTACATATTTGCACAAATATGTAGAACAGGAACTCGGGCTTTGTGTATGTCGTTTGATTTAACGGTGGTGTGTTAAAGCCTGATCTTGGGCTCTGGATTAGGGGACTTAAAAGACCAAGAAGCACATTTGAAGTTTGCCGTGTTTTCCTCATATGCGACACATAATAATGGGTGACACAAAACTTAGTGGCTGCTAACCATCGAAACCATTACAGGAAGATGTGCACCGTACTTCCCGGTGTAATGTCATTGCTGTGACATAGTAGGTTAAAATATGAGAAAGAAGAATCTCAAGAAAGTCATGTTGAATTTTGTTAATGTTAAAAGACACACAGGATACAGATAATGTCACAGACACACACATCGGACTTCAGGTGGAACTTTGGCAGGATGCACTTTGAAAATCTGATTGTCTGTGAGAAATAAAGCCACTACCTTGTAGTTTAGCGATGTTTTATGTTTGTGGGTGTTGACACAGAACACAGACCTAGGTTTTGAAAGACATTGCTTGAAACTTGATGTACAATCAATAAATGATGAGAGTTTTATTTGTGAGCACAAGGGGGACCATCTTATACACCAGCCAGTCCAGCAGGTGTGTGAGCTGCTCAAACGGAATGACCAGCAGACCGCCTTGCTGGGGGATGATGTCTTGCAACAGAAACTGGGCCAAGATTAGCTTTTTTGCACGTTCTTTGCCTAAGTGCTCTGTGTTGGATCTGTGCTGGTCTGCAGGGCTGCACTAATTCAAATGAGCAACGGCTGCATTTTTTTAATGCAGAGCTACAGTTGGTCTGACCATGAAATAACATAATTACATGACTCATTACCTCAGCCATTTATGCAGTCATAATCATGTTAATCGCATCCATTATTTCTGATTGTTTTCTGCATCCCTGCTCGTGTGTTTGTGGATCTAACTGTGTTTTTAAATGGATAATATTTGCCTAATTTCAGTGTTTTAAATCAAAGTGATATGTGTGGTGGTTATACCATATGTTCACAAAGTAGGTGCAATTGTCAGTGAGCCAGTGAAGGAACGTGCAAGGTGACACAAACAGAAAAAGCAGGGAGTATACGGCTTTGCACCACATACAGGGTTGTAGTGGATATACACTTCTCTCTGGCAGAATTACGTAAATATTGGCAGGACAAATCACAGAAAAAAACACACACAGTCCCTTGAAAGATTGCAACTGGGATTAGATTTTTTTTAAAATCTCTTGTTCAATCTGACATCTCAAAAAAACCTCTGAAAATTCCTGGCAAGACTAATGAAAGGTCATTGTATGGATGGAAGGAGCAGAAAAAAGGAGCCCACAAATGTACAATGTCAAAATGATCAGGTTTGTTTTCATTGTTTCATTTCCACGGTGGTGGAGCAGTTAGCGCTGATTGTGGCCTCTCTGTGTGGACTTTGCACATTCTTCCCGTGCTTGAGCGGGGTTTCCTCCCACAGTCCAAAGACATGCCGGTCAGGTTAATCTGCGACTCTAAATTGCCCATAGGTGTGAATGGTTGTCTGTCTGTGCATGTCTCACAGCGCTGGCCCAGAGACAGACTGGAGGCCTGTCCTGCACCACTTGACGTATAGAATAGAACAGAATAGAATAGAACTTTATTAATCCCACAGTGGGAAAATTCTTGTGCTTTAGCAGCCATAGACAAAGAACACAGAATCTGCACAGAACAATGTGCATTATAGTTTAACTGAAATAAAAATAAGAAGATGGGAAGAAAAACACAGAAACGGACAGAGCTGCTAAAACTCGCTGCCACTCACGCGGCGCCATCTTGGATAAAATGACAGGCCCCCTGTGACCCTACACAGAGTAAGTGGTCTCATTTGATGGATAAGTTAACATCCAAGTACTGTTTCGATTAGGATTTTCTTATCAATTCCGGTTCTTATCGATTTCCTGTTAAGATTCCACATGATGGAAAAAAAGGCTTGATGCTTCATCCATCTAAGCATTATGTGCAGCTGCGTATCCTGTTCAGGGTCCGGTTTAGGGGATGGAACCTATCACAGCTGCCAGCGGATAACGGGCAACCTGGACAGGTCCCCAGTTGTTGCCTGATTTAATGTTTAGATAATGAAAATATTTCAGTATGACATTTACATTTCGTCATTTGGCAGACGCTTTTATCCAAAGCGACTTACAGAGTAATTTGGTACATACATACACAGGGGTGATGGCTGCCACACAGGGTGCTCATCTGGGAGCAACTGGGGGTTCAGTGTCTTGCCTAATGACACTTCGACATGTAGCAAGCAGGGACTGGGGATCGAACCACTGACCCTGTGGTCCATGGACGACTTGCCTTACCTGTCATGCGTAGGTCCATACCAGACCGATAGCAAAGCACAAAGCGGCTCTACAAGATGAATTAGACTGTCCTATGCAGAGAAGAGAAGGTCCAGGACGGGGCCGGGAGACTGCAAGGTGTTAAACACTGTCCAGTCTGTGTTGCTTCAAATGTTTAATCAGATTTGCTGGAGAGGCAATTAGCAGCAATTTGTAACAGGCAGCTAATTCGCTTCCGACTGTGCTTTGCAGTTTAGCCTTTGTTACTTTTTGACTGTTGGTTGCCGTGCTGTAGGTTTTAATGATAGCCCTGCATGTTAGCCTCTAAATAGGTCAGCCCGCTGTTGTGTTGATGCCTGGCAGAATTAATATCTATAGTAGTTGTTCCACGGACCTGGAACTTGAGATTTTTAAACAGGGTCTAGTTTAAAACACTGTGCAGATTTGCAGTGTCGTCCTTTTGCACGTCGTCACTCGTGCGTGGGCGTATGTAAGGAGGAGCCTATGCAGAAAATCGGCAAGCTGTTTCACATCATTAAACTAAATCTAAGATAAAAAAAAACACCTTCAAAAGGTAAAAACAAGTTTTATTTTCATTACAACGGTATTTATCGTTTATTCTTGTGAATAAGGGTCTGTGAAAAATATTCACATCTCAGTTATTGCAAACTACCAAAGTGAAATCCAAAGGGTTAAAGAGCTGTTTCTGAGGCTTAGAAATCGACAGCGAGAGAAATTGAGAAAAGCCAGAACCAAGTGTAATGTTTTGTTTAAGAGGCAAGCGGAAACAAGGAGGGAGATTATTAAAAGGGCTTAATAGGCAATAACAAGAAATCGTACTAGGTGCATGCACGGAATAGAAATCCCTCCAGAAAGGAGAGCAAGAACCTAAAGGAAGAGAAACTAAAGCTGAACAGGGATGGGGAAGACCCCGGGAAGCTTACTGACCTGTGGGAGTTAAATGTGAGCGGGGCTAGTGAACCAAAGAAGCTAAGAATTAGTGGAGGGAAACCTAAATCCAGATCCAACATAGTACAGAAGGGAAGGAGTCTGTGAATGCAACATGAAGGAAGGAGAAACTACAATCTGGCAGCGAGTGTGTGGTGACTGAATCCTTGAGGAGCTGATGCTGAATAGGTGAGTGTGTGAACAGAGCTGGGTGGACATTGACGGAAGATGGAGCAAAGAGAATGGGGGGAGTCTGGGGGCAAGTCTGAGAGCACAGCGATGACTCATGCAGGAATTTACAGAAATATCCACATAACTGCAGTCCTCTCTCTGCTTCATGAAGTTTTCTGTCTGAAAGTCGTGGGGTAGAAAGTACAGCAGAGAGGGGTGAGGTGAAAACCACTGCTAAACCAGAAGAACAATAAAGCTCATCTGAACTCTGCCAAAACACATCTAGATAATTGGCAGACCCTGTAGGAGAATCTGTTGTGGACCGATGGACTGTTTGGATTGCAGGGGACTTGTCACATCTGCTGTTAACCAAGCAGAATTCCACAAAGCGAACCTCCTGTTGGATGGAGGTGGTGGTGCTGTGTGAAGGTCTAGAGACACTTTGCTGCCCAATTGAGGGAAACGTGAATTCTGGTCTCTAACAGAGAATTCTAAAGGAGAATGTCAGCTCATCAGTCTGTGGGCTGTTATAGCCAATGAGCCTAAGGGTAAGAGGAACAACGTAAAGACTTTGGACTGGCCCTGTACAAGGTCTGACCTAAGCTAGCTATTGAAGGTTTGGCCCTATACTGCCCTTGTGTATTACACAACAGTTCTCCGAAGGGTTGAGCAGGTAGATGGAGGTGGAACACGCCAGTGAGATCTTTCAAGATAAGTGATGACTTCAAACGTGAAGCTGGCTGCTGACAGTCTCAAGATCAAGTTATTCTGTCAAGGGTTATTGTTATACAAATAAATGCAGTTTTACCTGAAATATTCTCTGGTGTGTAGATACTATACCTCCAGTACAGTCCATGTTGTGGAGAATGCCCTTTACTTTTTATGCCTCCCATGGCTTTTTCTTGATGCACGTTTCATTTAGTGAATGTGTTGTGACCAAGTTGTACGTGGCAACTATTTTGACACATGTATGTGTTTTTCACAAAATGGCAAGAAAGAAAAGAGCCTCAATGCAGGTGAATTTTAACTGCTTCTGAGAGCGTCTCAGCAGCACATGAACAGTTCTCACCCACCCAATCAGGGCAACCTCTGCAAATAAATCTCCCGACTGTTGGAAACATTCCCTTTTTCAGACCAACACCAAACCAGAGTGGATTACAGGGAGAGAGCGATAACATCTCCACTGACTCTAAATTAAATGCTTTCAGACATTAGGAACTAGGATCAGCGCCATTTCACAACTGTGATGGTGCAGTGCCGGTCAAAACCCATTTTTTAAACTTGTTGGAGGGCATTGTATTTATGAGGTGGAAAACGCTTCCTTAAAAGAAAGTGGGCAACATTTTTGGACATAAATAACTCTCCAGAAATATCACTGCCTCTACTTCGTTGAGCTGGAAAAACGGTAACCAAAAGAGAAATTATTTACATTACAAGAAAAGACAGGAACAAGAGCAGCAAAATAATCTATAAATAATAAAGAGCAACAAATAAAACTCCAAACAAAAAGTTTCAGTACAGTGATAAAATAACATCTGTCAAATCACCTACAACATAATCCAGAAAAAGAAATGATCCCATCTACAGTATATAGTCCTACAGATGAAACTTTTCATAAGTACATTGAACTTTTCTAATAGCCAAACCTATCCAAAATACCAAATAAAAATCCCGGGATCTGATGGAGTCCCAGCTGAATTCTGTAAACATTTCTGGGAAATGTTATCACCCTCTCCTTGACAGAGTAATTACTTTAAAGCCACGTCCCTAATACCAGCAAGCCTCTACTAGAGCCCACAAAAAGTTTTAAATCATTCTCAAAACCACTAGACTGGATCAGAAACTCCAGAATGAGCCACGCCGGCTTCATATTCTAGAAGTCACACTGAGAACCAGACAAGGATGCCTGACCCTGCTCACAGCAGCAACAGGACAAAACAATAAATTAATGTAGATGTCTTTATATAGATGATATATTGTATTTACATAATTTGTTATCATTCATAACAAGGAAGGTTTATTGTTAATACATTTTCTGTGATCTTAAATTATGAAATAAGTAATAATTTCATAATTTTCCTGGTCACTTTGCACATTGAATTCAATTCAATTCAACTTTATTTATATAGCGCCAATTTACAACAAGGTCATCTCAAGGCACTTTACATAATAAAGTCAAGACTATACAGACATGTAGAGAAAACCCAACAAATCCCCCTTGAGCAGCCATAGGCAACAGTGGAGAGGAAAAACTCCCTTTAACGGAAGAAACCTCCAGCTGAACCAGGCTCAGGGTGGGCGGCCATCTGCTTTGACCGTTTGGGCTGAGTGGAAAGTGGAGAGAGAAAAGAACAGAGCAACAAAAGCAACAACAAAACATTGGGCAGGTTAGTAGGACCAGTAGCTGCACACTGGAGGACACACAGCGCCAAATCCGGGGACACCTGAGGACAGGGACAGAGAGAGGGGGACAGAGAGGGAGAGAGACGACTACGGGACAAAGAAGATACAGAGTTAATGTCATACAGTGGTGACATTATAGATGTGGGGTGAGAGGAGAGAATGAAGAAAAGAGGAAGTGGCTCAGTGCAGAGTCCCCCAGCAGTCTAAGCCTATAGCAGCATGACTATAACCAACTATAAGCTTTATCGAAGAGGAAGGTTTTGAGCCTAGTCTTAAAAGTAGAGAGGGTGTCTGCTTCCCGAATCTGGACTGGGAGCTGGTTCCACAGGAGAGGAGCTTGATAGCTAAAGGCTCTGCCTCCCATTCTATTTTTGGAAATTCTGGGAACCACAAGTAGGCCTGCATTTTGGGACCGAAGTGGTCCAGTAGGATGATATGGTACTAGGTGATCTTTTAGATATGATGGGGCTTGACCGTTTAGAGCTTTATAGGTAAGAAGAAGGGTTTTAAATTCTATTCTGCATTTAATGGGAAGCCAATGGAGAGAAGCTAATGAAGGTGAAATATGATCTCTCTTACCAATCCCAGTCAGTAATCTTGCTGCAGCATTTTGGATTAATTGGAGGCTTTTTAGAGAGTTACTGGGGCAGCCTGAAAGTAGAGAATTACAGCAGTCCAATCTAGAAGTAACAAATGCATGAACCAGTTTTTCAGCATCACTTTGGGATAGGATGCTCCTAATTTTGGCAATGTTCCGTAGGTGGAAGAAGGCTGTTCCAGAGATTTGTTTTATGTGTGAGGTAAATGACAAATCCTGGTCAAAAATGACTCCAAGATTCCTTGCAGTACTACTGGGGGCAAGAGTTATGTCATCTAAAGTAGCAATATGGTTGGAAAACATGTTTCTTAGACTTTTAGGCCCAAATACAATAACTTCAGTTTTATCTGAGTTTAGAAGAAGGAAATTATATGTCATCCAGTCCCTCTTTTATGTCTTTTACACATGCTTGTAGTTGATTAATTTATTTGTTTCATCAGGTTTCATAGATGGATATAACTGTGTGTCATCAGCGTAGCAGTGAAAATTTTGTGTGTTTTCTAATAATGTTGCCAAGGGGAGACATATATAGAGTAAAGAGTATTGGTCCTAACACAGAGCCTTGTGGAATTCCATAACTAACTTTTGTGTATGTGGAAGATTCATCATTAACACGAACAAATTGGAATCTATCTGATAGATATGATTTAAACCAATTTAGTGCAGTTCCTTTAATTCCAATAACATGTTCTAGTCTCTGTAATAATATTCTGTGATCAATGGTGTCAAATGCAGCACTAAGATCTAGCAGAACTAGTATAGAGACAAGTCCGTTATCTGAAGCCAGAAGAAGATCGTTGGTGACTTTAATCAGTGCGGTTTCTGTGCTATGATGAACTCTAAATCCTGACTGAAATTCTTCAAACAAGTCGTTTCTGCGCAGGTGGTCACATAATTGCTTTAGAACTACTTTTTCAAGTATTTTAGAAATAAAGGGGAGATTGGATATTGGTCTGTAATTGGCTAAGACACCTGGATCCAGACAAGGTTTTTTAAGTAGAGGTTTGATTACAGCTACCTTATAAGCCTTTGGTACATATCCTGTTTGTAAAGATAGATTAATGATATCTAATACGAACGTGTCTAATAAGGGTAGAGCATCTTTGAGCAGTCTAACTGGAATAGGGTCTAGCAGACATGTTGTTGGTTTAGATGCCATAATAATTGAAGTTAACTCAGCAAGATCTATGGGCACAAAGCAGTCTAAAAAGGAACTGAGGACTTGCTGAAAATTGCTAATGATTCTTTGTTTGATTCATTGGGAACGCAGACAAATCCCTTGCCTTTATCACCTTATTAAAATATATCATTCGATAAATTAGTTCAGAGTTTAGGGAGAACAATACCTCCAACAACCCTGAACAGTGTCATGTTTTGTATTAGGGTGAACCCCAGTGCAAAATGACGAGGGGAACAGAGATAAATAAACTTTATTAACAAATATGGCGGGGACAGAAATTCACTCCGATGAGGATGAAAACTGGCAATACCAAAGCAGGACATGAACCCTACAGAAAGCAGCTGAGAGCAGATAAATGAATGTACAATGGGAACAGAAAGTGGCAAAGAGTGACTATAAAACTAAAAGCTTGAGACAGGAAGTAAAGACAAATAAATAAAGTCCACGACATACAGGAAATCATGACAAACAGCCATCTCAGATTTCAAGAAAGTAAAAAAATGGGAAAATGACTTTCTCACAGAAATGGTTGGTAAAGCAGTCGTCCACGGACCACAGGGTCAGTGTTTCGATCCCCGGTCCCTGAGCAAGACACTGAACCCCCAGTTGCTCCCGGTGAGCTAGATAAGGACCCTGCGTGGCAGCCATTACATCGTGTGTGTGTGTACCAATTTACTCTGTAAGTCGCTTTGGATAAAAGCGTCTGCCAAATGATTAAATGTAAATGTCAGACTAGCAATACAAATTTACAGTAGTACAAGATAATGTACAGAACTTACATTACTCAAGGAAAAATGTTTGAAATGGGCCTAAGAGACACAGATGCAGTGCAGTTTACCTCACGCTCACAATTACTTTCCTGTCACTGGGCCTGTGAACCAGTTCTTGTGAACAGAGAAACTCTCCACCAACTTGAGCTGCAGCATCCCACAATGTACATCACTCAAACCCTCTGCTCATTCATAATTGTCTAAGTATTATTTAGTGATTTATAACTATAACTATTGCCCAGGAAAGTATTCTTCTAAACTGGAAATCCAAAAAACGATTACATATCAATCAGCCCATTAAATAATTGCATCATGAAAATTGCTGATGGCTCTGGGGCGCGTTAGTGCACACACCATGGGCAGCTTGCAGGCACCATCTTTTTCAAGACGGCCTTACTCATTTCAGCGCAACTATCTCAAATTACATTCTGCACAAACCACAACAGCATGGCTCCACATGAAAAGAGTCTGGATACATCATAAGGCAGTTTACAATTTTTCAAGTTCAATTTCGCAAAGTGCTGCTGCACCACTCTTTGATTTCCAACTGTGTGCCTTTCGAGGTGGTGAACCGTGCATGAAAAACTGCACAGCATTCGCTCCCTTAGTCCCCCCTTTAAGGTCATCCAACTGCACGTTACATCTTTGTACTCTGACTTTGGGGGGTTTCCCATCTCCAGGAACCACTGTTGTTGCAGCTGGAGAAGCTGTTGAACTTGATCAAAACCTTCTTTAAGAAGCACGGTTGTGCTTTAATGTTGAATGAGAAGCCACATTGTAAAGTGCCTTGGATAAAAGCGCGATATAAGCAACTGTTTACCATTTACCTAAAAGTTCCGGTTCCCTACATGTGCCAACAGTAACATTAGCATGTGTGTATTTGAAATGTGAACAGTGTTACAGAGACGGCTCATTTTGTGTCCCATCACTCTTCGCCTTCGAACCCCGGTGAGGTTCTAACCTCATCACGGCGATGCTCACACTTCTTTGCGTACTGACCATACAAATGTAGTGTTTGTTAAATTTCTGTAACCATCAAACAGTTGTATGATGGATGAAGGCTACATACAGTATGTCACAATGAGAGGTGCAGCACGTATTGTTTTTTTTTTTTACTGGACACAGAAGTGACAACTGAATTATTTCAATTTCCTTACCTTAGTAACCCCAAGTAGTTTTCTGCACAGCAGACAGGCTGTTTTTATGCGCAGAGATTTAGAGTTTCTACAGTGAAAACATGGGTCATTAAAAAGCTTTTGCTCAAATTCAGTGAAGGGGCCTTCACCCAGATTACCAAAAAAATCATTTACATTTAGTCATTTGGCAGACTCTTTTGTCCAGAGCGACTTACAGAGTAATTTATTATCGTCTCTAATCCCATCTCGTCTCTAAAATCCCATTCCCATCTTTTGTCTTTGGAATTTATCCAATATAATAAAGGTGAATGGAATTTAGTCTGGAAAGACAAATTCAACATGAGAAGCTTGAGAAATAGCGAGGGCTGAAAGAGGAGTTAGAAAGGATGTGGAAGGTGAAGATACAAGTGGTACCTGTGGTGATGAGAACGCTGGGGTCTGTAACACCCAAACTGGGAGAGTGACTCGAGTAGATTCCAGGAACAACATCTGAGATCTCTGTCCAGAAGATTGCAGTGCTAGGAACAGCTAAGAAACTGACCTACCTGTGACAGCTATCTTAAATGAACTAATTGAGAATTGATTTAACATGTGTTAAACTTTTCAAGAGGTTAAAAAGGCAGTAAGTTACATAATTATTTAGGGTGAACTCTTTGATGATAATGATAATGATTTGAGTTGGTCTGGCTTGCAACAGCACCACTCAGTGAGGTGTCTGTGAACATTTTCCCAAACCAAAGTTTTATAGTAAAGATAAGTTTGTGAGGCTGCATTTGCAAGACTAACAAACCACAATGGTAAATGGTCTGCACTTATATAGCACTTTTCTACCTGTTGGTACTCAAAGCACTTTACACTGCTTCTTATCTACCCATTCACACACTGATGGGGGAGCTGCTATGGAGCTGGCCGACACTCACCGAGAGCAACTAAGCGGGGTTCAGTGTCTTGCTCAAGGACACTTCGACATGTGAACAGAGAAGCCGGGGATCGGATCCAACAACTGTAGGATTGTTGGACGACCGCGCTGCCAACTGCGCCACAGTCACTCACAATCAACACTACATGTTACTAATTGTGTGACGGAAAATTCCTGCATTCTCCATGCTGGAGTTAGCGTTACAAGGCCACATCTCGTGAGCTCCTCTGTTGGAATGGGATTCAAGTCTGGAAAACGTTTAGGGACTAATGGTGGAGCCCATCAGATTTGTGCCAAAAATCAAGTAACTTTGGTGGAACATTTTGATGATGACGTGACTTGTCTCAAAGGAATGGCATTTGAGTAAAGGTCAAAGGTCAGTCATCTGAAGTACTCTCTATTCGAAGTGACATTTCTCCAGAAGTGGTAGTTGGCGTTTGTTGGAATCTTCCCACACACCTTGTTTTGACATACAGTAGTAGAATTAAAGGGAGGAAGTTATGCTGACCAGCTTCTGTGTCATATATTTATGTCTGTGTGGTTTCTGTTCGCAGGGTGAATGTCTGTGGAGGCCAGTGCTGTCATGGATGGAGTGAAGCTCAGGGATCGCAGCGGTGCACCAAGCGTAAGTTCATATCACAGTTCATTTCACAGTATGAACTGTATTCTCTTTACTCTGGCCATATGTTGTGTTCCCACAAGAATGAGCCCACTTGTCAAATTTAAGGCTAATTAGGCCCAACTGTGTGCAATCTGTCCAAAACTATCCTTTCAGCAGGTTGAGCTAAAGATATCATATCATAATCACGTGAATTGGCTTATTGTTTGCAAAGGTTTTATTATGTGTAATGTAATTGTCATAATTGTTGATAAGAGTGCGTGCGTGCACGTGTAGAGCAGCTGAGCCTCAGCGTCATTCGAGACAAGCACTGCTGATGTCTCTCGCTGTCTTCTTTCGGTGGTTCTAATGACATGATCCGAGTTTAGAAACAGAATAAATGTCTGTGAAGCTGCATCATTTTTCATAAAGTGATTTAAAAAAAAAACAAATCACTTTGATGGTGGTGCTTACGCTCTGAACCGCTGTGAGTTTACCAGCTTCGAGCATCCTAAACTGCCCAGACGTTGCCTATAAAATGGAAGTGTTCATAGACATATCCTGAAAATGTTCAGTTCAGCAGATGGGGTCCAGGGGCCTTTATTTATGATTTGTGTCACACAACAATATTTGTTAAACATACATAAGGCACATTCCATGGAATAGTTGAGCTTTATGAAAAGAAGCTCCACTGGAGAACCTGTGTGGAAGCTGACCAGTTCATATGAATTATGATCTACCTCACACATTTCGTTTCACCTCATATTATACCAATGTAATATCCGTGATGCCATAAACGTTTAGATCTCTGGTGTTTTACAGTCTCTTCTAAAAGTACTGGGACGCCAATTTCTTCCATAACTATTGTTACGCAGGGGTGCCATTTGAAACTGATTATCAAAGAAGAAAATGGTAAATGATTAGTCTGGCTTTTATCTCTGAAATCTGTTACTTGAAGAAAGACAGTTTGAATCAGAGAGAAGAGGAAACAGCAATCAGAGCCATTGTACACAGTACTGGTCGGGGTCCGTACGACAATTCAGAGTTTGCGACAAAGAAAGAAACCACAGGTGCACTGAGCCACAAAATCCAAAGACAACAGTTAGTCACATCACCAACAAACGCCAAAGAGCGGGCGGGTACCACAAGATGTAAGAGTCGAATAGTAAAGAGACCAAAGCTCAAAAGTTATGAAATGTAAGAAGGATAAAGTGGTGCTCATGGTCCCACACTAAGAATTAAAAAATATATATTTATAGATACACATGTAGTCATCTTTAGCATCAACACGGCCTCTGCAGTCTTACACTAACCTTCCATCATCAGTCTTGTAGGAAGCTCCTACTGAAGCCGTCATCTCCCCTTGGCTGTGAGGTGAGGTGGACAGTACATTCCAGATTGTCTTCTTTTTGCATGGCAAACAGGAAGATATTGAAAAACACACAGCCTCTTTGATCAGACACTAAACTCCACAGAAAACCGGCCGGGCGTGTCTACACATATGTACAAATGAGACAAGCATCCGCTCCCCAACTCAGACACATCACATCTGAGTCCTAAAGTGTAAACACATTGTTAATATAGTGTCCGACTGGTGGGGTCAATTGTACCAATCGGTTCTTATTTCCAGGTTCCAGCCAATGAGTTAAACTAAAGATGTGCTCATGTGTGGTGGGAAAGAGCCTACGTATGTTTGTTCCATCGATGCTGCTCACTTGTTCTTTAATCTTTGAATGACTGTAAACCGTGGGAGGAAGTGCCACCTCATGTGTGGAGCACTGTTAAATGCAGAGAGTGGATGCAGCACAACAGATAATCTAAGCTGCTGTTTGAAACTCAAACGGGTAAAAGCAACAATAAGCGCTGGCTGAAACAGAACGCTGCCAACATTAGTTAAACTAGTGTCTTCACTCAGAATTGCTCACGTGTGCTGATCTTTGACAGGCAGACTGACCGGGAGATGTATTCTGAGTGTTTTATTGTGATATTTACCGGTTACTGTGGCTGCCACCAAGTCCATGATAGTCACTGATTGTTTGGAACCTCAGCAAACTGTGGTTTATAGGCTGAATAGAAGTGTCGTGACTAAAACGTACCTTTTGCTCGTGAATGGTATTGATCGACATGAAAAACATGAAATTAAGCTCTAGTGGATTTACAGCTGGTGCTGAACGTTTAGTGATACGCTCATTATCATAGCAGTTTAAGATGGTTTCTAAGATCATTCATGGAGACATGAGACTTCTCCTGCAGAAGTTCTGACTTGAAAAGCTGTTGAATTCAGGACATGATAAAGGCGCCTCGTAAAGCTTAGGGTACTCCAGGAAAAGCTGGAAACGTTTACAGCCAAAGCAGAAGTGGAAACTAATCAGCGGCAGCACTCTGGACATTTGTCTTCTGTGAGATACAACGTTCTATCGGAAAGGACTGTGTGGTCACACTTTTGGCTGGAGGAAGTTTGTGCCCTTTGTACTTTGATCCCTATTACTTTTTTTTTTAGGAGGCCCAAACCGTTTAAGTTCACATCAGCAAAAGACATGGTTCGGCATGGGTGGAAAGACTCCTTTTATCTATACAGGCACAGGAAACACAAACCATTTAGGCCTTTGGTTCTTTGACAGTCGGTGTCCTCCACAGCATACTCTACCCAGCCAGATGCTGAAGTTGCCAAGATTTCTCTAAAACATAGAAATATGAAGGTGTGTCTGACCTGGTGACACCTGCCACAGATCCTGTTCTGCATCTGCATACACTTTGTGGTACAGCTTGTAGCAGGTGTAGCCATTGTTTTGGTTGCCATTGGCCCCACGTCGTGACTTGCAATGATAGTGTGTCTGTGACAAGCTAGTAAAAATAAATCTGAAATTAACGGGTCATTGTTGGGATACTTGGTCCATCTACTCAGTGTTGCAAATAGCGGGTCAAATCATTTTTTGTATTCTTTCACAGATCATACAAAGGTTTTAGACTGCGTACATCGTTATTCTTCAAGAATCAGTAAGGAGGGCTTCTTGTGTTCTGCTCTGACCCCACAGACAGACGGCAGTTGGTCTTCTACTTGGTGCTTTAGGATTTGTTGTTGTTTGCTTGTTTTTTTGGCAGTCGACGTTGACAGCATGTGATTTAGCTATGCCTAGCTCATCTGAGCCGAAGAAATTATCAGGAGACGTTCCAGCTCCTCTTCTGGGCTGAATGAAGTCAAATGTTGGCAGATTATTGAATTGCAGGTCAGAATTGCTCTTTGTCAAACCCACCTTAATTGAATAAGTGATTGCTACTTTGCAGACAAAACATCTTTCTAGCAAAGAATAAGAACCCAGTCAAAATGTCCCTACGCTATTCCTCGGTATATTCAAACTTTACTTTAAAAAGAAAATGTCACAGGGTTCCTTCCTGCAAGACGTGATCATATTATTAGTAGACAATTCAGCACTTGATGCGGTGGACTTGACATTAGGACGTTAGTGAAGTCCAGAGCTGATCCTGGGAATCACTTATCAGGCCCAAAATCATTCAGATACACAGTTCATTTGAGGCTTTGAAATTGTTTGTCTGGAACCTGGTTTAAGTAATTCTGTGCAGGTCGAGAAAAACACATAAATTTGCTGAACTTCCATCATTCCATCCCACTGTCTCAGGAGTAAGGAGGGAAATAGAACAGATATCTGCTGCTTTTGTTAAGCCAGTGCTGAAAACCAGGCAGGTCACATCAATTGATTTACATTAATTCCATGAGCAGCTTGATCGCAGGCCAACATGAAATTGAGGACAGACTGCAGCCAGTTTGTTGTCTGCATCGTCTGCCAAACATATTTTGTGAGGGAAGAAGCTGTACCCCGGGGAAAGGAAAATTCACCAAGTTCCTTAGTCATATATTTTGTTGAGATTTTTTTTATTGCACTAAAGTTGGACCAAAGTTCTATCACAAATACAAATGTTTTATTACATGCTCAAGGTTGAAGTCGAACCAGAAATTCAGTGAATAGAATTTGTATCGAGCAGATTGTCATTAGATGGGCAAAACAAATCAGGACACAAAGACATTCATCACTTAGGTGGCTGTTATTCGCATGACTAGGAGTCCAATCTTTAGAGTCACGCCAGAATAATTTATAAGTGAATTAGTATTCGTACAGAACTAAAACTGGATCTCTTTAACTTGTGTCATGTCTGTCACATCTTTAAGTCGTGTGCAGTTGCATTCTTCCTCTTCAGCTCAATATGGGGTTGCAGATCACGGCACATTTAGATGAAGCACACCCCCTGGTTTCTGCTATAATTTAGTGGAACAAATTAGCTATTTGTGAGATCGTCATGACGCTTGGGTTTTTGAAGCTGTTGAATGTCTGGTGCACCGTGGAAATTTCCCATTCAAATTTGTGCTCAGCCATTACAGGCGTTTTGAGCTATATTGGTTATTTGGTATTATTATTATTATTGGTATTTCAGAGTTAGAAAAGTTAAACTTCTACTAACCTAAAACCAGGCAAATGTCAAGTGTTCTAGGCGAATGCTCCAACCCATCATCATTGATTGACTAAGTAATTAATCAGGTGCTAGGACGTCTCTCGCACTGCACGTCAAACAACGGCCCAATTTAAAAATTGGTCGGCGCAGCTAAACTGGAGTGAAAACTGGGCTGATTTTTGCAGTTTCCCCCTGGCTTACTGCCACATTATTGGAATTAATTCTGCATCCTGCCTACAGGTTTATCGGTTATTTTGCTTGGATACACTGACAGTGATGGAGCGGTTAACGTTGCTACCTCACAGCTAGAATGTCCCGGGTTAGAATCCCCCAGCTGTGTGGACGTTCACCCCGCACAATTAAATATGATGTTTATTTATCATATGCTGCTGCCATGTTTTGTAGATACATACATATTGTAGTTGAATAAATTGATAGCTGGGTAACAGGTGGCTCTTTGTGCATTTTGCAGAACCCTCATGAGAGTACTGCTGTATAAGTCCATCCTTGTGCTTCTTATACTACATATATAATAAGAGATGTCGCCATGGAGTGATGCCTTCTTCTGTTTAAATCAGCGTCTGCCTGCGTCCGACTAAAAGGAAAACTAACATCAAGAGGCCTGTAAGAGTCTACCGTAATAAGCCACTTTCCCTCCACAGTTTGTGCTGCGTATGGACCTGCTGCCTCAGCGGTTTTCCACTTGTGAAATTATTTTACACCAGGTTTAATGTTCTAAAATGATCAGACTATTTTTAAATGGTATGAACTAAGGCCACAGTAAATGACACGGGTTTGCTGAAATGAAGCAGTTTGACCCTCAAGGAATGAAGGCAAGCACCAACTCTCAGGAGCGTGCTACACAGCGAGATCTGGGTCAGATGTATAGATATCGCGTCTAAAGTCTATAAACTTTATAAATTACAACAGGTCTGAGACTTGTGATGAATGTAACGCTGCATTTGAATGTAACCTAAACATCAAATGTGTTCTCTCCAAAACATATTTAGTTGTGGAAAACATAAAATCTTAGACCAGTTGCTTTTTTAAATAGTATCTTCTTCTGCCTGCTCAGCATGAATAGCACCATAATAGCAGTGTTTTGTTTTTTTAACTAAAGTTTCCCGAGTTTAAGGTGAGCGCCGCCTACAGACATTATACTGTACTTGACTTGACTTGACTTGACAAGACATGAAACTTACTTGTGACTTGAAAAACAATGACTTTGTCCCACCTTGGAAGCTTAATATGCTCCTCTACGCTGTTTTACACGGATATATAATAAGACTCAACTGCTCAGTGATTTACAAATATTTAGGAATTGATCGTCATCTGTTCCTTCTTGAATCAATACGTCTTTAAAACGAAGCACAAATGCGACATAATCGCCTTCATGAGGGAGGATTTGTTCTTTGCTGTCTAAGCTTGACGTACCTAATAAACTGAGTGTGGTTGGATAATATCACTATTAGTTTAATGACATAACCGCATAAGACAAACTTGTCGTTTTTTGTTTTTGTGTATCATCCAGGTGTGACTACGTACAGTGTAGCATTGCACAAAAATGCACCTTCGACAGCACCTGGACACTTGCTGACTCAAGCAGTTTGCTGCTCGATGCCTAGTGGCCAAGCCCATTACAGCTCATTAGCGTGTCCCATCAGTGGCACGGAGGGACAGTGTGCTGAATGTGCATGTTCAAAGTGAAACGGGGGCTCAGTGGCTGATCGTCACGTCAAGGCAGTGAAGACGTTGCGTGCTGGGTATTGTGTCTGGATGAGCTCCAGTGGTTTTCTGCCATGAAAGTTAAAAACTCACGAGTCCAGTGTGTGTCAGTCTCATTGTCAACAAGGGCTCGTATTCCTGGATGGTGTGTGTGTTGTTCTTTCCTCTCTCGCCTTCCTTGTTGGCAGTGAAAGGGTCCGCAGGTTTGGAACAGAGAAAGAGGCTGCTTATGGAGAGAAATGCAAAGAATGCACGTGTCAGCTGAGCCACATATTTAAATCAGGAGGCTTTTAGATACCGAGGAGAAAGAACAATGTCAACTTTTTACAGTACAATGATCACACTGAATTTGCGTTTAAAGTTTTATTTTGCTCTGTTAATTCGGCCTGGAATCCTTCTGACACTGGCTAGTTCCACGTTGGCTTGGTAGGCGTTGTTTGTTATGGCCTAAGCAGTTAGATGACATCATTTCACTGCATGTTTTGCTGTTGATTTGACAATTCGAGCCTTTAGTGGCAGAAAAGGTTAAACGCAGAGAGTCGATTTCATTGTAACATGTACATATACGTATGTAATCCAGCACAGGTGGTTCTATCTAATTATTTTAAATTGGATGGCCAAAATGTTAGTGCCACCTCTTATGATGCTCTCCACTACCCACTTTGACCTCAGTTACAGACACATCCTTGGACAGTTTCGATCTAAAAACTGAGAAATTACCAGCCTGTAAAATTCCTGACAGAGCTGCTGTGTCGCAGTGCATCAAATTGCACAGGTGGTCGTATCGAAACCTGCTTCATGGACGCTTGTTGTCCCATCATCGACAGTGGAGGCAAATGGCTGCACATAACCTGGAGCTTTCTTTGTTAGGGGTGGAGATAATGAACAAACTGCACACAGAGAAGATGTTGTCACAAATAACAACACACTGTAGGTTAGAATGACTTTTTGTTTCCTGACCTTGTGTGAATAACTAATAATCTGATCTGAGGGTTTCATTGGCAGCACCCCTCGTACTGTAACCGTAGATCTTGAATAGAGGAGTAGTAAGGATCCGACAGTCTTATCAGAGTTCATCTCAACTCCACCAGCCAGCAGTGACTCAGATAACGTGGAATTTAATACCTAATATATCATTGTCATAGCTTTCCACTGCTACCTGTTCCTGAATTCAGTCCACGTCTGTCCCATGCAATGGTTAAAACAGGCTGCCACCGTCACCATGAAGTCTAAGCAAGGTTTTTCTGCCAGTCAACGAGAAGGTCTTGCATCAAGGCAGCATCACAAAGAAAATCCTTATGCCTACTCGACACATAAACACGACCATAGTCTCATGCCCAAAATGTTTAACTCCTACAGAGCCTGTGGGTATGAAGGGGCTCCGTACATGCTACGATAGCACAGTTTGATCAAAAGCACAGGAGAATTGGCATTGCTGATCTATGTCCTTTCCCCAGCAAACAACCAAATTACCGTCACTTAGTCTGTCAGCCTGACCGCAGAAACGAGCTGACCTCAGTGCGAGAGCGAGAGAGACAGAACTATTCACAGACCAGATGGCAGCCTCAGCTCCAGAGAGGAGGAGGCGGTGGGGGTCGGGGGGAATGAAAACTATTTACACTACTCGGAAAAGAAAGCAAAAGATTCCTTGCCCGATGTGGAAAATGAACTGTGGTTGTTGCAAAACGCTAACATAACTGAGCTTTGGGGGGGTGAGACAGCGATGAGGTAATCACCTTCATGTTCACAGCAGCCACTGGAAGCCGCTTTGGGACCGTTTACGTCACTCACACCTGAGGTTTAGTAACAAAGTTCTACTTTGACAAGTTTGATTAGTTGATTTATAAATCACCACAGTGAGGCAGGTCAGTGTTGGATGACAAAGCACCAATCACACCAAAGTCGTGACGGTTGTGCCTGTCACAGTAAGAACCGAGCGACTACCTGTCTCTGCATCAAAACCAAACGCAGTGAAGAATTACAATGACCTTCTTGGGATGGACTTATAGCTTCAATTTTATAATGAGATCAGCTTCATTCCAAATAGCTGCGTAGAAATAACTTAGTCTTCTGTTCAAATCATCACAACTTGAGCTCGTTTAGATTTTACTGATTTTATTGACATATTTTACACCCGCCACGTCCTACATGTCTTTGATTAAATAAATACTTATTCACCTGCTCTTAAGAAGAAATTTCTTCCCAAAACCCACTTATGTATTTTTCACTCACTTGTCATTCGTGTTTTTTATTTGTTGGAAGGGAAGAACAGAACTTAAAAGGACACATTTTAATGTTGACATGTCTTGAATATTTTAACCTATGACGACAATAAGATCAACCTAAAACCAAAGATGTGAACAAATCCGCTGTTTAAGAACACATCAGGTCATGGGGAGCTTTTTGCAAAAACGTTTAGGAAGGTATTAATGAAGGAGCTGGACCAGATCTCATTTTGAAAAGAGCAGCGGGTAAGTTAGGTGGCTCATGTTTCCAGATGAGCCACCTAACCGTGTGTATTGGGCTATAATATGTACACGTCTGCTTGCTTTGTAGTTGATAAATGGAGGCCCCAGTCCTAGGCCTGGGGCAAACAGGGCCTGTGTAATTACAGGCTCTTTGCTGCTTTCCTGTGCAGATGCTCACACACACAGATGCACATATAATTTCAGAATTATATCACTTAAACAAGTATGCGGTAGCTAGATTGATCAGATATTGAATTCAAATTGAACCCTCAAATTGTTCATGTAAAAGCAGCAGTTGTTTAATATCATTAAGGTTAACAGTATAATGTGCTTGAATACGTTGGATCTGATTTAATCATTAGGTAAATGGTCTATATATATATATATATATATATATATATATATATATATATATATATATATATATATATATATATATATATATATATATATATATATATATATATATATATACTATATAGCACTTTTCTACCTGTTGGTACTCAAAGCGCTTTACACTGCTTCTTATTTACCCATTCATACAACATTCATACACTGATGGGGGAGCTGCTATGCAGCTGGCCAACACTCGACGGGAGCAACTAAGCGGGGTTCAGTGTCGTGCTTAAGGACACTTGGACATGTGACCAGGGGAGCCAGGGATCAAACCAACAACTGTGGGATTGGTGGACGACCGCGCTACCAACTGAGCCACAGTCGCCCCAAAGGCCTGTCATAATAATTATGAAATCGTCTTATAGTATGATACATGGAGGATTTAGACATATTTATTACGACCGCCTTGCTTATCACATGGTTTTTTTAACGTTACTGATTAGGGCCAAACAAGTTGACTTTGTACAACGGCAGCTTTAAAATTTCAGGCCTGCTTTCTTAGTCAAGTAGACCAATATTTGTCTGGACCCAGTATAATCTGAAATGTATCCGGTCTCAACATGGTAAGTCAAAATAATGTTGAGGTTTCAAATCAATTTAGTTTAGTAAAATGTTCACAGTCTGGTAATCATGGTCATTATAAACGTAACTGGCCTCATCACCGTCCATGAATTGCTCCAGTAATTCAGGGCCAGGTTCTGTACACCAGTGGTCCTGAGTCCACAGAACTTCTTAGCTACCTTTTTGAAATTGATGCGATGCCACTAGATCATTTATTCACATTAAGACCCACAACAGTGTTTTGGTTGGTGTGTATCTGCAAAATAATAGTAAATATGTGGATAAAGGACAAAGAAGAGACGAGCATAGTGGGTGGACTTTTTAAAATTAACTTTCTTTAGATTAAACATTACAGCATGCATTCGTGACTCAGATGCAATGTGGTAGCGGTTTACTTTTAAAATCTTTTGTGACGTCGGTGACCATCGTCAATAATTTTTCATTCTCCACATGTCTTTCCTTCCTCTTTCTTTCTTTTTCTCTTTTTCCTCCTTCCTGGTTTTGTGCTACAGCCAACTGCATCCCCCAGTGCCAGAATGGAGGAATGTGCCTCAGGCCTCAGCTCTGTGTCTGCAAGCCGGGCTCAAAGGGGAAGGCATGCGAACAGAAGATGGTGCCTGCACCCCCCTTTCCACCACTGCCTGGGAATGGACCTAGCAATGGGCACACCCCTCGTCACACTAACGGACATAATGTGGTTCCCCAGCGGCCCATACCTCAGCAAGCGCCTCCCAGTGGTCATGCTTCAGCTTCACCACCAGCTAGCAGCATGGCCCAGATGAAACTAACTGTTAAACCAGCCCCCCAGGTTGTGCGACCGTATTATATCCAACAGCACATCCAACAGCAGTAAGTACCACTACCATGTTTTGTACGTATTTAGCAATCTGTGCAACTTTAAGGCACATGAAAAGGCAGAAAGGCAGCTCACGAGTGACTGTATAGTGGGTTTAATTAGCAAAAAAAAGAGCAGTGTTACACTCAGAGCGGAAAATCACATTGGTCACGTTGGCCTATTAACCACCTGAGTTAAAACAAAAGGTCAAAGGAATGAGTCAATGAACTTAAGGGACATACATACATACATACAGGTGAGCACACATTGGTGTCTGAGACTGCTCATCTACTATATGTTACTGGCTGGGACAGCTTCCTGGGGAAGCCTTGCTCTAAAGGCAGACAGATGGTCTGCTGATTTGTCAAAGGATGCATTTGGTCACCGTAAACAAATATTTGTTGAAAATGTCTCTCACACAAACCACCTCAGATGTGAGAGAACAAAAGAATTGGAACAGCTGGACACTTTGTTAGTTTTTGTTGTACCGTGAAGACAAACCCAAAAGTTTGAGATCAAACTATGGACTCCTATGGACTTTATTTGAAGGTATTCATCCCTTGTTAACATAGCACTTTTTGCATCAGATGACCTACATTAGAGTTAGTAAAGTAAAGGTTTGCAGTAACAGCATTACGTCTGTAATGCACATAAATACACGTTCAGCTGCGTACAAGTCTGGTGATTGTCTTGGCCAAACTAAAATCTTTCAATTTTTCCCTCTTATGAAGTCTGTGTTTCAGTTGCATTTGAAACACTATGAAATGCTCAGAGCCAAAGGGCTCAGTCACAATGTAACCTCCCATGACATTATTAGGTGTTAAGATTTACACTTGGAAGGGTTTGGTCCATTTCCATCTATCCATCTTTTGGAGCCTATCCCAGCTGTCATAGGGTGAGAGGCAGGGGTCCACGCTGGACAAGTCTCCAGTGTGTCTCAGGCCCAACACAGAGACACACATTCACAACTACTGGCAATTTAGAGACACCATTTAACTGAACATGCATGTGTTTGGACTGCGGGCAGAACCTGTACTACCCGGAGCAAACCCATGCAAGCACAGGGAGAACATGGAAACGCCGCACAGAAAGGCCACAGCTACAGGTAGATTCAAACTGGAGGCCTTCCAGCTGTGAGGTGGCCCAGCTAACCATCCCAACCTTCCACAATTTCAGTGATTCAAATAAGATAAAACCTTTGGGAACCCCACATTATGCTCATCAGTTGTCACTATGGCAGACAAGTGGAAAATCAGGTTAGATTTTGTAAAAGTGAACCCAAGTCATTTTTTAAGTCCAGCTGCAGCTTGATGCACATAAGCAGCATGTTAAAACATGTAGCCAGGCGTTTCATACCGATGTGTGTTAGGTCGTTAAAGTTGTGTTGGACTGAGGTCAGTGCGTGTACACTGCTGTACACTGTATCATCCAGCATTACCTTTTTCCCATGCTGACCGCTGTCTATCACAATGTTAAAACCACCTGCCGCTTTTAAAATTGTGTGGATGGTCAGTGCATTAACATGTTTATCGACTCATGTCATGTCCTACCTGCACTCGGTTTGTGCTGCACAGAATTTCTTTCCTCAAAAACTGATCTCAATGTGGCCAAGGCTTTTATTGCTCACCAAGAGCTCTTTTGTTCAAGCAAGATTTTTCATCTCATAAGAAAAAAAATAACAGATTAATTTTTAAATTAAATGTGATTTTTCCTAAAGAGGGATCAGCATATGCAAACATTTTTACCCAAAAATATTACAAGTACAGACAGACTGACAGAAATATAGGTCTTTTTTGTTGCTGCTCTATGGGAAACAAAGTGGTGCTGCTCCGAGAACTGCCCCATGATTTTTCAGAGCAGCTTACTTACTCAGCAAACTTTGTTTCTATTCAGTGCAGTTCAATTCAACCTTATTTACACTGCGCCAATCAAAGTCACGAGTCTCGAGTCATTTACATATTAAAGTCAAGACTATACAAAGCCAATACACTGTGGAGAGGGGAAAATCCCATTAATGGAAAACACCTCCGGCAGAACCAGGCTCAGGGTGGCCGGGTTACTGTATACTTCATCTGTGAAGTATAACATAGACCTCCCTAAAACCAATACCTGCTAGACCAAATAAAGATTAAGTGGTCATTTTTACCATCTTAATTTCTATAAATTAGAACACATGTGTAGAAATTCTATATTGGCTTTATTTTTTATTTTTTATCTGACTTGCGTTTTTTTGAAATAGAGCTTTTGAATATTATTAGTCAATTCATCTACCTGCATTTTGGAGATAAACTGAAATATATAGATATATTTTTTAAATTGTACCTTATAAATCGATTCAAATTTAAAGACCCATCCATCTGTCCATCAACTATAACCGCTTATCCTATTTGGGTCCACCCCGGACAGTCTATCAGACCAACCATTCCGGGCACCTATCGCGGAGGACAGACCACAGCCTGCCGCCTTCGAGCCGTGAGGCAGCAGCACTTACTGAAAGGTTTCAACTTGGTTCTAAGAACGGCTATTGTGAAATGAAAATGTACCGGCAATAAAAGGACATGAAATGTGCAGAAGATCTTGTTTTGTATCCAGTGCCTTGCTCATGCACATGCTGCGAACACAACAGCCCCTCTGTAATCTTCTCTTTATTCTTTTTACACTGAATGTAAGTTATGAATGTTGGTCTGTGTTAGCCGTAGCCTTTAGCTAACCAACAAATCACAGTGTGGTTATACAAATCGAACAGGTCTGCAAAAATTTCCCAAATCCACAGTTCTTTTTTGTGGGGTCTATGGATAATTTGTTAAGAAAGGAACAAGGAAACAATTCAGGGTTTTATGGATGTTTTTTGGAACACTACAGAACATGGTCGCAAGTTGGTTTTGACCGTGACACAATTACAAACCCAACATATGATCAGTGCTTATCTTTACTGAGAAGCTTTAGTTGGTCTTGTTAAACCTGATAATTCCATCCTCAGCCTTTGGCAAAATGAGTTCTGGGCTCAGCACTAGCAAATATTTGGTGCTGCCCTGGAAGCCAGTTTTCCTGCCTGACAGCTTTGGGTTCTTTGGCTTTTGAACATCCAGTTAAAAGAAACAACCTTTTTTGACATCTGGTACTGGGTCCTGCCATGGTGGAAAAGGGGTATGAGTGTGAGCCAACATGCATTGCATCTCTGGCAATTCAGAGCATTTAGGACATAGCCAAGATTATTCTTAAAGATATTGGTAGATTTAGCTAAGTGTAACCCATTCACTTCCTAAAAAGCACCACTAGCGTGTCCTTCAAAGAACCTGGTATTGTGTATCGCATGTTTAGCAATATTTGCATTTATGCGCTGTTCACACATACTGGACAGTCTCAAATTGTCAGGCCATCTCATGCCTGAGGCGTGAAGTATGTTGCACAGCAAATTTATATATGATACATTTGATTTCTCAGCTTATGCTTTAATGGTGACTCAGCCAGAAGCTCACTGTACTATGATGGTTGCATTTATTCAAACTCCGTCGTGTAAGTGCGTGGCTAGTACTTAAAGAAGAGAATAGCGTGCAACCAAAAAGACAAACGTCAGAGGAATGTGTTGGCCTTGCCAACTGTAAAACAAGAAATTAAATTATGATTATTCCGATGTGGATTTTTTATGTCCTTATAAGCCCAGGATGTGATGAAAGATCACACAATCCCAGAATGCGTGACACCACTACCATTTTGGCAAGACTGCTAACACTTCATCAGTTTAATGCAAAATTTCATGCCACCGCTGTGATAAGGCAAGAGTGATGTTTTTAAAGGCGTGATTTCATGTGAGCACCTTGCCTTTTTAAAATTAATATCTGCATCCCTGCACCCGAGTGACATACACTGGATACCGCACGTCTGTGGCCCCAGTTTGTGTCTCCCATGTACTACTTACACTCCAGTCAAGAAACCCGCTGATGACCAATAGATACATGGTGACATTTTCATAAAACTCACCTGTTGCTAACGTCGTCTGGTTGCTCATAATCAATGGGAGTGTGTCGGCGGAGCTAATTCTGCTGAACCACATGGAACCACTGAGTTGAAGAGCTTTTGCTGTGTGATCTAGAGAGGATCACGTTAGTGCAGATTTACGTTCTATAGCATAAATGTAAAAGATGGAATACAAATTTTTCAAAATAAGCAGAAATGCATATATTTATGAAAAAAGCAAAAGAGAAACTGATTTTCTGCATCGCGTTGAACTTGTGAACGATCTCAGCTCTGCACGACACTATAAAGTAGGTTTGTAATAGTTTGTGTTTCCTGGATGGACGTTTCCTCTCGTTTTCTGGTTGGTGAACAGGGTGAGGTCTGTATTAATCTAACTTAATCGATGTATCAGCTGTAGGACAGTTTTTTTTTTCAAGAGGCAACTATAGTCAGCAGTTGTGTGTGTGCGTGTTTGTGTGTCAGTAGGTGCACATGGCCTCGTCACAGGGTCCTTCACTTTAGCTTCTGACGTCCACTTATCCCACCACCATACAAAGTCATCACGTCGCTTTACCTGATGAGGAGCTGGGGAGGCTCTAAACATTGTTCTCTTTTAAAATACAATAAAAGAAAACTTTATGGGAGCAAGTCTTTTCTAAAACTGACCTGGTTATTATTGTTTCTGTCCTGCATATTCTTTATTACTTATACACGTGGAGCCAGGATGCCGTCAGTCAACCAGTCAGAATAAAGCTTTGAGACGGTCTTCTTTTCCTCCGTGCCCTCCTCCTGCTCTCACTTCAGTACTGCTAATATGTGAGAGAGCTCTGAGGTTCAGTGGGTTCGTTACGGTAGAGCAGAGTGTGTCAGCACTCGTGGGGAAGTAGACTTGGACGACTAGAGCGTAGAGATTGGTGGTGAGTATGATTGCGGCCAGAGCAGTGAAGGCCGAGACTGAACAGATTCACCCTCCACACACACACACACACACACACACACACACACACACACACACACACACACACACCTCACTCCCTTAACCCTGACTCATGATCTGTTTATCTAGAACTGAGTAAAACGTTCTTGCTGATATTTAAGACTAAAAAGGCTCTTATAACATTCCTTGGACGCTCTCCAAACTCTTCTTATTTCTTCCTTTAATGGTGCACTCATTGCCAGCACACGAGCTTATGCCAGATATTGTGTTGAGACTGGAATGAGATCTTATGTTTATAATTTCTGTCTTGACATCACTATTCTCTCTGTCTCATTTTTGAAAGTGTTTGTTGTTGCCGTATGGACCGAGCTTGTGTAGATGATAACTCAATACCATAACATTTTTTGGACGGAACAGTTAGTACCAAAGTTCCTTACTTCTTTGGCTTTTCACGGTATTCCGATTTTTTTCAAAAATTCAAGTCCATTAAAACATTACTTCACAGTAGTAGACATAGACAAGGAAGAAACAGTAAAAGGTTGCAGCACAAACAGTGTGAATCACCAGCTTTGGATTTGTCTTGGCAGCTGACTAACCTCATTCCTTTTTATATATTAAAAATTATTCCTTTTATATGTTTAAATATTGTGGCTAAAACATTAGAGGCCCCTCTTCTTACAATGCACAATACAACTCCACTACCTGCTACGACCTTAACGATTATAATCCCCATCACTGTACATATATAGTATCACGTGCTCTACTTCAGGACGGCTAGATCTGCACCTGTCATTATAGAGGAACATCCCAACTCTAGACAGGTGTGTGTTCCAGACAGGACCGCAAATGTATGAGTGTACCACTGGAGATGCAATGAATACACTCAAGCCAGTATCAGCATGGGTATAGAAGGGCCTTAGTCAGGTTTTAAGTACGTTTACCAGACCACAGCAGCTCAACTCTGCTTGAGGTGATTTGTGCACTACACATGTTTGTAAATGGATGGTTAAACGGAAAGAGTTGTTCGGTTGTCTGATAGATGTTTAATGAACATTTACTATAGGTGAATATACAGTCACAAGAAAAAGTCACAACACGGTTTGAAAAAAAAAAATTCATTAAACAAACTTGGGATGTTAAAGTGCATGTGCAGTGGTAAAGAATTCACAAACGGGACAAAAGGCTGTTCAGTTGGGAAGCTGCATCTGATTTGACCAGTTGAGTGTCTTTTCCTAAGGCTTCATAATGCTGTCAGGTCACACGTGACGCTGCGGTTGAAAATACATGAGACGTTCGCTCTGATGGCGCAATCTTCACCTAGAGCATCTATATTAAAATAAGTCGCGGCTACAACATATGCTCTCAGCCCACTAAATCTTGGATTTAAAATGAGCCATGACACCTTTATGACATGCGGTTTCCTCAATATCTGTTCAGCTCTGTCTGTATAATGGAGCAGAAATGATCCATTTATGATTTGCATTCTGGAAAGCAAGAAAACCCCATTTCAGAGGATTCAATGTCACTGCATCACAATTAGATATGCAAAACCAAAACCATGAGATGACCGCTGCAAGGCTTTATTGCAATAAGTATAACATGATATTTTTAGTGAAACACTAAAATGTCCATCTCCAGAATTTATTTTAAAATCAATGCGGTTTTGAAGACATATTAGATTGAATTGAGCAAAGTGAGGTAAAGTGTGTAGTATAATTTGTGAACTGGGATTTATTATGTTATTATATTACAAGTCATGGTAATAACATGTCAAACCATTTGGCTCCTGAGCTTAAATATAATCAGAAGACTGTATTAATATGACAAAGCAAAGATTTCAGCTCCTCCACCCGCTGCTTTCTCTGTGATGTACTTTTGGGTCAATCCAAGATCTTAACAAGCAACGTACAAAATGTACCAAACAACAGTGTGACTTAGAAAGCGTCAGCGCTGTAAGAGTTTGCTGTAGCCATGCCAATAGTAAATGTAGAGCATTTACAGATATTTCCAAATGAGTCACTCCCAGACGGTGACCAGTCATTGAGTCAGTGAAGAAAAAGTCACTGATGGAACTTGTGGTTGCAGGCTTGTAAGAGAGAGGAAAGGCCAGTCCTGGAGGAATATTCAAACTCTTGTTAATAATCTCACAACTTGAACATGACTCTTCGCTGGCATTATGCAGCACCACCTTACAGCCCAGCAAAGATGATTACAAGAACATGATAGAGGAACCACTAATACACAGACATCTACAGCATCAACAGTTATTAGGGGCTAGACTCAGAGTGCAAGGTGTACGGTAGCACAGGTTTTTATTGGCCTGCCTGCCCATAAAGTGTGATGAGGCACTTCAGAATAAAGTGCGTGGTTGCATTAAAGCTTTTATCATGTGGCAAATAAAAACGATCCCTTTTTATTCATGCATTCTAAAGGCTTTCACTGGGATCCTGGAATTGGTGGACGATTGCTCTTTCTCCTGCACTACAGCTGTGTACGGTTCACATAGGCAACAAGCAGAAACGAATGGCAGGTTGCTCAGTGCTGTGTTTGGAGTTACTGCAGTATTATAATTTAAATTCAAGTGTGTGTGTGTGTACGTATGGGGGGGTGACAGCGGTAAGGATACTGCAGAGAGCCGTGTAGGACTGGATCTCTGCATCCTAGGCTCAACTCTGGATTGTCAAACTTTTGGTTGTCTAGTAAAATCAGCCATATTTTTGGATAAGACCATCAAAAGTAGGATGGATGCCATCTCTCCTAATCAGCCTAGGTTAACATTTGACTATGGCCGCTGGAGTCTCTAACTTCAGGTTTCTGACTATAGAGTCGCCCATTACCAGACCGGTAACAGGACATATGCTAGGTCGGTCCTCACCAGCTACCGGGGGCAACTAGCTGGATTATTTTTCATGGTGCGGAGCTGTGCTTCTAATTCCAAGAGCCTCCAAAGAACCTTACACTTATTACAAGTACCATTGTCACTAAAGGAGGCAAAATATAAGCTACAATTAACCAGTGAACTTTCCTTCAGCAGAGACCCGAAACAGTTTGAAGAAACCAGAAGTAACACAAAACGTCTACTGCAGGAAGAGCTTCCAGTGCAGCCAATGTAGTGATGAAGTCTTTGAGCAGTCTTTCGAAGCACTTCATCACAACAATTCAATTCAAATTTATCTATATAGCGCCAATTTATAACAAGATCATCTCAAAGCACTTTACATGAGTTAAAGTTAAGACTATACAAACATTTAAAGAAAACCCAACAAATCCTCCTTGAGCAGCTAGAGGCAACAGTGGAGAGGAAAAACTCCCTTTAACAGAAGAAACCTCCAGCAGAACCAGACTCAGGGTGGGCGACCATTTGCCTTGACCGGTTGGGCTGAGTGGAAAGTGGAGAGAGAAAAGAACAGAGCAACAAAAGCAACAACAAAACACTGGGCAGGTTAGTAGGACCAGTAGCTGTGCACTGGAGGACACACAGCGCCAAGAAGACAGGGACAGAGAGAGGGAGACAAAGAGGGAGAAAGACGACTACGGGACAAAGAAGACACAGAGTTAATGTCATACAGTGGTGACATTATAAATGTGGGGTGAGAGGAGAGAATGAAGAGAAGAGGAAGTGGCTCAGTGCAGAGTCCCCTAGCAGTCTAAGTCTATAGCAGCATGACTATAACCGACTATAAGCTTTATCAAAAAGGAAGGTTTTGAGCCTAGTCTTAAAAGTAGAGAGGGTGTCTGCTTCCCGAATCTGGAGCTGGTTCCACAGGGGAGGAGCTTGATAGCTAAAGGCTCTGCCTCACATTCTATATTTGGAAATTCTGGGAACCATAAGTAGGCCTGCATTTCGCGACTGAAGTGGTCTAGTAGGATGATAGGGTACTAGGAGATCTTTTAAATATGATGGGGCTTGACCGTTTAGAGCTTTATAGGTAAGAAGAAGGGTTTTAAATTCTATTCTACATTTAATTGGAAGCCAATGGAGAGAAGCTAATGAAGGTGAAATATGATCTCTCTTACCAATCCAAGTCAGTAATCTTGCTGCAGCATTTTGGATTAATTGGAGGCTTTTTAGAGAGTTACTGGGGCAGCCTGAAAGTAGAGAATTACAGTAGTCCAATCTAGAAGGACATGGCATGGACCAGTTTTTCAGCATCGCTTTGAGACAGGATGCTCCTAATTTTGGCAATGTTTCTTAGGTGGAAGAAGGCTGTTCTAGAGATTTGTTTTATGTACGAGGTAAATGACAAATCCTGGTCAAAAATGAGATTCCTTGCAGTACTACTGGGGGCCAGAGTTATGTCGTCTAAAGTAGCAATATGGTTAGAAAACATGTTTCTTAGACGTTTAGGCCCAAACACAATAACTTCAGATTTATCTGAGTTTAGAAGAAGGAAATTATACGTCATCCAGTCCCTTACGTCTTTTAGACATGCTTGTAGTTTGATTAATTGGTTTGTTTCATCAGGTTTCATAGATAGATATAACTGCATGTCATCAGCGTAGTGGTGAAAATTTAGTGTTTTCTAATAATGTTGCCAAGGGGAGACATATATAGAGTAAAGAGTATTGGTCCTAACACAGAGCCTTGTGTAACTCTATAACTAACTTTTGTGTATGTGGAAGATTCATCATTAACATGAACAAATTGGAATCTATCTGATAGATACGATTTAAGAGTTAGTGCTTGACTTCAGACGAAACCCTCCACCACATACACCGGTAAGCATCCAGGGCTCAGACATTGAGATTGTGGACACCTTTAAATACCTGGGTGTCCACCTAAACATAAAACTGGACTGGACGAACAACACAGACTCTCTGTACAGGAAGGGCCAGAGTCGCCTCCACCTGCTGAGGAGACTGAGGTCCTTTGGTGTGTGCAGGGAGCTCTTACGGACATTTTACGACACTGTGGTGGCCTCAGCAGTCCTCTATGGTGTTGTGTGCTGGGATGGGAGCAGCACGGACAGAGACAGGAAGAGACTTAACAAGCTGGTTAAGAGAGCTGGCTCTGTCCTAGGCTGCCTATGGACTCCATCGAGGAGGTGGCGGACAGAAGGATGTTGGCCAAACTAACATCCATCATGGATAATAACCCCTCCCACCCCCCGCACCTCGCTGTGGAGGCTCTGAGCAGCTCCTTCAGCACTAGACTGTTGCACCCACAGTGCAGGAAGGAGCTCTACCGTCGCTCATTCCTCCCCACAGCCGTCAGACTGTACAACGCATCACTGCAGTGACACACAATGTGTAATTTTACTTGTTTATATACTTATTTATTGTGTAATATTTCATGTTCCAATGTAAATATGTATATATTTTTGCAGACTTTGTGTCCTTGTCCATGGCTGCTAAATCACAAGAATTTCCCCACTGTGGGATTAATAAAGTTCTATTCTATTCTATTCTATTAAACCAATTTAGTGCAGTCCCTTAATTCCAATAACATGTTCTAGTCTCTCTAATAATATTCTGTGATCAATGGTGTCAAATGCAGCACTAAGATCTAGCAGAACTAGTATAGAGACAAGTCCATTATATGAAGCCAGAAGAAGATCGTTGGTGACTTTAATCAGTGCGGTTTCTGTGCTATGATGAACTCTAAATCCTGACTGAAATTCTTCAAACAAGTCGTTTCTGCGCAGGTGGTCACTTAATTGCTTTGCAACTACTTTTTCAAGTATTTTAGAAATAAAGGGGAGATTGGATATTGGTCTGTAATTGGCTAAGACACCTGGATCCAGACTAGGTTTTTTAAGTAGAGGTTTGATTACAGCTACCTTATAGGCCTTTGGTACATATCCTGTTTGTAAAGATAGATTAATGATATCTAATACGAACGTGTCTAATAAGGGTAGAGCATCTTTGAGCAGTCTAACTGGAATAGGGTCTAGCAGACATGTTGTTAGTTTTGATGAAGTAATAGTTGGGGTTAGTTAATTTTTAGGCCCAAACACAATAACTTCAGTTTTATCTGAGTTTAGAAGAAGGAAATTGTAGGAAATTCAGGCCTTTATGTCATATATAGAGGAGACATATAAAAAGTATCGGTCCTAACACAGAGTCTTGTGGAACTCCAAAACTAACTTTTATGTACATGGAAGATTCATCATTAACATGAACAAATTGGTATTTTTTTACAGTATTAGAAATAAAGGGGAGATTGGTCTGTAATTGGCTAAAACACCGACCTTTGGTACATATCCTGTTTCTAAAGATAGATTAATGATATCTAATAGGAATGTGTCTAAGGGTAGAGCATTTTTGCGCAGTCTAACTGGAAGATGGTCTATCAGGCATGTTGTTAGTTTTGATGAAGTAATAGTTGAAGTTAACTCAGTAAGGTCTATGGGCACAAAGCAGTCTAAAAGGGACTGAGGACTTACTGATGATTCTAATTCTGTTGTATTTGTGGGGAGGGTCTGGTGAATTTTATTTCTAATAGCTATGATTTTGTTTGTGAAGAAGGTCATGAAGTCATTGCTACATAGCGTTGAGGGAATACTAGTCTCAACTGAACTATGGCTCTTAGTCAGCCTGGCTACAGTGCTGAAAAGAAACCGGGGGTTGTTCTTGTTTTCCTTAGTTTAAGTAGTAAGTTAAGTAAGTAAGTAGTAGTACTTAAGTAGTTAAGTAGTAAAGTTTAAACTCTTATTGCGAGCTATACCATGGAGATCGGCTGTTCAGAATTACTGCCTTCTTTTTTAGAGGGGCAACACTATCAAGTATTGAACGTAAAGATGCTGCATAATTATCAGTCAGGTAATCAACTTGTAGAGGAGTACAGTTAATGAGGCTACTCATTAGCTACTCACAACAGATGTCAAGGCCACTGGGCAATATTCGTTTAAGCAGATCGGCTGGTTTTTCTTCTGGACTGGAAAAATGGTGGACTGTTTGAAACACGTTGGGACAGTAGAGTGTTTCAGGGAGAGATTGAAAACACTCTGTGAACACCGGTGCTAGTTGGTCAGCACAGGCTTTCAGAATTTGACCCTTGAAACCATCTGGTCCTGCCGCGTCCCTGGTATTCACTCTCCTGAATGTTGTCCTCATGTCATGCTCAGAAATGGTGAACGTGCTGACAGCGCTAACGTTGTTAGTATGCACATACCCACTCTCAGCTGCGGCATCGAAGCATCCATAGAACGTATTTAGCTCATTTGCTAGAGTAGCGTCTGTGTTCACCTTTCTGGAGGGAGGTGTTTTATAATCTGTCATTGTTCTTAGTCCCTGCCACAAGCTCCTAGAGCCCCTGTGTTGGAGATCTCAGAGTTCAATGTGGTACCACAGTATTTTATATGTTCTCCATTGGTCAGTCAAGCAGAAAATTGAAACTTTTATTACTTTACTGACTTCACAATTTACAGATTGCGTCTTCACACATATTTTCTTTGAATCACATGTAGATTGCAACAAATTTAGTATTTTTACAGCCACTACATCTTTCTTGGACGGTCGTTTCAAATTGTATTGAATGTAAAATGTATTGAAAATGCGATCTTTTTTCACAAATGTTAAACCAAAAACTGAAATCAGTTTTCAGAAAGCCGTGTTGACCTCCATACCAGATTCTTAAACATGCGTTGATTATGTTTTCCTCTTTGCCTCCAGGATCCGGCCCCTGCACCCAGCTCAGAGCCAGCAGTATGTTATAAAGCCAAAATACTACCACACGCACAGCATGCACACAGAGACGCATGTCCAGTCCCAGCCAGAGAGGCCGATCCCACTAGCAGTGGGACATCACCCCATCCATGGTAAGTTACCCTAAAAATCACTTTGTTACTTTAATGTGGGCTTCTTAAAGACGGGAGAGTGTCCAGTGTTTTCCATTTACAGTCACATATGCTGACATTTGATCTGTCTTACTATAAATGGTGTAAATGTCTCTACTATGAAGACAGTAGGTCACATGGTAATAACGGTGAGATACCTGCATGCACTTTTCACCATGTGTTTGTTAGGTCCCATTCAAACATTAGCTGGTGGTTCTGCTGTCGGGCAAAAATGTTTTTGTAGTGAAGTGAAAGTGCAGAGTAACATCTGCAAATAAAATTTGGCTCAATCAGATAGGAAGACCTCCATTCAGAATTAGAGCAGTAGAGCAGGCTGGAGAGTGCTTCAACAGATTTAGCATCAACTTAGAAAGAATGCCTGAATAAAATATTAATATTAAAAAATAATGCTTCTTCATTCTCAAACCACTAAGCAAAAAAGACAGCAACAAATAATTATTTATTACTACTGTATTGTAGTTACATTTGCTGGTCAGTACTACTGTAGGAAGTGCTCCGATAACGGGTAATGATTTTGCACTTCTATGCTTAGCAGTTAACGTCACTTTTGAAGCTCTGTTTTAGTTAAATGTTTTTAACGATGAGAAATTTTGCAAATCTCTGTAAAATCATTATATTATCCGTCCATCCATTATCTTAAACATGCTAGTCTTTGGACTGTGGAAGGAAACTGGAGAACACGGAGAGAACCCACAGATGGAAACAGAAAGATAGCATTCACAAGATTGATTTAAACCATTTGAGCTGTGAGGCAGCAGCACTAA
The DNA here is from genome assembly GCA_033026295.1 of Channa striata. Classification (NCBI taxonomy): domain Eukaryota; kingdom Metazoa; phylum Chordata; class Actinopteri; order Anabantiformes; family Channidae; genus Channa; species Channa striata. The sequence goes on along the minus strand of CM065180.1, from coordinate 427,139 downwards.
ACACTCCACCACTGCTGCACACAATACAAGTGTATTCATATATCACCAACATAAAAAGTTTATATAGTACCAAACAGACCCGTGGGGTAAGTATAGTCCCCTTAATACTACATTCAACTGAAATCTGTCACTCTATCACTATTTCTGACGTTCTGGAGCTTTACAGATCCAGAGTGACATAGAATATCTCCACGTGGAGAGGACTTGGTACTGTACTATAGTGAATCTTTCAAGAAGTGGCCAAAGGAGCATAGTGACAAGACCTCACACAAAAAACAAAAGGACCTGTAACCTCTCTAAGCTCCATAGAGATCAGTTTTTATGATTCCACTGTCTGAAAGACAGAGGCTAGAAATGGCATAATGGAGGAGTAAAGGTAACCCAGAAGAACATTTCAGATCCTCTGGATTCTGTCACAACACACCCAGATGAGGTTCAAATCTTTGATGGAGTAATTAGCCAAAAGTTGACCTGTTGGGAAACAACACCATACCTACGGTCAATAATGGTTGCAGGAGGATTCATGGTGCATGAGGACCAGGGCAACATGTTCTATTTGAGGAATTCATTCTTCGTTCTTCCAGAAGCTCATCGGCCTTGTGAGTTGAAGCAGCTGGATTAATTGGCAAGACAGTGATACTAAGAGTTAGTCAATGTCAGTGTTGTTCAGGAGGGATCACGTGAACATTTTGGACTAGCCGGACCAAATTAATTGTTTGATTAATTGTTTTGTTCACAACCCCCCATACAGATTCTAAAGCAAACACAAGTTTGTTTAGACATCAGCCAGCAGCCTGGATTAGATTGTTCTTCAACTACTCCACTGAATGACTCATCTACTCTTTTAAACGTTGTTGCACAGAGTCTAAATCCGCGTATGCATGGCCAGTCAACTGTGCAAGATCTTAAAAGTGGACTTATGGCAATTTACATCAGTATGGACAAAATTTGTTTTGACCACACACTTTTGAAAAAGAAACAAATCATCCAGTGGAGTGGTGTGTCTGCCTGATGGAGGTCAATGAAAAACAAGTGAATCTAGAGTGCTGGCTGACAAGCAACCAGTCATGACCCGAGCAGATTCATTGTTAATGTTAGTGTCTGTGCGATCATTGTAAAAATTAATTAATTTTTTTTTAAATTCAACTTTATTTATATGTTGCCAATTTACAAACAAGGCACTTTACATAATAAAGTCATTTAGAGAAAACCCAATAAAGTGGAGAGGAAAAACTCCCTTCAACGGAAGAAACCTCCAGCAGAACCAGGCTCAGGGTGGGAAGAAACACAGCTCCAAAGCTGGGAACACCTGAAGAGAGGGAAATGTACATGTCTCCTCTAGGCAACATTATTAGAAAACACTCCGTAACTGTCCATTGCTATGCTGATGACACTCAGTTATATCTATCTATGGAACTAGATGAAACAAATCAATTAATCAAACTACAAGCATGTCTAAAAGACACTAGAGACTGGATGACGTATTATTTCCTTCTTCTAAACTCAGATAAAACTGAAGTTATTGTGTTTGGGCCTAAAAATCCCAGAAACATATTGTCCAACTATGTTGATACCTTAGATGACATAACTCCCACAGTACTAAAGAAAGGAATCTCTGAGTCATTTTTGACCAGGATTTGTCATTTACCTCACACATAAAACAAATCTCTAGAACAGCCTTCTAACCTAAGAAACATTGCCAAAATTAGGAGCATCCTGTCTCAAAGCGATGCTGAAAAACTGGTTCATGCATTTGTTACTTCTAGATTGGACTACTGTAATTCTCTACTTTCAGGCTGCCCCAGTAACTCTCTAAAAAGCTTCAATTAATCCAAAATGCTGCAGCAAGATTACTGACTGGGATTGGTAAGAGAGATCATATTCACCTTCATTGGCTTCTCTCCATTGGCTTCCCGTTAAACATAGAATAGAATTTAAAATTGAATTCAACTTTATTTATATAGCGCCAATTTACAACAAGGTCATCTCAAGGCACCAGCTTGATGACCTAGCTGATCTTAAACATGCGTTGATTATGTTTTCCTCTTGAATGAGCCAATGACCCAGTTTCCTGTTTTCCACTTTTAGGGTTAGGTCCTTGGTGGATAACCACACCCTGTCTCCAACCTTGTATTGGGGAGCCGTTGAACTCCTTTGAGGTTGAGAGTACTACCATCTTGGTCTGCTTGGTTAGGAACAGGCGTGGTTGTTAGCCATAACTGCCTGGAATGAAGTGCAACCTAGGGCAGACACAAATTTTGCTGAATTTTGAGCGTACTCCACCCAGGCAGTTGTTGGGCCCAGGTGGAGGGTTTACTACCACACATGCATCTCAACACACTTCTCGTGCTTACAGCTACAATCTTCTGCTTAAGTCTCTCCATTGGCCATTGGTCTGGGGGTGGAACCATCTCGCTTCTCAGGGGGAAGGCGCTGGATTCGTGAATGGCTGCGTGGAAGAATGAATGCACATGCTGCTTTTGCTAGTTTTGTGTTTAAACCATAAGCTATTCCAGCTAACTCAGTCCAATTGCTTAGTAATGTGGTACACCATTGACATTCGTACACTAGCTGCCTCAAGGGCCGAGGACACACTTTTTAAAAAGTTTTATGGAGGATTAGCAAACCAGGGAAAAATTAAATGGCAGCACACTGCCTACCCTCTACTCTTCACGTTCTAATCAGATTCAGGAGTGACAGGTGGAGCAGCACTACCAGGGTTGAGCAATAACGCGCGGCCACTCTCATTCCTATCCGATACCATTTGTTTATGTAGATGATATTTTATCATATTCCAGGAAATTTGAGGAGCACCAGCAACATGCCAGGGCAGTGCTTTTACGTTTACTGGAAAATTAGCTCTACTTCAAAGCCCATTCGCCATTACCGCAAACAACTACAACAGTTCCTGGGGTTGGCTAACTTCTACCGCCCATTGAGCGGGGACCATAGCAAAGTGACAGCACCCCTGCATACACTCACCTCTCCTAACAGACCTTTTATCTGGACAGAAGGGGCAGGGAGAGCCTTCACTTGTCTCAAAAAGCTTTTCACCACCTTCCCCATTCTGACCCTATCTATGCAAGGAACAAAATGCTGCATCAGGCACCTTCTGGTGTATGAGCCAATGATAACTTTCTCAAATGTTTGTTCCCTGCATATATTTTTTCTGCAGTTATGCTGTGTGTTAGTAAGATGGATAACTAGTAGCTAATGTACGTATAACATCAGATAGTGCCTTCTAAGCCTGAAACAGACTGGAGGCACCCAGTTTTCTTAAAGTGCTCTCTGGAGTTTATGTATTATATCAGTGTGATTATAGAACTGTTATTAGCTGTACTGAAGAACACAGAAGTTCATCAAATCTGCAATGTTTTTTATAATAAACTGATCTCTGGAGTGGATCTTTTTTGGACCATTGGACACGTGTGAGACAGCCTCTACATTATGGCTCCCCGTCAGGAAATCAAACCCCGGTCTTCCGCGTGACAGGCAAGCCTAAGCCTGCAAGTAATTGTCAAGGAAACCAATTTTTGTATTGCCTTTTTGGCTGTTAGAAATGGACTGGAGCAGCAAGTCATTGTATTAGACCAGTGTTTGGCTGTGGAGGCAGGTGGTATTATATTAGCGTGATTAGACTGTTTGATATATATGTGGTAACAGATTGATTTCTGCGATCTTTAGCTTTATTTAGTAGTAGACTTTTACTGGGCCACCTTCTCAGAAGCTAGTGGAATTATTTTGACAGACAGTAGGAATAAAATATTATATTATAATAATAATATGAGAGGTGGCAGATGCGACCCTGCACTGTTGGATGATGATAGTCACGTCCAAGTACTCAACTGCAGTTTAATAACAGCTGAGATGTTGTCCACAAGTTTATGACACATTTACCCTGAGATGGCCAAACCATTTTGAGAGAAAAAAAATGTTTTTGGAATATATTTTCCTTGCAGTTAAACCCCCTAATAGATCTGACAGATCAAAAACAGTCATAATTCACAGCCTCGTGGTTGGTGATTGTGGCTTGTTATAAATGGATCTCTCCACAATGCTTCTATGAATAAGTCAGTATTTTTCAAAGAATCTGCCCCCGAGTGGTTGTGCCTGTGGCCACAGCCAGACAGACTGACTGAGGCGTATTAATGTGGAGGTCAGTGGACAGGCCAATGTTGATGTTTGCCTTTGTAGCACTACAGACTTCAGCAGACGCAGACCAGGCCACAGTAACCCAGAGCCTGTTTGAAAACACACTCCCTGTTTTATACCGATTCAATTTTAGCCATGAATTTATGGATGCTAGGGAAATCACCACACATCAAAGACAAAAAGAGAAATGGAATGCAGATGCAAATGTATTAAAATATGTATCAAATATTTTTTGAGTCCCAGTTACATTGTGACTAGTTTAAATGAGGTGTTTCTCACATTTTAATCCCCAAATTTGCCTGCTGAAGTGTTGCCTTCACAAACAGCCCCCCCCAAAAGGAAGATTAAGTTTGTTAGGAGCTGCGTTTATTATAATTATGCACAACGAACTCTGTAGACATACACAGTAAGTTATCCTACAAGTCTCCAGTCAGTCAACAAGTTTGCTCTTACAAAACCTTTCTTTCATACAGTAAAGTGGCCGGTCACTAATCGGTGCCATATCTGCAAAAGTTATTCTTTGTCTCTCCTTGGGCTGCTCACTACCCACCATTACTAATAGACCAGATACAGCATAAATACTATTATGATGAAATCTACGATTATCTAATCTACCACCTTGACTTTATTATGTAAAGTGCCTTGAGACGACTTTGTTGTAAATTGGCGCTAGATAAATAAAGTTGAATTGAATTGAATTGTTAGCTGAAATGTGTAAATAAAGTTATTATTAGGGACTTAATCAGAACAGTACAGCTTTCGGGTAACACAAATCAGGGCCATCGACTTTTTCTTTATTTGACATCGCTGCATCTTTTTTATTTCTTACTATGAAACAACAGAAGCACTGTCTTTAGCATAAATAAATTGACCTGATCTGACTGCTCTCGAATATTTCAGAGACAGAGATCTGTGGGGGTACTGAGACAGACAGGGAGGAAATCTGAGTCTCAATTTATTTCAGTTTGATTCAGCGTTATTCATAGAAAGAAACCTCCAGCAGAACCAGGTTCAGGGTGGGCAGCCATCTGCCTTGACCGGTAGGGCTGAGTGGAAAACATTGGGCAGGTTGGTAGGACCAGTAGCTCCAAAGCCAAGGACACCTGAAGACAGGGACAGAGAAGGAGAAGCACAACTATGGGAGAAATAAGACACAGAGTTAATGTCAGACAGTGGTGACATATAAATGTGGGCTGAGAGGAGGAAAGTGTCTCAGTGGAGCAGGGCTTGGTTCCCCAGCAGTCCAAGCCTATAGCAGCAGGACTAGAAGTAACTATAAGGTTTTTAGCCACGTCTTAAAAGTAGAGAGGGTGTCCCTTCCCGAATCTGGACTGGGAGCTGGTTCCACAGGAGCTTGATAGCAGCTAAAGGCTCTGCCTCCCTTTCTGGGAACCACAAATAGGCCTGCATTCTGAGATCGAAGTGGTCCATTAAGATGTTCTGGTACTAGGAGATCTTTTAGGTAGGATGGAGCTTGACAAGCTGTAATACCAGGCTCCCAGCAGCTGTGAACAGAAGCATTGGGCTGGCATTGAACCAGCTTGTTAGAGTCCTCGTACAGAAGTGACTGACTGTGCACATATGGAAGAAGTCTTTACTATGTGACAAATGAAATCGTGGAGAGAGACAACAAATGCAACATTTCAAGCAAGTTAAGCATCAAGCAGTTTCAGCAATGACGGTGGGTGTCAACAAGAACATAAACCAACTGCAAGGGACGTAGTGGTCAGGATTCCATAAAGAAGTAGCCTATAGCCAAAACAGTTGGTGAAAAACCACAGAAGTTAAACACCAACTGGTTTGATCCCAGCTCCTCTGTCATGTGTCGAAGTGTCTTACTATGTAAGTGGATTTACCATTTAGAGGTCACACAACACATTATAATTATGAATATGAACATCTCTAAAACTTTGTGGCTAATTAACACGAAGAGACAACACATAGCCAATTTCAGACCATAGCTCAAAGCGTTACTATACCCAAAAGCACAACTCGCCTGAATATACAATGTAGCACATTTGAACAAACCCGGTCCTCCTCTGCTGTAACCCATTCCCCCTCCTCCCTCCTATCCCAGGCATTAAACAGCAGCCTTTTAACTTTCCAGTGTTTTTTATCCACCACAGCCAGAACCATTTGTCTGGACACTGACTTTGGGAACAAGCAACAGATGACAGTAACCACAAAAACTACAAACACTCTGCTCATCCTCTGATAGTTACCTAGATAGTAACTTCTTGTTTAGCATTTAAGCCCCAGATGTTTAATCCTATACTAAATAATTTTAAACTCAGCATAAACTGATGATGATCTTTAGTTTGTAGTAACAACAGTAAAATATAAGATGACTCACTTTATTATGTAAAGTGCCTTGTATCGACTTTGTTGTAAATTGACGCTATATAAATACAGTTGAATTGAATCGAATTCTTGCAGTAGTACTGGGGGACAGAATTATGAAATCTAAAGTAACAATATGGTTGGATTGTGACCAGTATTGTCTATTTGTCTTGTAAATTTGTTTCTAATAGCTACGATTTTGTTTGTGAAGAAGGTCATGAAGTCATTGCTACATAGCGTTGAAGGAATACTAGTCTCAACTGAACTATGGCTCTTAGTCAGCCTGGCTACAGTGCTGAAAAGAAACCGGGGGTTGTTCTTGTTTTCCTCTATTAATGATGAATAATAAGCTGTTCTGGCTTAAAGGAGTGCTAATTTGTATAAGTATAAACTCTTTTTCTAGGCTAAGCGTGATTCTTGTGAATGAGTGGAACGCCACTTCCTTTCTAGTCTTCGTGACGCCTGCTTTAAATTGCGGGTTTGCGAGCTATACCATGGAGATCGCCTGTTCAGAATTACTGCCTTCTTTTTTAGAGGGGCAACACTATCAAGTATGGAACGTAAAGATGCTGCATAATTATCAGTCAGGTAATCAACTTGCACAGGAGTACTGTTAATGAGGCTACTCTCAGTTATATCAGTACGTGTTGAGGTAAATGATGAAGGGATCATTTCCTTAAATTTGTTCACAGTGTTTTCAGATAAACATCTACTGAAGCAAAACTTTTTTCTAGCTGCTGTGTAGTCCATTAAACTAAATTCAAATGTTATTAGGAAATGGTCATCGAGAATAGCATTATGAGGAAATACTATTGTATTATCAATTTCAATGCCAGTTAATGCCGTGTTGAGGGAGTTACTGTCAGCATCTACATGAATGTTAAAATCACCCACTATGACGACTTTATCTGCACTAAGTTGGCTAAAAAATCTGAGAATTCAGTCAAAAATTCAGAATAAGGGACTGGAGGACGGTACACAATAACAAACAGAAGCGGATTTTGAGTTTTCCAAATTGGGTGTGAAAGGCTCAGAGTAAGACTCTCAAATGAGTTATAACTATGTTTAGGTCTAGGGTTTCGACTCATTTAAACTGACATATTCTTCCTGCTGCAACCAAGTTTCAGTGAGAAAAAATTAATCGAATTGGTGATCGCTTATTCAGTCATTTATTAACAGAGGTTTAGATGAGAGAGATCTGATATTTAATAATCCACATTTAATTTTTAGTCCTAACTTTTTTTTAGGTTATTATGACTAACTGCTCTTGTGATCTGTGTGACCAGTCTCACAGGAGTCACAATGGGCGGATTCTTCGTTAATCACTTGTCCTCTCTATTCAGCTCACTGTAAAGATAATGACCTGGTGGCTATTATACCTTTTGGTAAAGCAGAGAAATGCTGCTCAAAACATGTTGTGTCTGATATAGTGATATGATACATGTACTTGGTTATTCTCTACAATATATGAATTGTATTTTTATTAACGTCGTGTTTAGTGACCATCGGTCCAAAACTCCGATTAGCTGGGTAGGCTGTGCCATAAATCTTAATTTTCTTCATTCAGTACAGAGCGCTTTAACAAATGTTATTTTATAGGCTCAGATTTGATGGAAAGAGGACTGAGGTCTGAAGTTAGACAGTCAACACGCCATCTGCGTGACCTCCGAAAAAATGATGGCGATTCGGAGCATTTGGAACATTTGCAGTGCCACAAATAAAGAATCAAGTCACCCAGTAGAGTGCTGTGTCTGGCTCATGTGTTTTTCATTGCTTTTTACTCAGCAAAGGAGATCTGCAACAAACTGGCTACTTTTTTTTTAAATATGCAACTTCATTGTCTTTTCTGTCAAAAGTTTGTCTGGAGCATCAGTTGTATGCCTTTGTTTGTGCTGATCCAATGTGGCCCGAGACAAAATATCAGAAAGACCTGTAATAAGTTTAGTTTTTCCCCTGTACTCCATCCCTGCTCCATTCTACAGCCTGGCTAAATCTCACCCTAAACCTTCTCCTGCTTCTCTGCTGTTTGTGTTGTGTCTGAGATGATCCACTCACTTTCCATATGCTCATCAAAACCGAAATACTGTGGCACAGAGGTAAGGTTAAGGCGAGGAGGGCGATTTCAGAGGAGACCGGTTTTTGAAAGCTGCTGCTCGGAGTCTTGTGGTGGGAGTCCAAGGTATGAATGTCATGGTGGTGCAGAACATCAACATGAGAATGCTGCCTGAGAGGCGGTTTCCTCGCTTTTATACAGTGCAGAGAAGAGATATTAGAAGAATGGGACAATACGATTGAGACGTTGTGCAGCGACAAAAGTGAAAACTTTGAGTGTGCTAAATGAAAGGGCCGGCACAGTTAGGGCTTGTACACTCCTCTCTGCTTCCTGTCCATGTGCACTGAGGGCTGGGTTTTCTGAGGGTGGGGAAGACGAGTCAGCGGACAGGGAGATAGATAAGCTTTTACCTTTCAGGAGTTGTACAGGCTCCTGTGACTTCTGTCTGATCCCAGCGTGGACTTTTTCTTTATTTGACATGCAAACATTCTTGAACGTTGATGAAGCTCAAGAGCAAAGAAGGAGGGAAGAATGAGAAGAGGATGGGCGAGCAAAGAAAGCAGGCAAAGGAGCTAAGGGTGGCATGAGCACTGGTCCTCTGGAGTTCTGGAGTAAAGCTGCGTATGCTTACATACAAACATCCACTTCTCAGAGACCTAAGATGAAGAATTGGATAACATCCCAGAGTTTTGTTTGCTGACTTTCTGCCTCCAGTTGTTTTTTTTTTTCTTTATTGCTGCTCGCCTTTCAGAGGCGCCACTGGATTTAGCAGTGGAGGAGGAGTAACAGAAAGAGAGGGGTAGTTGGAAGCGAATAAGTGCCGGGAGGAGACACACGACAAGTTTTTCAAATTGCAAATTACACAGTGGATTTTTGGTTGTTGTGTTGAGTCGAGTCTCACCAGTCAATTGTGGCAAGCTTGAACTTGATGGTGATTTAACGTTTTCTAATGGATCAAATAATAACCAAGCCGCATCTGCTTTCCTTCCCCCTCCTCGCGGCTTGCCTCCTATTTTCGGCAACAGTGGGCAACCACACAGGAAGGATCAAGGTGGTCTTTACACCCACCATCTGCAAGCTAACCTGCGTCGGAGGTAGATGTCACAACAACTGTGAGCTGGGAAACACCACCACCATCATCAGTGAGAACGGCCACGCCACAGACACCCTGACAGCACCCAACTTCCGAGTAGGTGAGTGATCCACATATTTTGTTGCTCACATACACACACATACACAGTCCCTGTGGGGACTTTCCATTGACGTACATTCATTTCCTTGAGACTTACTCTAACTTTAACCATAACCACTAATTGCCAAACCCCAACCAAGTGATCACTCTAAAATTCAATGATTTGTTCTCCATGAGGAAGACAAGTGCGCGCAAGTGGGTGTGTACACAGAATTTGGGCCCCACCATGTGACAGTAACTACCCCACCCCCCCCCTCGTCCCACCCACCCTATACACACAACACACTCTGCTAAACCCACTGCTACCCACTTTGAAGCTCACTGAGGTTACTACAGGCCATACTGTGCTTCCAACTGTTCCTGCACTATCCTTGTCTTCCAGCTTCTGGTCGACTGACCACACCTGGTCCAGGTAACCAGAGTAGGTGCCCCCTTTCCCAGAATGACTTGTTCATGGATCATTCAGCTCCTTAACCCCTTTTGCAATAATCATCGTTCAACTCTGAGTCAGTTTTCTACTCTGCATTTGTCTCTTTGCTTTGCGTGATTGGAGAACACCCCTTTTTTCCAGTCAATAACCTGCACTTGTAAAAGCTGACCTTGTGTGTACTGCTACTGGGCCAGTGAACCACAATTCTGTCTCTCTTTCGTTCTTTTCAGCTTTACAAGGAGTTTAGATCGTTCAGATCAGGGTTTTGGCTTCATGGCCAACAAACTGGTTTGGTTCAGTGTTTCTGATATCGCATGGTAGGCCACTTGCGTTCTACAATGTCCTGCAATGATTTAAGAGGAGTTATGTTATAATTTGCCTCCTGTAAATACGGTTCCACAGGTCTCAGGTGTACAAACTGCACAAAAGTGAAACATTTTACATGCGGCAGATGTCTAGCAGCCATAGTAAACAGAACATGGCGATGGAGTCCGTATAACCCATGGATCTATCTACGGCTCCTTTACAAATCTGAATTCCTACTCAGGCTCTAATCAAAAAGTATATTTCTATAGGAGACAACACATGGTACAGTAGGTATCCAATGATATCGCTATCTCATGCTCCTGTGTACTGGAGCATATGACGTGGCTGTTCTTTAAAGTGCACAGACCTGACAAACTGTGTCTGAACTTGCCTCGGTCTTCACGAAGAAACATGGAAAGAGTGGAACAACATGAATTCCTGTCTGACACAGCTGAACAAATGACTAGAACTGGTGTTAGTCTAGTTTAAAGGAGAAAACAACGGCAGCAGACGGTTAACTCTGCATGACCCGCAGCAATGCTTTTCTTCTGCTTACTGGAATGGAGTTGTAGTTATGTCTGGATTCACTCATGGCAGTTCAATAAATTCCTGTGGTAAAAAAAATCTGCCTGTGCAAACTTGGATATGTGAAAATGAGTCACTGACTCATAACTGAACATGTTTAAGGTAACTGTACCCTAGAGAAAACTGTGAAAGAGGAAGACAAAATAGATTAATTTAGCCTCTTGATATTTGTATTTAAACTGTGTTTATTTCTTTAGCAATTGATTCCAGATTAGGAGTTTATGCTTTAACAACATTCATATATATTTACAGTGCGAGGAAAACCGGAAGGAAGTTACGACATACACAATAAAAACGGCTCACCTGCAATGTGCCTGAACTGCAGGAGTGAAACTAAATATAATACACTGATGGAAACGGTGTTTTACCGGTCCTGTCAGAAGTTCAACACGTGTCCCTATGTCCTACAGAGACGCAGGGGACTGACATACTGCTCTTGTACTTTGGACACTAAATGTGGTACTTTAGTGAAATTGGGTTTTGTAGCAAAGTCCAAACAAATGTGATGACAAAGGTTTCACATAATGCAGTAAACACCCAACAAAGAAACGTGCGATACAATAAAGGCTCTTTAATCGGAGACACTGTTACTCTCCTGGCAGACCGTCAGTTTCTGTAAGCTTCTTATCTTTTGTGGCTCGATATCAGAAATTCCCCATTAAAGCCGTAAATCAATTAAACATATCAGCAGATGTAACAGCAGCTTGTTTGTGTCACATTTTGAAGCAGCCTTTTCTGTTTTGCTATACAGCCTTCAAATTGCACCTTAATAAGCAAGAAGGTGAATAAGCAGAGCCCATGATCCACGTGCCTGTGCAGACTTGCCTCGTTCCTCCTCTAGCCTCGAGCTTGCTTTTTCCTCCTCCCTCCATCTTTCTCATCTCGAGTTGAGCCATTGAACCGGGAAGATGAAAGTTCATTTGCAGTCCAGGCCAAGCTCAAGGATCAGTGACTTATTGTGTACATGCCAAAAACTGTAGGGAAACAGCTAAAATGCTCACAAAGCAGCATTTCGATGGCTGCGCAGAGCAGTCATTTTTTTCCAGAAATAGATGTTTTGGTACTAGAACGAACATCTTCCAAAGCAGCGTTTAGCTTAATGTGTCAGTGTCAAATTCTGCAGCGGAAAAACGAAAGGTCTATGTGACAAGAAATCAGAAGGACAAAATATAAATTTAAATATAAATATAAATATGGTCCCACAGTCCAAAGGTTAACTAGTGACTCTTAGGTGGGATTGTCTGACTGTCTTTGTCTCTCCGTGGCCCAGAGACAGACTGGTGACCTGTCCAGGGTGGACGCTGCCTCTCAACGACAGCTATAGCACGAAATAGTGTAAGAGAGAATGGCATAAAGGGATGATGGCTGGCCAGCTGTAACTCTAGCTAATGACTGTGACGGTACATCACAGAAACATTAGAAAATCGACCCTGCCTACGAATGCTGGAACTGATACCTTACAGACCAGTTTGTTTTGGCAGGAATGGGATCTGAACTGATCCAGAAGCTGAAGAATGAGTTATGTTTTGCACCTGAGTAACAATGTTCGGTGACTTTTTCATATGTGAACTCATAGATGCCACTTTAGGATCTCCTGTGTGTGTTCACTGTCTTGCATCTGCTAGAACTGGATCACTTACATTTTTAATGCATAAAAAAACAACAAAGCAGAGGGAAAAAACCAACAGCAAATCCATTGACTTGGCTGAATGAGATGCTCATGAGAGTATCCTGTGATCCCCTCATGCGAAGCCTATATAATTTACCATGTGGAGGAGCCTGCGTGGAGCACGCTGTTGCCTTTACATTTCTTTCAGGCTTTTTCCAGGTGCGCTGCTGCTGTGTTGTAAACCAAACATCGGTCCCTCTTTTTCTATCATACTGTGCATGCTGACCCCTCACTGAAATCCAGCAGAAGTTCTCCCATGAGAAAACTTCTGACTCCCGTTGAGTGTAAAAGACCCAGTCCAGACAATTTGGATTTCTTCATGACTCTATTTAACACGTGTGTTTTTTGATAAACTTTTATTATAAATGTATTTAAATACACTTCCAGTAGAAGAGTGTCGTCTTTGAGTAGCCTGTCCAAGTGTGTTTTCCGGTGAAGAGCACAAAGCAGAGATCCCTCTACAGACCCAAAGACACACCAGGCAGTGAAACACTGTCCACTGTTCACAGTCCGCACAAACTGAAAGTAACACAAACTTCCTGCTAAAGTGGACACAGGAAGAATGTTGAGAAGGTTTACTGGAAATTTTTACAGACACCAGCACCTAATGACAACTGTCATAGAAGGCGGGTGAGTCTGCTGAGAACAGACGGGGGGCAGGTGACGTGGACTGGCGAGAGCACGAGAGCGGTGAGATGGTGGATGACCAGGTGAGCAGAGAGGAACAGGAGGCTGGAGAACCAGGGATGAGTGGCAGCCTGCGGGTCAGCACAGTAACTCTTGTAGGAGAGCTCAGGGCTAGAGGTGGGTGTTTATTTGACCCAGAGAACTCAGAGACATGGAAATGGTCCGCAGAAAATAACGAAGAGCCAGCGAGCAGGCCGATCATCGGTGGTCAGCGAGTAGCACCGAAGAGAGCTGTGGTGAGAGCCAGGTAGAATCGGCAGGGAGAACAGCTGAAAGCAAACAAGGCCAGTGATTGGTGGTGAAGTTGGCAGGGTTCACCATGGAGCAGGACCAGGATGTGAGGGAAAAGGGCAATGAAAAACAGGTCACATTTCATTTATACTCATACAGAAAAAAAACATAAACTTTTTATACAAGAATGTTAAATATTTACACACAATTTGACAGTGACATCTATAATTACAGGATATTAACACAATATTAAAAGTGATTTTACATGTTAAAGGACTGTAGGTATATTCAACAGTCGACAGACCAGATGCTCTTCAGTGTTCATTTGACTGACTGGGGTTGGCAAGCAAGAAGACGAGTTAAAAAAAGCACAGAAGAAGATATGAATATGTAAAATGATTAAGCAAACAGCAAAGTTAGCAAGAAAAGAAGCTATTTCACACTCTGGGAGCCGTTTTTTTATGTGCACATCCACAATGTTTGATCCCTTTAATATGTCACGTTGTGTTTCCCTACTGTCATTGCCATGAGCATAAAAACAAGAATAGGTGTAGAGACATTTGTCAGTTCTGATATAGTCTGCAGATGAGAATCTAGGTCACGGCAAACGGTGTGCCAAAATCCGCTTGGACAATCTGCAACAGTTTGGTGATAGCTGAAAATATTCTGGGAATTTATTGATTCCACTATGAAAATGACTTTTCATATTGGAGTTACTCTTTGTCTTGTGTGCGTGTGTCATTTGGCCTGTGTCGGGCCCTGGAGAATGAATATAAGTGGTTTATTTGTAGCGCGACTGGCACGTTCTCCCAGTTGAGGCGCTGAGAGCTTTTTGGCCCTCTGCTCCCGCTGAGAAAGGGGGTATGGGAAGTGAGATGAACGTGGAAGGGCAGGCCTGAGGCCTAAAGCACAAAGACAGGTGTGGCGCAAACGTTGTTGAACGTCATCACGCTCTTTCATTTTCTATGCAATATAAGTTCCATATGTTATATGAAATATATATGCTTCACATTCGTTTCAGGAACTATTCGGAATCGGTGTTGAGTGGATCATTACAAGATTTTAGGGAGGACAAAAAAAAAAACAGAGGTACTTTGGAGCGTTCTGCAGATGCCACTGCGTTCTTCTTAGAGGGAAAACAAATAGCAGGTCCATAAGTATTTGGCCAGGGACTCCACTTCATTCATGCTTTAGTTAAAATGCTTTGCCCGTAGAGCATCTTTGGTGTGGGTCGAGGCACGGGTACAGCCTGGGCAGGTCACCAGTCCGTTACAGGACAGTAGTACAAAGGTTCAGTTTGTGGGTTTTTCTATGTGGCCATAGAGGTGGGATGAGTTAAAAACTGCAGGCCCCAGCAGATGAAAAACTGCATTTTCAGCCCGTTGAATGCCAGAATGCCTCACTTATTTCAGCTGGAAACAGCTGTGATCACCCTGTGAGGTTCCTGTTTGCCTGTGCAATAAAGTGTCTGAAACAAATCACGTGATTTAAGAAAGGTGTACAGGACTCGCTGTTCGAAGTTTTTCCTGCTGCAGTGAACTACAGTTTCTCTGCAGTAGATATAATGCAACAATCAGATTAATCAGAATTCGTACAAAGTGCTGCGTGTGTATTTGAAGACACTGTCACCCTGGATAGTTCACAATCAGCTGCAGAGCCCATTGACAAAAGAACAGTGACTGACTGAAACCCCGAGCTTGTGACTGCAGATACGAGCAAGACGAAAGAGGCCCAGTGTAACAATCAGACGTCCACTGCGGGGCTTCAATAAATCAGTCACTCCTTGGGTAGGACACCGGGCTTAGACGCAGAGATCCTTGTAGAAATCCCAGCCGTCAAACAAGCGTGTGCCCCACAGGGAACAGTGGACAAATTCCATTCCACACGTACATGTTCCGTTACATGGAATAGTCTCAAATATTCCGCCTCATTTACATGGTGCCAGACGAGCCAGAGCATTTTGGTTTGGACCGCTCTCACCAGCTGGGCGGTGCACCGAGTTGCGCAGCGTAAGAATGAGGGGTGTGGTTACCACATTCCACTCGGTTGTTAGATGAAAATAGGTATCATGTGGGCATGACATTTAGACGAGTGGAGCAGTGTGATTGGTGCCACAGCTGTGTAAAAAACAAAACATATTTCTTTACCTGGGGAATGAAGGTCAAATGAAGATAATATATTTATATTAATAATATATATAACATTTACACACATATTAAAAACAAACTAATTTTAGTCTGGATATTAAGTATGTAGAGGTGTTTCCCATTTTTTTAGCCTATTTTGAATAAATAAACTCCCATAATTTGCTACAGTAAATTGTTACTAAACATATTTTAGTTATGGCTACTGACATTTTAAAAATTTTATTCAAACCGTTATCATAAACTTAGAAACTACTCGTATTTTACTAAACATATTTTACTTTGCTAATGAGCAGGGTCTGTTGGTCCCACCGCACAAAAGATCCAAAGCAGGGAGCAGTGGGTGGGAACTATTTTAGACCAGAATCAATGAAGAATAAAGTTTGTTCCCTAAACAGCTTCAAATCCCTAAATCAGCCAGTGTGTGACGCACACACAGCGCTGCGTTTTCTGTCAGACCTAAGTCTTATTATTGACATGTTTTTGGAATATGTTTTTATGTGTGTGTGTTTGTGTTGGGGGCGTTAGTATGACGACATCATGCTTCCTTGTTCTCTTCTCTCCTCAGTTGTGTGCCACCTGCCGTGTATTAACGGTGGCAAGTGCAGCACCAGGGACAAGTGTCAGTGCCCCCCCAACTTCACCGGAAAGTTCTGCCAGATGCCAGTTCCAAACAGACACCAGCAGACAGCCGGTGGTTACAGCCAAACTCAGGTCCACTCCACGCACACGCTGCCTCTGACCTACAGCAACGGACAGAGCACTGGTGAGTTAAGGACGTGAGCGTTGTATCACAGTAACAAAGCAGCAGTTCCATGACTCCAGCCTAAAGGCTTCGTGGAACAGTGAAGGCAACAAATGGCGAAAGGGATAAACACAAGTGGGCTTTTTGATGAGTAACACAGCCGCTGCGATGGAGATGCTTTGTCGACAAATCAAAGAAAATCCATAGATCATACGACCTCTGGCATTAAAGAGATGATTCCTACCAGACGATGTCCTCCGGTGTTCCAGGACCGTGTGTGAATATTGGTCACCCAGGCAGACGCCGGAACAGTTTTTAAAAATAGTGTCTCTCTCATATCTCATACTGTATGTGATTCCTACACCACTGTGTAAGAATGACGTATGAGCATCACACACAGGCCAAAGAAAATAAGAAAAGCTGAGATATCGGGACCGTCTATCTACTGCTAACCCACAGGCTAAGCAGTAGACAAGTCAAATAATTTGTGAAATCAATAATCATTGAACCTTCTTTCCAGTCGTCATTTAATGATATAGTCCTATTGTGATGTCCTGTGTGTGTCCATAGTTTTCAGCCCCAGCATCGTCAATATTCATATCAAACATCCCCCAGAGGCGTCTGTCCAGGTCCACCAGGTGTCTCAGCTGGACAACTACCACAACAGTGGACATCAGCTGAAAAACTCCCAATCTGGCTCCTCTTCATCTACCAGCTACACCTACCACCATACAGAGAACAGCCAGAAAATCCAGCACCACGGCTACAACATAGTGTATCCCAGTCAGCACGACTACCAGCCTCCTCAGTACCAGCCTGTGAGCTCCAAGAACGCGCTAGGCCGCTGCTTCCAAGAGACCGCGGGCAATCAGGTACACGGCGCATTTCTTCTCGATGTTAGCTTAGCCCATCCACCTATGCGGCCTGGCAGCTCAATGGGTAGAGACGCTGGAGAGCAAGACATACAAGGTGGGATCAAACCCCAGTACCTGCATCCCTAGCCTCCCCCACCAGGTGTGTCCCTGAGCAAGACAATTGCTTCAAAATGCTGCAGCAAGATTACTGACTGACTGTACCCTATCGTCCTACTAGACCACTTCGGTCGCAAAATGTGTCCCAGAATTTCCAAAAATAGAATGGGAGGCAGAGCCTTTAGCTATCAAGCTCCTCTCCTGTGGAACCAGCTCCCAGTCCAGATTCGGGAAGCAGACACCCTCTCTATTTTTAAGACTAGGCTCAAAACCTTCCTCTTTGATAAAGCTTATAGTTGGTTATAGTCATGCTGCTATAGGCTTAGACTGCTGGGGGACTCTGCACTGAGCCACTTCCTCTTCTCTTCATTCTCTCCTCTCACCCCACATCTATAATGTCACCACTGTATGACATTAACTCTGTGTCTTTTTTGTCCTGTAGTCGTCTTTCTCCCTCTCTGTCTCCCTCTCTCTGTCCCTGTCTTCAGGTGTCCCAGGATTTGGTGCTGTGTGTCCTCCAGTGCGCAGCTACTGGTCCCACTAACCTGCTCAATGTTCTTTTCTCTCTCCACTTTCCACTCAACCGGTCCCAACCGGTCAATGCAGATGTCCGTCCACCCTGAGCCTGGTTCTGCTGGAGGTTTATTCCGTTAAAGGGAGTTTTTCCTCTCCACTGTTGCCTCTAGCTGCTCGAGGGGGATTTGTTGGGTTTTCTCTACATGTTTGTATAGTCTTGACTTTATTATGTAAAGTGCCTTGAGATGACTTTGTTGTAAATTGGCGCTATATAAATAAAGTTGAATTGAAAATTCAACGCTAGCTCCCCGGGCGCCCATGGCAGCTCACAGCTCCCCCCAGAGGGATGGGTTGAATGCCTAGGACAAATTTCACTGTAACTTGTATGTGCAAATGTACATGCGCTCAGTGATGAATAAAGGTTGTTTCTGTTTCTTTATTCAGCCCTGTTAGGATGACATATTTTCCCCATCAGGCGTCACACGGTTCACCTGCCACACAAATATAAACGTGATGTTTGCCGTGTCCTTGCTCAGGAGTTTGTACTTGTGGAAATAGTAGCATGCGTCCAGCTGAAAGCCCAGCTCACAGAGATACCACACTCTGCTGCAGCCTTCGGCTAAACGTAACATGCCATCAAGTGGCATTAAGACACCAGTGGCATGCAGCGCCCATTCACCATCAGCATAATTATACCTGAATAAGGATGTGTGTATGAAATAAGCCTAAATACACAAGCTTATTTTCACCTGAGGTTATACTGTATGTATTTTAACAATCATTTCTCAACCCAGGTAAATCTAGTGGCTAAACTGAACAAGACAGAGTCTTAACATATGTAGGCTGGCGACACCTGTGTCTGTGTGATTCACACTAATTGAAGTATGCATATTTGACACGTTACAATACACAGACGTCAGAAGAAACACACTTTTTCATCCAACTCAGAGCATTAACTTGTCCTCCTTTACCCCTTTCTTTCTGTCCTACACTGTCTCTCTGTCCATGTAACAGTGTGGAAAGGCTTTACCAGGTCTCACTCAGCAGGAACAGTGTTGTGCAACCATTGGGACGTCCTGGGGTTTCCACAAATGCCTAAAGTGTCCAAAGAAACCATGTAAGTCCAGCTGCTTTTCTATTGATGGTCCTTCCGAACACCTGCTTTATTCTTTGCTTTTACAAGCCTCGGCGACGCTGTGTGTCACTCACAGCTACGCTACAGCAAAACTGCATTCCATCCTTAGATCTGTCAGGTTTCAGTGAGTTTTACCTTCAACTTAACTGTTCACATTATCAGCAGCTTGATGACACTGGGTGTTCAAGGGTTTTACGCACCGGAAACTTTTTGTGTGAAAAAGCTTTCACGAAGAAGAAAGACAGAGACCGAGAAATATTCGCTACCAGCCATTATGTTTAAGCACTTATTATGTTTAGTGTCTTGGGGATTGGACAGGTCTCCAGTCTGTCCCTGGGCCACCACACAGAGACAGGCACGTGCACATACATACACACGTGTTATGTTACACGCAGTCATGCCAGTGGTAATGCAGCAATACACCAGCAGAAAAAGAGGAGGCGGCCTAATATCTGGGTACTTTAGCCTGAGCTTGCGAATATGTTTTAACGTTTTCCACACAATTACTAAGCTTCAATTTAGAACGAGAACGCTGCATTTTTTTTTACATATGTCTTTGGTTCTACTAGCTCATGTTGCAGGAGTATTACACTTTGAATTGTAAATTCCAGGGATCCAGGAATCGAACCAACAGCTGTGGGATTGGTGGACAGTCGCTCTACCTACTATGCCACTGTACAAATGGTGCTTAAAGGAAAGGTCTTCACTGACACTGTGTGGGGTTTCATATGATAAGAGCCTAAAAAGCGCAGCCCCAGGGATCGGTCAGGGATGCTGAAGATTTCCAAAGTGCTCACAAAGTTCCAACCCAGCGCAGTGAGTGTCATGGCTTGCTTCAGCCAGCAACAGACAAAATAAAGACATTCAGGAAGTGTCATATGACCCTTGTGCGGGGTTAGGTATTATAGGAAAGGTTACTTTAGGCACAGCAGTTAAAATACCTTGGTGGCATGCCGTGCTTCCCAGCTCATTTTAGAGAGGTTGCTACCCAGTGCTAAGGTGTGTGTGTGTGTGTGTGTGTGTGTGTGTGTGTGTGTGTGTGTGGGTGTGTGCGTGGGTGTGGGGGTGGGGGTGGGGGTATTGGGGGTGGGGGTATTCAGTCCTTCTCCCTTTATAGAACTGTGGAACCTTTCTTCTTTAAAGTATGAAGGGACATATGTGTATGTCCTAAGTAAACTGAGGAGGCCTATTCCCAATGATTATTTTCTTAAATTGTTGTGTTTAACAGTGCACCTAAATGTATTTTCTTTAACACGCAACATTATAGATATTCATATATCTATGAATAAAAATAACTAAACATCTGTCCAATTTCTGCACAGTTCGACCAAGGATTTCAACACAAAGCTTCACTGTTTCATTTCAAAGTCACAAAGCCAGAAATATGTAATTTCTAACTGATTCTCTGTTCGTGAACTGTTTGATTAATTAACACGTTTTGGTCGTAGTTTTATAATAAAAGACGACATCATCAATCAGCCATGCCTGCTTGTAGCCAGAGGAAATGTCTGCTTTGTATTTCAGTGGGAGTCAATGCAAAGCCCCACATTTGTCCTTCGGGAGCATGTGTGGATTGTTGTTTGGAGCCACTGGAGCTGAGAAAATATGGCTTTACTAGTAAAACAAACCTGTCCTTGTTCGCTGAATATCAATCTGCTTTCAGGTATTTGGGTACCACCTCGCCACTGGTGCCAGCCTAGTCCCACAGCTGCAGCAGAGATTTCCACAAGACGTTTTTTTACTGCAAACTATCGGCTGTGTGAGCGGCATTCAGCTCTCTCCCCTCTTCTGTTTACTCTCAGTTGTTTCAGTCCGTCTGTATCCACTGAGCTGCTTTGTCATACTGTTGTAATTTTTACATGGGTAAAGACTGATTTGAAAGTGTTGTCTAACACTGTTAGATACAGTATGACGACGTCGTGAAAGCATTTTGTCTTGTGCCTACCATTTCAAAACAGTATTTTAACCTTCTGCCTTTTCGTGTAAATGTGTTGCAGTATAACAGCTTTAAATTAGGCCTATGAGACA
This sequence comes from Channa striata, assembly GCA_033026295.1. NCBI lineage: Eukaryota > Metazoa > Chordata > Actinopteri > Anabantiformes > Channidae > Channa > Channa striata. The sequence goes on along the minus strand of CM065180.1, from coordinate 405,955 downwards.
GCTCTTTGGCCAAGACGCTGACTGGGTCGACGGCATGGATCGCCCCTCTTTAAATTCCAAATGGACCTTTTTTACATTTCAATTTTGTTGGGTTTGCCTTGTATATTAGTTTAGCACAGCAGAATATTTAAATCCTACAGAGATGATATAAGGTCTACAACTAAAATATGATTAGTTTGACTAATGTTACACCGCATTAAAAGAAAGGTGCATTATTAAGATTCAGAAGAAATGAAACCACACAATCTGTTTACAATGTTTATTAGGGAGCTGGTGCCAGGTTGATTCCTCCGTTATAAAATGAGCCCCTGCCCCTGGAAAACCTTCAATATGTTCCTCAAGGATGGGTGTAGTTTGATAATGGTGTGAGCACTTATTAACAACCTCCACAGCTCAGTCAGCTGCTTCACTGGGTATTCATAATTATAGAGTAAAACAAATTAAACAGCAACCCATGTGAAAATGTTAGTTTGAGACACAGGCGTCTGAGAAAAGTTCAGTTCTTACAATTGACACAGTGAACTTCTGCTCAAAACTTTAACATCGTGTCAAGTAAAGCTGAGAGTGTCTAACAGGGTCTGGACGATGGGAAGTCGCTTTTTGTTTCATCATTACGTAAACGTATGAATGAAATGACATGTTTTTTTTCCTCCTCTCATTAGCTATCCCTCTCATAGAGTGTCCTCAGGGTTACAAGAGAATCAACAGCTCCGGTTGCCAAGGTAAGAGCTTCATCTCTTTGTATTTGGCTGCAACGTGTTTGCAGCATTGGTTAGTCCAGCACTGGACTGGAACAAGACTTGGTACAAACACTCACACTGTGTCATTTTTGGTCACGGCTGACTGTGGCCATACAGTCTGTGACACGTTTCTTAGACATTTCTTGGTACACCGTACCACTTTGTTGTGAGCTCCAACAACCAGATAAACGACAAAGTTTTCCATTTTGCAGAAACCAAGAAAACAACTTTCACAGACTTTTTAGCTCATGTGGCTGGTGTAAATGCAACAAAGAGGAGTTTGAGAAATAAGCACCAACCTGATCCTGTAAGCTGGAGTAGGGTTTACCTCAATTTAAATCTGGCCTGGGAAAGGAGTGAGAGAGAAAATCAGTACCAGCCACAACATTAATACCACCTGGTGGCGCTCCGGATTAGTGACTAGATGGGTACCCGGATGAGATTAATTGCCAGGATCAAACTAAGAAGGGAAGCACTTTTATGATTTATGTCATTCCCGACCACATGATTTACTGTTACTACCAGCGTAGTGGCCCAGCGCCATGCCGTTGTGGAGTCTGCCAGCTCGGTGGCTGCGAGCTGAGGGACGCTGACAGGGGAAAGAGCGGCTGCTGCCAGATGACGTGGTTTGTGTGTGTGTGTGGTCAGTCAGGTCACCCACATCCTCTCCTCCTAGTTCATATCTCCCTCCTGGCTTCTCTTCTGTTAGTTTTAAAGAACATTACACGCTTTGATTTACTTCTTGTATGCGACTAAGTTATCAATCTAGTTGGGGCTAAAACGTTTGATTCATTCAGTTCTTCTGAGAAATAGTGATGCACTTTGAAATCTCACAGTGATGTTTTAAATAGCAAAGGACTGGGAGGGAGCTTCACTCCAAACACTGCAGAGCAGGGTTTAGGAAATGGGAAAGAGGCGGGTTGGAAGTCAAGTTGGAATGCGGGGGGAGTCCTGGGACATCTAGTGGCTCTTCGGAGAACGGCAGGACTCTGATAAGATGCACGAAGAGTTAAACCAACAAGTCTCGGACACGAGTGGAGACGCGATGATTCCCTGGCCTGTTTTGGAGCATCAACTCTACACGCAGTGTGCCTCACTGTTAGTTTCCCTAATAATCAGCTTAAAAAAACTAATAATATTGCACCAATAAATCATGCACAAATGTGTTGATAGCCAAAGTAAAAAAGAGACATCCTCTGACGCCTTCTTCATTCCTCATTTTTGATTGACAATTCTAGGACGTGCCTTATGTATTTCATTCAAATTAATTTGTCCCTTTCTTCATTTTGCCGATTCACAGACTTGGACGAGTGCCAGCTGCACGGTGTCTGTCCCAATGGAAACTGCGTAAACACTGTGGGCAGCTACCGGTGCACATGCAAACCTGGATACATCCCTGACCCCACACTCACCACATGTATATGTAAGCACTTCCTTTCATCACACGACGTGGCTGCTGCCGATGCATTATGTCTGCATGTCATTGGCTCAAAACCTTTGATCTTTCCTGCCGCGTCATCATGTGACAGTAGACACGGAATTCTGCTAAAAGCCCGGTTGTCTGGTCGGACATACACCGATCAGCCTCATCTTTAGGTACACCTCTACTACAGCGGCTGTGCCACGTATTCTGTGTTCATCCTGGAGTGACCCATCATTCTAAAATGTACAGGTGTACCTAATGTTGTGGCTGATCATGCATACAGTGTGCATACAGCACAGCAGAACACAGAAGTCCATGCAGAAAAAGCAGGAGGCGAGAGTGTATGGAATAAAGGAGGGAACAGAGGGAACATGTAAGAATGCAATTGGAAGTAGAGTCACCATGGTTCCACTTTGTTCAAAGGAACCAAGAATCAAGCTGGGATCTAAGTCCCAGTCTATGTCCAGTAGGTGAGCGCTCACATGGCTGTCTGAGGCTGCGAGCTGGGGTTTTGTTCACTGAGGGAATTGAACTGCCCCCAGGGGACAAATGTTCTGAATCGAACTGAACTGAATCCCTCTGATAAATCTGTAAAATGTATTAGAGCTCATTTTGTCTACGCGTCACCCAGTTTGCTACAGGAAGTGGGAATAAGACTTTCAGAGCATGTTCACGCCTTCTACTGTGCATACCTTCTTCCCCTCTCACTGTTTTAGGATGACGACTGGGTTTGAGGTCAGTAACGCCCAACACAAAACCGAAACTGTCCGGAACTAGTGGGCTGCTGTGACCCCGTGATGGTGTTATTTCCTGTATATATTACTGGATATTTGGCTGTTTTCGTACTAATGTGTACTGGTGAAGTTCTCACACATCTACCCTTTGAATGCTATCTTATCCATGTAACCCAGTGCGTTTTACTTGAGACTGATTATTAGTGACGCTCCCTGATGCTGGTGTTGGAAAAATATAAATGAATCAACAAGTTCTTTTTCTTATTTGCTTTTTTGTTTTTTCGGCAAATGCGGTTTACAGCATCAAGACCAACAATTCTAGTTTGTGTTTCTTTAAACCACAGAGCCATTTTCCTCATGCTCTCACAGGGCACTTTGGCAAACTGCAGTGGCTCCTTCTACCCACTCTGACAGGACAGACACCAAACTTTTCTTTGCTCCACATTGTCCAATTTCTGCACCCAGGCCCTTTCCTGCCCGACCAAGGCTCCACTTACTCGTTTTGGCCAGCGCTAGGAAGACTCTTGGTGGTTCTTCCATTTCCAATTAATGGTTTTTATTTTGTCCCTGGAAACCTACATCTTGGAGGTTTTTGCTAGAATTTTGCTAGAATCTGGGATGTTACACAGATGTTATAGTGAACATATGCTGTTTGAAATGACAGTAGATTTGTCAAATGATCCAAAGATTGAGAAGCTTGAAAAATAAGTTCAACATTATGGGACTTATGGTCTCATGTCTGTGCATTATGCATGTGGCTAGAGCCAGGAGTTACTTAAGTCAGTAAAATATCAGTTCTGTCCTCGATTACCTTTTGTTGAACGGGTCGAAAGATGCAGTTTCGAAATTTCTGCCCACCTGCACTACAGTAGGGAGTATGGAGAAACTCTTGGCTTCCAACGTAATGGATGGACTTGGTTTGTCTGCCGGTTGAGCCGCTCCACTTTGATCCCGATCCAGCATTAACCTTTTGGCGGCCGAAGGTAACAACCAAACTTTTCAAATGTGCCAAACGTCAGCATGTGAGGACTGCCGTGAGCCGTTTCACGATCTCTCCTCTCGGTGCTTGTGGTCTGTTAAAAGTACAGTTTCAACTTAAAGTTTGAATCTACTCAAGTACAGAACAAAGAACCGAAAGTGTTGTCGCTCTGTTTGTTGAGAATTCTGGAGGAGCTGATTTGTGTGGAATTGTGGGACTTGCGTAAATGTGAGCGGACGTTTTTGGCGCTGTGCGAACCGGTGAGAGAGTGGTGATGTCTGCAGCCCAGCTTCGGAGAGGCTCTAAAATCGATGTCCACTGTCTCCCAAGGGGACAAACAACTTATCTCAGTGAGCTGTGCGGGACTTTCTACCTCTGTTGTCTGTAGTATTTACTTTGGAAAACGAAAGTGTATAAAACATATTCCTGCCAATTTGAAGGAAAATTTACACATTTTATTGGATTTTACAAATTTCTTTGTACTCACACAGGTCAGTTTTTGAATACACAGATGCATATAAAGGGCTACATGTCCCTAAATGAATGTTGTAAATTCTTTTTTTTTTATAAATCGCTCTACAAACAGCTGACAAGTCTGTTTTTTGTCACGATCACCAAGAGCTAGTTGTGTCTTTTCTGAAAACGTCTGTGTAATTACTTGCAAAATCGCAGTATTTGTAGTTTCTGGACAGTGCTGGGCTGTCCTCCAGCACACGGCTATGAGACGCGCGTCAGCTTTCTGATTTTCAACGTTTGTGAACAGCTACAGCTGCATTTTTCTCAGGCACAAACTTATCCACACCTTCCTGCATGCACCCAGCGCTTTTTTCAGCAGTGCATGTGAAGGATTGGCATGTTTTCTTCTTTCAAACATGCCGTCTGTGCTTTGTTGCATTTTTTGTGTTCTGTGCCAGCTTTAAGTCTTGTTTTTGCACCACCATCAAATGCACTACTTATAAACTGTATTCACTTCACTTGGAAGTTTTCACATCCTTTTTACAACATTGAATCACTGACTATATGTAACAGATCTCTACAAATAATTTAAATGAATTCAAATATGAAAACTCAAAATAAGTGTGTGCATACGTATTTAAGCCTTTAAAATACGTCGACCAATCATCACTGGTGCAGTTTGTAAAATGAATGCGCATCACGTCCAGTGTGACGCAGTCACATGACTGTATGTTTCAAGTGCTTGTGGCGTATGTGAAAAGTCCAAACACTGAAGCATCGCCATCCTGGCCAAAATCTGCACCATGACAAAAAAGAACACTTCAGTCAAGTCCCTAAAACAAGGTGTAACTCTGCCTGGAGCAGGTCGTAGTGAAACACTGGGAAAAGTAGTGGGGGATTAAACCGAGACACCTGTGACCTCTGTGACAGACGGAAAAGCTGCACGGGACAGTTAGCACCTGTCGCCCACGTTCTTCAATCGTAAAAGTTGGATGGAAGGATGTCAAAAAAACAGAAGCTCAAGTTAAATCGGGATTTGCGGGAGGCTCAAATACACTGAAAAAAGAACAAATTAAGTGGAGCCTGATTTGGTGAAAACTTCCAAAACACAATTTTTAGCAGTCTCCTAATGCACTCGGGTGATGTTGTTGACTGTTTGTGGTGTCTTTGGTGAAGGTTTCTCTTTACTACTCCACTCTCTGTCCTCTCTTTCCCCCGTATATGTGTCTCCTACGCTCCCTATGCCACCACCCCTCCTCTTCCTTGTCCTCCTCCTTGGCACCTCTTCAGCCAACACACCCGCCATCCAGGAGGAGAAGGGGGCTTGCTTCCGCTTGGTCAGCTCAGGGAGGCAGTGTTTGCACCCTGTTTCTGCCCAGCTGAGCAAGCAGCTGTGCTGCTGCAGTGTGGGCAAAGCCTGGGGCCCTCGTTGTGACAAATGCCCCCTTCCAGGAACAGGTAAGGCATCCAGCCACGTCAAACACAGCAACCCTCATGTTCTCTCACACGCAAGTAAAGGATTTTCTGCCACACACAATTCAGGAGTCACATCAAACGATCACACCGGTCTTAAAGCACCAATCAGCAGGTGTGTGAACTTCTTATCTTCCTATATCAGCAAAAAAGCCGAAGAAGTTGTTTATATTGTGCTAAAATCTAAAATCACAATGTGGTTAGCATTTGTTGTTTTGATTAAAAGATTTTGTGGGGAATGTCCCAGAAATGATTGGACACGGGTCATCCCCTTTTCCTTCATCTAGCACTATCACTGGGTCAGAATTTGATTCCCATCAGCCGTAGCTGTGTTTTGTGTTCATTTCAATACACAGAATTACAGCACAAAAAACAAGACCTGCTCTCCGTTCTTTAAGACACAGTTAAAGAAAGGAAAGCACTCGGTGACAGTGGAACCTCCAACAGAACCAAGCGCGGGGGTTCCGGCTCTTTGCCTTAACCCGTTGGAGTGAGCGGAGACAAAGGGAAAGGAAAAGAAGAGCAACAAAGGCATAAGACATCACACTGAGCAGGCTGAAAATGAACCGTAGCCACGGCTACCGGAAGTAAGAGCCGCTCAGATAGATTTGTTCTCAGTGATTTATCAGAATTAGTATTTCGGTCCTTCTCTTAGGTGGGAATGAAATTCTGGATCTTGCGTATACAGGGGAAAATCCTAAACTAAATGAATTATAGTGACTATACAATTAAAACATAGAACTTAATGCCAAGTGAATTTTGTTTTGATATCATCATCGGGATTTTGTCAGCATATTTCAGGGCAGCAGCTCCTACATTTCTGTCCCTTCTCTGGGTTTTAATGCGGGTCTAGTATAATCGACACCTACTGAAACAGGAAGAATCTGTGACAGCGACCCTCTTCATTTCTGTGACAGTACAGCTGCTCGGGTCCCATCTCACTGACACATTTAGGCCACCAGTAAATGTCTGTCTCACTCTGGCCAGTTTGACGTGAAGCTCCGCTGTGCGCAGTCCTTTGTTTGTGAAAGGTTTAAGACAAACAGCTGAACCTGAGCCTTATGTGCTCATGTTCAGGGAGGTAAATGTGGTAACTATGGAATCTAGTGGACGCACAGTGAACAAGTGACTCGTGAAAGTGGTAGTAATTCACACGTCATCATTTTCACGGTGTGTTCTGAGCACAAAGCCCTGCTGTGTCCGTGCTCAGCCTCACAGAGCTGTGCGATTCGCGACTTTTGATCATTTTTATGTTCACAAATGTTAACATTTCACAAACGGATGTCGACCTAAGCAGATGCCGGTGTGTCATATGCGTTAGGTGAGGACACGTGACATGTTTTTCCTAATTGAATTTGGAAGGCTGATGAAAGAAACGGCGTCAAACTAGAAGAGTAATCCCGCGCACACCCCCCGTCAATCAATGGAAGCAGTGCTTTGTGGTTCTTTTATCCTGGTGATCGCTCTGCATGGGTTTCACTGCTTGGCTAACAATAGCTGCTTTTAGATCACCTCATTGTTGGCAGTAGTTTTCTCACACCCATTTTTTCTACTTTTCTGTGGAACTGTGAGCATAATTTAGTCCAGCAGCTAGTTAAATGTGGACGCTTGTCCCTGAGACATTTGACAAGGTCGGCTTCTGGCACATCTTGCTGTTATTGAATAGTGCGGTGGAAGAGAGATTGCACATGTTGACTTTCGATTTGTTAGATAAATGAAGACGTTCCTAGTGTCACTTAGCTCAAACGAGCCTAAACATGTTAATGTTTAAGCTCGTACTTAACATTGTACGTTTAAAAGTGAAATGATGCTGATGAAACACAGTGTTCTCAGCATGGAGGTTTATTTTCTATTTCCTTACCACGGTGTTGTGGTGAGAGTGAGAAGCTGTAAAACTGTAGAACAAAGCAGCGTTTGTCATGGGAAGTTCCCTCAACAGTCACCAGTTCTTCTCCAGAACCTGCCACTTCAGGCTCATTATCAGCAGTTCAGAGGAAGCTTGTTGGAAGATGCTTGGCTCGGCATTGTTAAACCTTTCCAAAGTGAACTAACTGAGAGATAATTAACTCAATACGACGTCAGTGTGTTCCTACTCCATCATATATCCACACTGTACAATGGTTGCATTATATTTTGTTGTTGTATTCTGTTATATTTTTTAAAATCAAGTCTCTCTATAATAACTCCATCTGTGTAAGTGGTAAAAAATGCACATAATTTTTAAATTATTCACTAGTTAAAACACCTGAGGCAAATAAGCCAGGCTGAAGTAAGTGTTGTAGACGGATCTTTATATTCACGTTATGTAATTAACAACGAAAGTATGTGTGTGCAAACAAAAATATGAACTCTGGATTTTTTGTTTTTGTTATTTAGCTACGTTCAAAGAGATCTGTCCTGGTGGAATGGGCTACACTGTTTTACCCAATCCACCCATCAATAGGCCAGTGACCTACCAGGAGCCCACTGATCTGCTCAGGCCCCAGCCTCTGCCAACACCAGAGAGACCAGTGGAGGCCTTTTGGAAACCAGAAGAAGTCATACCAGGTGAGTTTTTACCATGTTTAGTTCAATTCCATAATTAAAGCACATTGAAATGAAAAGTGTTGCTTATCATAGCTACTGAGATCTTTGCACGATCTGTTGGGATTTCAAATGAAAAAGTTACTGAAATCAAATGAACAATTTATTGCAATGGCAGACTGCTGGTTCTCTTGGGCATCCACAAGAACAGTTCCTGTGAATTATTATTATTAACATAATGTGCCTCCCACGGGACGTTTTTGCCCCGAACATTTAACCCAGAGCTTAAGCTACAATGCAGAACTGCTGCCCAAATTTCATCTGTTGGTTGCTCTTAGTGCAAATGATGTGCGGCTCAAAACCAAGGTCCTCGAACCCTGGTCTTCAAAATTCTCGTTCTTAGTAACATGAAAAAAACATACTCTGTGGTCCAGTAGCAGGTTGACAGCCCAGGGTTTACATTTTAACATTCATTTAAACACTTCACATGCTTTTTCAGTGTTGGTCGTTCCTTAATAAAAGGTCAAAAAGGTTGAAGCAGCATTAGAACGGAAAACCTCGTGTAAACTGAAGGTTTTATTTAGCAGCCTCACAATGCTAGTGTCTCCTAGATACAAACAGCACTTCGCTTCTGTACAGCTGCAAAGAATCACTCGAAATCCTGACTCGGGGTCCGACCCCATCCCCTTTACCTTTGTTTGTACGATGCAGGTGTCAGTGCTTTGCTCATTGCACCTTCGGGAGAGTTCGACATGAGCTTCACCATCTTCTGCTATTATTCAGAACCTGGTTGGCATCTGAAATTATATTCTTGTAGTTTTATTATATTTCAGACCTGAGAAGATTGTCTCAAAGTGCATTTAGCCAACAGTGGGGAAAAACAGAAGAAACTACTCCCCCCGTCCGCTTTTAAAAAGAATGACACGCGAGCGAACGTGTAATACACAGTGGAGCCATGGTTTTCATGTTAGTGGATGGGCCACCATCTTGGTGAGTCTCGGGCACTAAGTGGTCGTCACCAGCATGCGTCAGAATTGACATGTTCATCACAAAGAGCATCGGTACTGGGTATAAAACTGAGTATACCGAGTATAAAACTATCATGACGTTTTAAGACTTTACGTTTCGACAATAATAAAGAATAAAAAAAAAAACGCACCATGACGAATGCATTGAAGCTTTAATGTAGTAAAGATGTTACATAGCAACACTTTTGTCTCTGTTTTTTTCTTCGGTCAGTAGCGACAGCTGCACCAGATCAGGTAGGTATTGTGCTTCAGAAAGTGCAAATGTACGAGCAGTTTGCATGCACGGACGCACTGCTGCCAGCTAGTGAAGAGATGCAGAATCACCCATGCATGCAGTCGGCAACATTGCTGCATGACTCTGGCTGCAAAAACAAGAGGCCGAAACCCTCGACCTCCATTCCAAATAAATCAACGCAGACCTCTGCGCCGAAGCAGCGGCCACTGTTTGCTTTCTGGCTTGCTCGCCGAGCTGTTTATTCTGCCTCTGTTATAAGCTGCGATGGATCTCCATGCAAGCTGAACGTTAATCTGCTTCAGGGCACAACGCGTGCGTTGCATGTGAGAAGCCGTGTGGCAGCTTAAGTAACTACCTGGTGTGAAACACATGCACACAGTCCTTTGTTGACACTGTCCCTTTGGTATTATTGTCTGTCTTGTTAAAGGAGCTGGTAGTCCCTGTGGTTAGTGATAAGCCAGTAGGTGAACCTATCCTGTCCCAGCTGTCTCCTGGTGTGTCTACTGTGAAGATGGAGGCAGCCTACCCAGGTGTCTGCTTTCTACCCTTTATTATTCATGGCACAACTCATATGACAAAAAACAACACATCTTAACTGGGAATAGACATATGCAGTATATAATATGCAGTTCACGGTATATAGACGGTATATAGCTATATCACTGTACTCTCAGAGGGGGCTCCAAAGTAATAGGAAGATGATGTGCAGAGGAGACCAACATTAGAGAGTTCAATAGTCTACAACATGTAGAGCTGAGCTTTGTAGGAGGAGTCAGTTAGTAGCAGTGTTGTGCAGAGTATGTGTAAGGGTAAGGCTCTCGAACCTTTCCAGCTATTCAATTCAACTGTACGTGCGTTCAGTCAATCAGAAGCTGGGCTTACAGTGACAGTCGAAAAACGAACGGGCCTTGAATTGGACATCCCAGATTTAGGGGGTCACACAACCTAAGGAATGAAGATGCACTGTGGTCTAATGATGTGACGGCTATGCACAGGAACCTCATCTCCGCAAAAATACTGTGGGGTAGCTGTAATATTTTGGGGGCTGGGACTGTGCACATCCTATGTCGTTTGGTAAAGAAAACACAGCAAAAGCGAGAGAAGACATCTGCACAGGGGAGATGACGGTGTGACATGAGCAGGACATGGGAGCGATTTTTGTCAATGCTGAATTCTGAAATCAAGCAGCAGCTTTCTGGTGTAGGTGTTGTTGTATCTGAGATGTGTGAGGGCTGAGGCGAGACAGCATTTTCTCTGGTTCTATTGGAGTGATTGTGTGTTCAGTAAAAAAACCCGGGAAGCGATCAGTTATGTATGTTACATGGATGTTTTGTGTTCAGGAGAGGTAAAGATCTGTCACTGGTTGTCTGTCTCTTGTGAACTTCGCCCACGTTCTCGTCCATTTCTGAGCCAAAGTTGGCGAAGGCACTGGTAAAAAAAGCAGAGTTGTAATACAAACTGCAGACGCTGCATATCTACTTGTATGAATAGAACATCTTACTCGATCACTGGAATTCAGTTGACCATAACCTGTGTGTTTTTGCTTTGGTAGAAGTTGTGGAGAGGAGCTCTCCACCTGCACCAGTGGAGGTCCTCCCATCCAACGCAGGCCAGGACATCGCCCCTACCCAGTCCACCGGTAAGAGCGAAAGCATTTGTTCTTTATTGTTCCTTTTTCGTACTTTTTTTAATCTCTCTGTCTTGAGATCTGTGTTGTGACAGCTGAATCTGAACTGTGTCCCCACTACCGTTTGGCTTGTAGTCTTCCACCGTCTTTAATCTGCTTAACTTTGCAGTAGAGAACATTTTACTGCCGAGTTTGATGAGAAACGTTCTTCAGCAACTCCTACGAGAAGCAAAATCACGTGGTTCTCATAATAGCACGGTGGATCCACAAGCACTCCAGTGTGCTAAGCTACCTGACGTCATTACGCATATTCTCATTTACAAAAGGCCCGCTAAGTAATAATTAGAGGTTGTCTTTCTGAGTAAGTTTGCACACCCGGGTTTGGGCAGTTTCAGCTCTTCTTCTGATAGATCCTAACACGTGTCTGTTAACTGCCATCTTCAGGATTCTGCACAGACACAGACTCTGTGGGGTTTAAGTCCAGTCCTGAAGCTTTTCCAGCCTTGTACTGAGCAGATTTTACACCTGAATGGAATGCTCTTCCACAAGAGTTTAGGACTGCGGCTCCAGTGGATGTTGTGAATTCTTGTCAGTGAAAGGTGCTATATAAATACATTTTACTTACTAAACCAATAAAAGAAGAATTTGGACTTCCGTTATAAATCCGAAGACTGAATATAGAGAAAGTGTTCAGCTTTTGACTTTAAATATGTCTGCGGTTTTAACTTCATGGGTAACTGGGTGTGAAATAGTAACACATAAAGGCACTGTAGAGGGGGCAGTGTTATTTATTTGGCATATTGTCTTCAGCAATCATATGAATGTAATATATTCTTATTTTATTGCTCTCACTCTCCCTCTAGTCAGTACACTGAGGGCACTTTGTGTTACGTCCTTTGTACCAGTGCTGTTTGATTCTCTGTGGACTGAAACTGACGCTGCACTCACTCTCTCCCGCTCTCTCTGGTCTAGAGGTTGACGAGTGCCAGATCAACCCTGGCATTTGTGACCAGGGAGTTTGTTACAACACAGCTGAGGGTTACACCTGCCACTGTTATGAGGGATATCAACTGGATGAAGCCCAAACCACCTGCATAGGTAGGAAGTCCGGAAGAGCCTGGTGTTTTTTAGTGGACTAACTTAATTTAAATGCTTTTTTCCCCTTTCACATTTGTCTTTAAACGATGCTGTCATGTCTGCGCTGGTGGTAAGTGGTGGAGACTAGTGTCAGCAGTCTGAAAGGGAAAATTTCTTTCTTTGTTCACCTCAGCAAGAAAAGACAAAGACAGGAAATGGGTATAAATATTGGCTCGATTAATTTATCAGACTGCTGAAGCTGCTTAATAGTTTCATCTGGACTAGAGGTCCACAGTTTGTAGATCTGCATCAGTGGAGATCTTGTCAAATTTTAAGGGATAATTTTGGCCACAATACAGATCCAATTCTCTTCTTTATCTTTTTAATGTATCACATCAGACTTTACATTGGCAAATCCTCCATATCGATGTCTGACTTTTGTTCTTCGGGTTAAGTGAAACTAAATTTTCTTTGATCTTTGCTGACACTCAAACTGCAGAAGCAATGTTTATCTGATGTAGACACGGGGATGAATCTTTGGATGCATTCTTTTATTTTGTTCCCTTCTGAATGCTGCTGGGCCACATTCAGAATTTGATGAATAAGCACCAGTAAGTTCCATGGTGTGGCCATGGGTCAGTTGGAAGTCACTGGTTTGATTCCCAGGCCCTGCAGTGCACAAGAGTCCTTGGACAAAACACTAACCTTCGAGTAGCAGTGCATTCTATATGCTGTGTTTTTTTTCAATAAATTAACTTTGATTTAAACGGATTGTGTACGGGAGCCAACAGACTGTCAGCTTATTCATTAGAGCTAATGTGGACGTTAGCCGGCATCTGTTCTCCAAACTAACTAACATTGTGCATTGTGGTTTGCGTGTGCAGATGTAGACGAGTGTTTCGAAGACTTGTCTTTGTGCTTTGGTGGTCGATGCAAGAACACAGAGGGCAGTTTTCTGTGTGTGTGTCCGCGGGGATTCCTGGTCGATAACCTGGGAACCAGTTGTCTTGGTAAGTGCGCGCACACACACACACACACACACACACACACACACACACACACACACACACACACACACACAGTCACTTGGGACATAAGATTTGTTTACGCAAACACCTGCTCTACTGAAATAATTAAACAAACTAGCTAACGCTAACTAAACTTAATCGATCTAGCTTTGTTGGCCTAGCTCCTAGCAATTCAATTCAATTCAACTTTATTTATATAGAGCCAATTTACAACAAGGTCGTCTCAGGGCACTTTACATAATAAAGTAAAGACTATACAAACATGTAGAGAAAACCCAACAAATCCCCCTTGAGCAGCCATAGACAACAGTGGAGAGGAAAACTCCCTTTTCAGAGCAGAGCAACAAAAGCAACAACAAAACATTGGACATGTTATTAGGACCAGTAGCTGCACACTGGACATTATAAATGTGGGGTGAGAGGAGAAAATGAAGAGAAGAGGAAAGTGGCTCAGTGCAGAGTCCCCCAGCAGTCTAAGCCTATAGCAGCATGACTATAACCAACTTTAGGCTTTATCAAAGAGGAAGGTTTTGAGCCAAGTCTTAAAAGTAGAGAGGGTGTCTGCTTCCCGAATCTGGACTGGGAGCTGGTTCCACAGGAGAGGAGCTTGATAGCTAAAGGCTCTGCCTCCCATTCTATTTTTGGAAATTCTGGGAACCATAAGTAGGCCTGCATTTTGGGACCGGAGTGGTCTAGTAGGATGATCTGGTACTAGGAGATCTTTTAGATATGATGGAGCTTGACCGTTTAAAGCTTTATAGGTAAGAAGAAGGGTTTTAAATTCTATTCTACATTTAATGGGAAGCCAATGGAGAGAAGCTAATGAAGGTGAAATATGATCTCTCTTACCAATCCCAGTCAGTAATCTTGCTGCAGCATTTTGGATTAATTGGAGGCTTTTAGAGAGTTACTGGGGCAGCCTGAAAGTAGAGAATTACAATAGTCCAATCTAGAAGTAACGAATGCATGAACCAGTTTTTCAGCATGGCTTTGAGACATGATGCTTCTAATTTTGGCAATGTTTCTTAGGTGGAAGAAGGCTGTTCTAGAGATTTGTTTTATATGTTAGCTAAATGACAAATCCTGGTCAAAAATGACTCCGAGATTCCTTGCAGTACTACTGGGGGCAAGAGTTATGTCGTCTAAAGTAGCAATATGGTTAGAAAACATGTCTCTTAGACTATTAGGCCCAAATACAATAACTTCAGTTTTATCTGAGTTTAGAAGAAGAAAATTATACGTCATCCAGTTCCTTATGTCTTTTAAACATGCTTGTAGTTTGATTAATTGATTTGTTTCATCAGGTTTCATAGATAGATATAACTGCGTGTCATCAGCGTAGCAGTGAAGATTTTTAGTGTTTTCTAATAATGTTGCCAAGGGGAGATATATATAGAGTAAAGAGTATTGGTCCTAATACAGAGCCTTGTGGAATTCCATAACTAACTTTTGTGTATGTCGAAGATTCATCATTAACACGAGCAAATTGGAATCTATCTGATAGATACGATTTAAAACAATTTAGTGCAGTTCCTTTAATTCCAATTACATGTTCTAGTCTCTGTAATAATATTCTGTGATCAATGGTGTCAAATGCAGCACTAAGATCTAGCAGAACTAGTATAGAGACAAGTCCGTTATCTGAAGCCAGAAGAAGATCGTTGGTGACTTTAATCAGTGCGGTTTCTGTGCTATGATGAACTCTAAATCCTGACTGAAATTCTTCAAACAAGTCGTTTCTGCGCAGGTGGTCACATAATTGCTTTACAACTACTTTTTCAAGTATTTTAGAAATAAAGGGGAGATTGGATATTGGTCTGTAATTGGCTAAGACACCTGGATCCAGACTAGGTTTTTTAAGTAGAGGTTTGATTACAGCTACCTTATAGACCTTTGGTACATATCCTTTTTGTAAAGATAGATTAATGATATCTAATACGAACGTGTCTAATAAGGGTAGAGCATCTTTGAGCAGTCTAACTGGAACAGGGTCTAGTCTCAACTGAACTATGGCTCTTAGTCAGCCTGGCTACAGTGCTGAAAAGAAACCGGGGGTTGTTCTTGTTTTCCTTTATTAGTGATGATTAATAAGCTGTTCTGGCTTTACGGAGTGCTAATTTGTATAAGTATAAACTCTTTTTCCAGGCTAAGCGTGATTGTTGTGAATGAGTGGAACGCCACTTCCTTTCTAGTCTTCGTGACGCCTGCTTTAAATTGCGGGTTGCGAGCTATACCATGGAGATCGCCTGTTCAGAATTACTGCCTTCTTTTTTAGAGGGGCAACACTATCAAGTATGGAACGTAAAGATGGTGCATGATTATCAGTCAGGTAATCAACTTGTACAGGAGTACAGTTAATGAGGCTACTCTCAGTTATATCGGTACATGTTGAAGTAAATGATGAAGGGATCATTTCCTTAAATTTGTGTTTTCAGATAAGCACCTACTGAAGTGGAACTTTTTTGTAGCTGCTGTACAAATTAAGTTTTAAATTCAAATGTTATTAAAAAATGGTCAGCGAGAACAGAATTATGAGGAAATACTGTTGGATTATCAATTTCAATGCCAGTAAATGCCGTGTTGAGGGAGTTACTGTCAACATCTACATGAATGTTAAAATCGCCCACTATGATGACTTTATCTGCACTAAGCACTAAGTCAGCTAGAAAATCTGAGAATTCAGTCAAAAATTCAGAATAAGGGACTGGAGGACGATACACAATAACAAATAGAAGTGGATTTTGAGTTTTCCAAATTGGGTGTGAAAGGCTCAAAGTAAGACTCTCAAATGAGTTATAACTATGTTTAGGTCTAGGGTTTATCGGTAAGCTTGAGTGATAGATTGCTGCTACTCCTCCATCTCGGCCTGAGTTTCTAGGAACAGCATATTTTTCATCACTAATAAAGGAAAACAAGAACAACCCCCAGTTTCTTTTCAGCACTGTAGCCAGGCTGACTAAGAGCCATAGTTCAGTTGAGACTAGTATTCCCTCAACGCTATGTAGCAATGACTTCATGACCTTCTTCACAAACAAAATCATAGCTATTAGAAATAAAATTCACCAGACCCTCCCCACAAATACAACAGAATTAGAATCATCAGTAAGTCCTCAGTCCCTTTTAGACTGCTTTGTGCCCATAGATCTTGCTGAATTAACTTCAACTATTATGGCATCTAAACCAACAACATGTCTGCTAGACCCTATTCCAGTTAGACTGCTCAAAGATGCTCTACCCTTATTAGACACGTTCGTATTAGATATCATTAATCTATCCTTACAAACAGGATATGTACCAAAGGCCAATAAGGTAGCTGTAATCAAACCTCTACTTAAAAAACCTAGTCTGGATCCAGGTGTCTTAGCCAATTACAGACCAATATCCAATCTCCCCTTTATTTCTAAAATACTTGAAAAAGTAGTTGTAAAGCAATTATGTGACCACCTCCGCAGAAACGACTTGTTTGAAGAATTTCAGTTAGGATTTAGAGTTCATCATAGCACAGAAACTGCACGGATTATAGTCACCAACGATCTTCTTCTGGCTTCAGATAACGGACTTGTCTCTATACTAGTTCTGCTAGATCTTAGTGCTGCATTTGACACCATTGATCACAGAATATTATTACAGAGACTAGAACATGTTATTGGAATTAAAGGAACAGCACTAAATTGGTTTAAATCGTATCTATCAGATAGATTCCAATTTGGTCTTGTTGATGATGAATCTTCAACATACACAAAAGTTAGTTATGGAATTCCACAAGGCTCTGTATTAGGACTAATACTCTTTACTCTATATATGCCTCCCCTTGGCAACATTATTAGAAAACACTCAGCTATATCTATCTATGAAACCTGATGAAACAAATAAATTAATCAAACTACAAGCATGTCTAAAAGACATAAGGGACTGGATGACGTATAATTTTCTTCTTCTAAACTCAGATAAAACTGAAGTTATTGTATTTGGGCCTAATAGTCTAAGAGACATGTTTTCTAACCATATTGCTACTTTAGACGACATAACTCTTGCCCCCAGTAGTACTGCAAGGAATCTCTGAGTCATTTTTGACCAGGATTTGTCATTTACCTCACACATAAAACAAATCTCTAGAACAGCCTTCTTCCACCTAAGAAACATTGCCAAAATTAGGAGCATCCTGTCTCAAAGTGATGCCTAAAAACTGGTTCATGCATTTGTTACTTCTAGATTGGACTACTGTAATTCTCTACTTTCAGGCTGCCCCAGTAACTCTCTAAAAAGCCTCCAATTAATCCAAAATGCTGCAGCAAGATTACTGACTGGGATTGGTAAGAGAGATCATATTCACCTTCATTAGATTCTCTCCATTGGCTTCCCATTAAATGTAGAATAGAATTTAAAACCCTTCTTTTTACCTATAAAGCTCTAAACGGCCAAGCCCCATCATATCTAAAAGATCTCCTAGTACCATATCATCCTACTTACAGTACATACAGTTCATACAGTAATTTCTGAAACCTGAGTGGACCTGCTACATGACGTAATTCTTTTTGAAAGCTCTCCAATATATTTTCAGATATCGATGAATGTGTGAACAGAACAGTGTGTCCATCTGGAATCTGCTTCAATGTACCAGGGAGCTACACCTGTGGCACCTGTCCCAGCGGCTTGTTGGCGCAGGAAGGCCAGTGTGTAGGTATGTGCAGAAGCCCCGGTGTCGTGGGTGTGTGTGCGATTTCTTTTAAAAGTTGACCTGATGCCAAGTCAATTCTGTGTTTTTGTGTGTGATCTGGTGAGATGTGATGAGTTGGACTTTTACTTTTTGCTGCTGTTTCACCTTTGTAAGAACGACTTTAATCTTGTGAATAGATCTTGTGAGGCAAAAACTTCTTTAACAACTTTTTAGCCAAGCAAACAATATACATGTAACCAATTCTACAAACTACATTATAAGGACTAGTTAGAGTTTTGCTCCTTCCAACTTCATAAGGCTGTTGGAGGGTTAAGATCTGGTTTCAGGGTTTATGTTAGATACAGCAGGGCAATGACAGACGTTAAAGAACGGTTGACGTTGGCCCAAAAGTTGCGCTTGGTCAGATTATAGCCAATGACCAAGTAGCACATAGCCTGGGGTATTGAAGGACACAACAGTGTGTGAACCTGAAGATGGCCTGAGCTGGTGACAGAGCTCATTCTGAAACTTCACATTCATATTATTAATACTGTCACACAGTCTGAAAGGGTTTAGCTTGTTTCCAGTTGATTTCAGGGAATGAACGGAAAACGCTTCATTTCCTGTGACGGAGGTTTCATTTCTGATGGCTCTTCAACGATTTCATTAGATTCCTCAGTAAACTGTATATGTGAGCGATGTTTGTGTGTGAAAGATCCTTTGCTTTCTGTTGCTGCGTTGCTGCTCTTCTAATGCTGGTGCTGTTTCAGATATAGATGAGTGCCAGGATCAGCGGGTCTGTACCAGAGGCGACTGCATCAACACTAAAGGCTCCTTTAGCTGTCTGTGTGGGTCCGGATTCAGACAGTCAGCAGCTGGGGACCAGTGCAACGGTATGATGTCGACTACTCTAATTACAAAGTGGGTTTTCATATGCATGATATAATAACAGTGCCGTGACTGCACAGGGACTCCGAGTCCGTGACACTTATACTGAACAGTAAGAACAGATTTACCAGAAGTTCTGCTTTTGGCATCAGGTCTCCAATCACGTGATCTGTGTTTGGTAAGCTTTGCTTCCACACCACAAACCAGCAGAGTTCATTGGGAAGCAGCTTGTTTAGTCTGCACCAAAGTCTCACATACGGCCGTCACACCAGGGGTGTGAAAGCAACATCACATTCTTAGTGTTTATCATTTTCCTAAACATGCGTTGCCCTGTTCACACACACTCATTGGTTTTCACTTTATTTAAGCCATCACACTCAAGAATATAGTAATTACTATAGTGATACCTCGAAAATGATTCATATCATCATTATTAACGTCATTTGTGCAACTCAGACCAGACCGCAATCTCCCGTTGCTCCAAGGTCCAACTCGGTACATTTTTAACTCTTCTGACACTGGTCATTGGTCAGCGTAGGCAGGCCGACCGGTCCGAGGCTACACAGGCCCAGACACAACAAACCTTAATGGACTGTGAGTTCTGACACCATTCTGTTAGAACCAGCACCCCCGTTTTAAGCAATTTGAGTTTCTACTGGATCTGACTACATTAGCGAGCCTTTCTGCATGCTTCACTGCGCCACGGTCACCAGTTCACCTTTTTTTCTTTTTTGTTCCTTCTTTGGACTGTTTTGGGTAGGTCCTGACCACTGCTCTGACCCAGTCATATAGCCATCACAAGTGGGCCCTTGTCAAAGTCACAAGAATCCTTATGCTTGCCTGATTTCTTCTACCAGCACATCAACTTCAGGGACAAAATGTGCATCTGGTGTCTTTTTCAATTCAACTTTATTTATATGTCGCCAATTCACAACACTTTACATGATAAACTCAAGACTATACAAACATTTACAGAAAACCGAACAAATCCCCCTTGAGCAGCTATAGGCAACAGTGGAAAGGAAAAACTCCCTTTAACGGAAGAAACCTCCAGCAGAACCAGGCTCAGGGTGGGCGGACATCTGCCTTGACCAGTTGGGCTGTGGAAGCTGAGTGTGCACTGGAAGACACACAGCTCCAAAGCTGGGGACACCTGAAGACAGGGACAGACAGAGAGGGAGAAGAAGACGACACAAAGTTAATGTCCTGGTGACAATCCCACCCACTTGCAGATGCCACCGAGAGCAGATAATCAGGGTTGTTTATTTCACCTTTCCCTGGTCATAATGTTATGGCTTATCAGCACATAACACGACATAGGATGCATGATGACCGAAGAAATATATACAATATACAATATGAAATAAAAAGAGCAGTCACTTTTAGATGGGGACTGTATTTCAGTATGGTAACTGATTTTTGTTGTAGCATTTAGAGATTTAAATTCCAATTCCAAACACTGTGAAAATAAAGTGTGATAGAGCAGTGAGTAGAGGACATTCATTGTTGGCTTTAGTGCCTTAATCGGCATTATTGAAAATAAATGAAATTAATTTAAAAATAAATTATATCAAAAATATACAATGCAACAAAAGACTACAAAATAGAAGGCCAGTTATCCACCTTTGCTCCAAACAGCACATCTGCTACACGTAGCAATTAACTAACTGTATGAAATTGGTAGTTTTGTACTATCATTTATTTAGAAGGACAACAGAGCAACTTCTGTCTGATCTCTTAGACGTCATGGTAGATAATTCAACTGTATTTGGAAACCTACTTCTCTTCCTTATCTTTGATGTTTGCGTCTAACATCTTAGAATATTACCTGCATAATTTAAAAAAAACCTTGTGGACATGGTGGGAGGTGTTTTTTGGCCCGAATAATGTCTGCACGATTCCCAAAGCCGCCTGTACAGTTAGCACCTGCTGCTCGCCAGTCAAGTCAGCGTATCGATATTGTTATTAGCGTGAAAGTGCAAAAGTCTGGACGTTTGGTGCTTCATCCTGAAACTGTGTATTTCAGATGTGGATGAGTGTGTGGAGAAAGCTCGTCCATGTGAGGCTGTAGGTGAGTGTGTCAACAGTGTGGGATCCTACACCTGTACCTGCCCCCTGGGATACAGACAGATCAACGGCACCAGCTGCAGAGGTGAGTGCCGAACTCGCTAGCAGGCCCCTCACAGTGACCCAGAATTGTCTTATGAGTGAGTGAGTTTCTGTCTGTCCCAGATGTGGATGAGTGTGCAGACGAGTCAGAGCTGTGTTCCCCCCACGGCGTGTGCCTTAACACCGAGGGATCCTATCTGTGCGTGTGTGACAGCGGATTCTCGGCCAACCTGCACACGCCCTCCTGTGATGGTGAGATACAAGTGCACGAATGGTTTTATTGTGTAGAAGGAGGGAGGGTGAGAATAAATCTTGGCTATCATTTTGATGTTATGCTAACATTCCGTATTGGACATTTTCCCAAACAGCCTCTGCAAATATCATGAAACGATGCATCTCCGTTCTGAGTATGTTGAGTAAAACAGACGGCCCCAGGCAGTTATTCGTCTTTTTAGCAACCATTGCTCAAATAGGAGGAAATCGTCTTTAATAAAGATGGGTAGAGATTGTTAGTCTGGCTGCCAGAAGGACGGTGAAGGGCAAAGTACCTTCAGCTGCCATCTCCGCCGTGTGCCCTCCCCTCTGACTTCATCGCGGCCTTTAAGGCAGAACAGGCGGCCGGACACGCAGCGTGTCTTAACCCTCCCTCACATATGTTGTCCTCCTTTTTTGCTGCTTCTGCTGCCACTGTGGTTGAGTCTCGGCTGCTTCTCAAAAAAATGTTGGAGGAAAAGAAGCAGACAGAAGCCTTGGAGCTGGCTGTCTAGACAAGGAGAGATATTTGTAGCTCCGTGCCTCATGATTTATGCACGGGGCCCAGACTCGAGTATGAGCATGTGTATGTTTGTGTGACTATCTGCCGTTGTGAAACCATCATCCCCAGTTAACTCCTTCTTTCCACTGCGTTCCCTTTTGTATGAAAGGGATTTTCTTGTCCTTTACAGAGAAAGAGAATACAGAGGCTTCTCTTCAGAACTGCCAGCTGTGAAATTATAAAAAACGTTACTGCAGGAAAAGACATTCACGTATTTTTTTATCTGTTTGCTTGTTCTTTAGATATTGACGAGTGTGGCTTGAATGGGACGCTTTGCGGCCCTCATGGCTTCTGTGAGAACAGACAAGGTTCCTTCCGATGTCTCTGTGACCAGGGCTACCAGGAGACCCAGGATGGCCGAGCCTGTGTAGGTAGGTGTTGGTGTCTTATAGTATGTTATTAATAGGAAATCTGTATAGTCAGGCCTCAAGGCCTTTTGAAAAAACACTTTCAAAATGACTCAACATTCCACGCTACATTCGTCTTATCAACGTACACTGGAGACGTTGTGTTGGTGCCGCACATTTAGTTCGTGCCCTTCGACCCACCGTCAGTTACACCAGCGTCTCCCTCAAACTGGGGAACAGTGCAGCGGCTTTGGCCACCGTCTGTGGCATGATCCACATTCTGTTAGAATTTAAGGACAACTTAATTTTTGATATCTCCTCAGTGAATTTTTATTGCCTGAATGATCTGAGAGCTAGTAGCCACATTTTTAGGGACGTTGTGGTTGTTGGATTGTTTCCAGGGCATTTCGCCTTGCTCAAATCCTAATTACTCGAAACCACTGAATAATTACCGTAAATTCTGGACTATAGAGCGCACCTAAATTTAAGCCACACCCGCTAAAATTTAAAAGAAATATATATTTTGTCACATATAAACCGCATCGGACTATAAGCCGCCAATATCCAGGCTGAGAAATAATATTTACATAGAAAGATGTTAAGATCTGTATGTCTGTTGTATGCGCTCCTACTCATTGTTCACAGTAGGCATGAGGATGTTCTGTGCGCTGTTTTACCGGCATTACGGTAAAGAGTGCGTTTACGTGTATGTGTGGCTGGTATAACACATGTCGAATGTACAGAGCCGACAAAAACGTCCTTGTTATAAATAAACGGCTTGTTCCATAGCCAAAGGAGAAGACGTCTCTTATTCTTCACGAAATACGCAGGAGCTGCGCTAAACAAAAGATTTTGTACCATAAGTGTTTATTCATACACCTGAACCTGAATGGTGCCTGTAACACGGCAGTAAAAGTGCTGATCACACAAAACAGAAAAGTCATGGTTTTATTAATCTTCCTCCTGTGCACTAAAACCAAGTTGCTTTATTTTTCTTCCTCCTGCGAACTGAAACCACTGAACACCAAACCACTGTCACTTTTTTTCTTCCTGCGCACTGTTAAAGCGCAACTGCGCAACTATTAAAGTCGCTTCATTCTCCCGTGCACTGAAACCACAAATCGCTATTCATCTTCCTCCTGAGCATTGAAACCACTGTCACACTCGATTTCCTTCACGGATAGCCAGATCGATGGCTTCAAATTAAAAGCTGCATCATAGGAATTTCTTCGCGTGTTTTCCATTATGAAGGGGTGAGGGTGTAAAAATATTACCGTATTTTGCTGTTGTGCGTCTTGGGTTGCATGCGCTAAGAATAAAAACTGGCGCTTTTTTGTTTGCACTGACTTCCATCTACAGCGCTCATCTGAGGGCTGCAGAAAAATTCATAGAAAAGCCGCATCTCTGTAAAAGCCGCATGGTTCAAAACGTCTGAAAAAAGTAGCGGCTTATTGTCCGGAAAATACGGTAATAACAAGGCAAGTGGGACAACCGTTTTGTGATCATAAACCAATGGGGTTACTTTGTTAGATAAATATTACCCACTTTAAGTTTGGTATTGCCCCAATTGTCTAGATATTATGTTTACATGACCATGTTCCATGTTAAATATTAACCCGAGCTGTGAAGAGCGACCGAACTGACCGTACAATGTACGTCACGTGTCTTAAACCTTTCACACAAGCGGTCACAGGAATTGATTCAGACAGTCGGGACATTCCAGCTTTGATGGCACATTTCTCAGTCCTAGTTTCTGTTTGGTTTAGCTAAATGAAGGCCCCAACCGCCGCTTCCCCTCCTGTTACCTCTTTCTGAAATCATCTTAGAAAGCTTCGTTGCCAAGTATTGCCGACTGACGTTCTGAGAAGTGCATTAAACTCATGTTGGAAATCAGCAGTTTTCCCTTAAATTTGGCCTGAAAACAGTCTTGCTGGTGGTTTCTCTCTCATCCAGTTTCCCCCAGCAGGAAGGATTGTCAGGGCAGACTTCCTCCTGCTGAACTCCGGGAGAACACGCCCCCATACACACTTACCCAGTGACCAACCTTACCACAACACATGCCTGGACACGTCGAGCATTCTACCAGTACCAGCCTGCTCTCATTCACAAACCGGCTTTGTACACGCTCACACACACTTCCCATCTTTCTTTGGCATTGTTACTCGGTCCCACCTGGGTTCAGTCCAGCCAGCTGCCGCGTCCTCGCTGCCAAACCATCGCTGCTCTGTGGCTGCTGCACATGGACTCACTTACACACACAGTTCTGGAAAGCCAGCGGTGGTGGTGTACCACTAATCACTCCGAATGTGTCTCGTCTCTCGGTCTTCCTTCCCCTCCATCTGTCCCCGGCCTCTTATCAGCCAACTGACCTTCTTGTTTTTTGGTTTTGATCTGCTCTGTTCTTTTTATTCATTGGTGCGTGATGATCTAGGGTTTTTGCTTCCAGCAAACTTTAAATAGAGTCTATTTACAACACATCTACTAAATCTGTCTGTAGAGACGAATTACGATCATGTCGCTCATAGAAAAAGAGCGACGGAAATAATCCATAAAGGCCCAACATGTGACTGGTCTTATTCTTATATATATTGTGTGATGTAACAGATGTAGTTCTGTTCTGTTCTATCTACTGCAGGCCACAAAATCACCCCGTTGCTAATCTGCTATAACCAACATATGACATAATGTGATCAGTCTGACCCACAGCAAACTCTTTTATCATTACTGTAAATCAGTGGACGAACGTCTGAAGGTCTGCACTGTTGAATCATAACCCTGCATGTATTCTTGTGTTCCTCCTCTCCAGATGTGAACGAATGTGATCTGCTAAGCAGTGTGTGTGGGGAAGCTGAGTGTGTGAACGTGGACGGGTCCTTCCTTTGCATGTGCCCCAGCGGCCAGGACTACAACGTCATGATAGCCAAGTGTGAGCCGGTTCCCACAGGTGACCCATCTTCAGCCTTTGTACAATTCACGACGCTTTCATTCATTACACTGCGTTGCTCCACATGAGCGTGCGAACTCATGTGAACACACGTTACAGTTCATAGGGACAAATATGCAGAAAATTGCAGTGAAATTATAATAACGTTGTGAAATCATTTTGTAGGCGTAGTAAATATAGGTATTTGCAGTTATATAAATACCTACTCATAATTACCTAAATTACAGTTATATAATTTATTCATATTAATAATTCATTATATAATTTATTACCTTTAGATATCATAATTAGAAGTGATTGAAGTGTGACAATTGCAGAACTTTAACAACTCTAAATTTCCTTCTGATTACAATATGCAATAACATTGGTCTTTTTTTTTTTTTTTTAGGTGAATGAAGGTTAAAGCAAATTTGCAAATCACAAAGCTTTTAGCTTTAACTACCTTTTTGAAAACAACCAAACTTTCTCTAAAGTGTGTAAAAATTTCCCGTTCACTGATAAGCAATGTGTGAGTGGAAAGTTGTCTTAAAAATGGTGATCCTACGCTTGCTGATAACTTAAAAAAAAGCAGATTAAACACTGAAAGTCTTGGACTGTTCTCAGAGAGTCTAAGGAGCAGTGTGGGGTCACTTGGTCAGATAAAGACAGGAAACGCAGCGTAAATCTAAGGAAGGACTCTGGGCAACAGAAGATATTGTCAGGGGAACCTTGTTAAATCAGCAGATTTATGCAAAGTACTAAAAATGATGTGAACATGTGATGCTTACAACAGGCGCCGCGTCGCATACGTTGAACATGGTGTTTGACCCCTGTACGTATGCTTCTCCACCTTCTCCCTCATTCGTGTTGCAGCACTGCCAGTGGAGCGTAAGGAGTGCTACTATCACCTGAATGATAAGAACCTGTGTGAGAGTGTGCTGACCAGCCATGTCACCCTGCAGGAGTGCTGCTGCACGCTGGGTGCCGGCTGGGGTGACAACTGCGAGGTGCATCCCTGTCCTGTCAATGGCACAGGTATGATCAGACTGTTTCCATGTGTAAGCCATTCACTGACGTGTGCACATTATTGCACAACCACACACTGATCCCTGTTCTCATCTCATGATTTGACGCCACTGTTTTCTATCTAACCGGCTGTATCTCAGTTGGTAATGCAAGTCGTCAATGGACCACAGGGTCAGTGGTTCGATCCCCAGTCCCTGCTTGCTACATGTTGAAGTGTCCTTGGGCAAGACACTGAAGCCCCAGTGGCTGTGAATGTCCACTTTGGATTAAAGCGTCTGCTAAATGTGAACATAAACCACTCAGAGATCTGTAGTTTCGGTACTAGTCAGAGTTAATAGAAGCTCAAGTTGATAATTAAATGTTCCTAGTTATTTTCACCAATGAGTTGGCGACAGCTGACTATAAAACTGCCTCTTTGATAGAAAGTGGATAGAAAAGCATAAAACAAGTATATTATAATAATTTATTATTATATATATTTAAGAAAACTGATTGAAGAAAGGAGTTGTGTTGCTAAAACTTTTAATATCAGCTGATGAACATTGGGCTCCCGCAGATTTTTCTTTCTTGGCCTTACCTATGACTGACATACTGTATCACACAGACCAACACACACTGCCCTGTCTCCTGTGTGTCCTTGTCTCCTGCCCACTGCCCCCCCTTTTCATTGTAACGTGTGTGTGAAATATGTCTATGTGCTCAATGATGACAATAAAGGTTCAAGTTCAGGTGTCTGGACGTTGTAAGCTTCTCTGTAGGCCTGCACAGTAAATAGGAAGTGTAATGAAGACCTTACACGTCCCCTTTCAGATCACTTTGCCCAGATTTGTCCATCGGGAAGAGGTTTTATTCCCGGAGAAGAGTTTTTGTTTTCAGCGCCCACTGCTGACAGCTACAAAGGTGAGACTAGACTATTTCAAATGTGGGACTAATCATCACACACACTGTACATATACATAAAAGAGACCCGAAGAGCAAAAGAGTAAAACGAGCAATTTGCTGATGTCACTGTGTCACCGGCTTGACAACCAGGTTTGAGTCATTGTAATTCTGGATTCTAGAGCCAGATGTTGGCTTTGTTAGATAAATATTACCCACTGTAATTTTGGTATTGCCCCAATTGTCTAGATATTACGTTTGCATGACCATGTTCCGTGTTAAATATTAACCCGAGCTGTGAAGAGCGACTGAACTGACCGTACAATGTACGTCACTTCTCTCTGCCCATGTACAGATGCAGATGAATGTACCCTCTTTGGACAGGAAGTGTGTAAAGGAGGCTTCTGCCTGGACACTTTGGGCAGTTTCGAGTGTTACTGCAAGAGTGGGCACGACTATGACCCTGCCACCCTGGAGTGCAGAGGTTAGAGTGTGTGTGTGTGTGTGAGAGTGTGAGAGACAAAGACAAACGTGTAAGATGTTTCGTAATGTGACACACTGAGCTGGCAGTCCGAGGAACAGTGTGTTGACCCGGCAGCAGCTTTACAATCGGATGAAACAACCATGACAAGCACCACACAAGCCAAACGGGAGCAGAACTCACTCTGCAAGTAAACAAAGCTGTAGTAAGACGGCTGAAGTGGAGAGCGCACAGATCATCGAACTGTGGCAGCAGACCTCGTGCATACAGTGATCAAAGCTGCTAGCACTCTGTTATTTAGAAACTGAAATCCGGTTTGTGCAACCAAACATGTGTTGACCACGGCGTGTAGAGCTGTAGTGTACCGTGTCCAATCTCAAAGCTTCTTTTCACTGTGCATGACTGTAACCTAGACGACTGTGACTGAGGAAGACTTCAAGACTTCTTTCATGCTGTAGTCTGATATAAAACGTTATCATAGAGCGGAGAAATAAAAAACCTGTAGAAACTCGCAGCAACTACTGCTTAGCACAGTAGGACGCAGCGCGACAGCCCGGCCGGATTTTACTGAGAATTTCTCTTTGATTGCTGATGTCATCAGCACCTAACGGGAGGGAGCAGCACTGGAGCACTTTGCAGGATCTCCCCTCAAGCCAGACTAATGCAAGACTACCGAGAAGGGAAATAATTGAATTAGATGAGACAGATTATAAATGATAATAAAGAATAGATTACAAAGGCTGATTTTATCTTTCTTATTTGCAAAAGGCATGATTGTGCAAGCTTCTTAACCTTATTGGACACATTTTGACTCTTGACGGTTAAAGATCCCGGGGTCCGAAGCTGCAGTGGCCCTTGTGCTCTATAGTAAACTCTAATAAGTGTGTCCATTTTCTCTTGATTCGATCACACAAATGTCTGTGACATTCATCTTGGCTTTGAGGCACTCATTTCAGGTAGACAGACGGTTGCGATCCGGAGCTTGTAGTAATATAACATATTTTAAAATGCTAAATTAAGATGTCATAGATTCAAAATGATGTATATAATAATATAGATGCATATTTTTTGTACAGTCTTGATCTGATTGCAAACTGTGTTCGCTTTTAAGAAGAAAACCTTGTCCCTTTAACTTACAGAAACATCTTCCCCCAATCATAACAGCCTAGATATTCTAAATTGGTTTCAGTGTCATTCCTCAAGTAGCGGATAGAACAAATTAAGGAGAAGGCAAAGATATGTAGCAGACATCAAAGAACAGCTGTGGTCTGACCTGAGGTCGTTGTGCCCAACATGCATGTGTGCAAATCAGTGAGATCTTTTTTAAAATGTTTGAGTTGAGTAACGCATAGCTTTGTATGACTTGTTCACATTGTGTTAAAATATTACAGTTTATAACAGTAAAAGCTCAATGATGATGCAGTTTAGATCTCAGCTCAAACAAAATTAAAAATATTCATTGACTGATACTGTAATATGCAACCTCCTCTTACAGGTTGTGTTGTTTACGCTAGTCTAAAACTGTAGAAGCAAAAATTATTATTTACATTTCATCTTAAATATTATCCAGATAGTTAATTGTGTGTGTGTGATTGTCATACAGTTACAGAATGTCTCTGTGTGTTTTTGCTTTCCTTTCTTTCAGATATAAACGAGTGTCTGGACGAGACGGTTTGCGCCGGTGCACAGTGTCTGAATACAGACGGCTCATATTTGTGTTTCTGTACACATCCCATGGTCCTGGACCCCAGTAGTAACCGCTGTGTCTTCAGTCCTGACGTGGATGGTAAGAAAGCATCTGTAAAACCTAATGCGAATTTTCTCTGTCCCCACATCCTGATAGACTTCTTAGGAAATAGTAAATCTTTTAATCTTACCCCACTGAACCTACATTCAATTATTATTATATTATTGTTGTATAATTGTTGTTATGTTATTATTTTTATTGTATTATACTATTTCTGTAGAGATTTCATATTGTGTCACGCATTTGCACTTTAACTTTTTTCTGTAGATTTTGTGTTTTGCACCCGACACCAAGACAAATTCCTGGTACTGTAAAGTGTTCTTAACTGTGCCTGGCAATAAACAGTTTTCGGATTCTAAATGGATATAAACTTTTTTTTTTGCCTGTCCTGTAAGCATGGCGGGATCCCCTTGGCAACATTATTAGAAAACACTGTACATTTTCACTGCTACGCTGATGACACGCAGTTATATCTATCTATGAAACCTGATGAAACAAATCAATTAATCAAACTACAAGCATGTTTAAAAGACACAAGGGACGGATGACGTTTAGTTTCCTTCTTCTAAACTCAGATAAAAATGTTAAAACACAATAACAACAAGTTTAATTAATCCAATCCAATTAATCCAAAATGCTGCAGCAAGATTACTGACTGGGATTGGTGAGAGAGATCATATTTCACCTTCATTAGCTTCTCTCCATTGGCTTCCAATTAAATGTAGAATAGAATTTAAAACCCTTCTTCTTACCTATAAAGCTCTAAACGGTCAAGCTCCATCCACTTTCCGTTTCTCTTCATTCTCTCCTCTCACCCCACATCTATCATGTCACCACTGTATGACATTAACTCTGTATCTTCTTTGTCCCGTAGTCGTCTTTCTCCCTCTCTGTCCCCCTCTCTCTGTCCCCGTCTTCAGGTGTCCCCGGATTTGGCGTTGTGTGTCTTCCAATGCGCAGCTACTGGTCCTATTAACCTGCTCAATGTTTTGTTGCTGCTTTTGTTGCTCTGTTCTTTTCTCTCTCCACTTTCCACTCAGCCCAACCGGTCAAGGCAGATGGCCGTCCACCCTGAGCCTGGTTCTGCTGGAGGTTTCTTCCGTTAAAGGGAGTTTTTCCTCTTCACTGTTGCCTATGGCTTGCTCAAGGGGGATTTGTTGGGTTTTCTCTAAATGTTTGTATAATCTTGACTTTATTATGTAATGATTATTATTATGTAGATGACGTTGTTGTAAATTGGCTATATATAAATAAAGTTGAATTGAATTGAATTGAAAGTTGAATTGAATGGAGGTCCCCCGTGCTTGCACCAATGTAGGCTCAAACCTTTGGTTGTCAAATAAAATCAGCCATATTTTTTGATAAGACAGAGGCACCATCCAAAGTAGGATGGATGCCATCGCTCCTAATCAGCCTAGGTTTTGCCCAAAAACCTTTCCAATTGTCTATGTAGCCCACATCGTTTGCTGGACACTACCTAGACAGCCTGCAGTTGAGTGACGACATGCGACAGATTTGGCAGGGGTCCAGAGAAAACTACGGAGTCCGACATTGTTTTGGCAAAGTTACACACCGATTCAATATTAATTTCAGTGACCTCTGATTTACGGAATTTTATTTTACAATTATATCTTTAATTCTTACACACAGTACATATAATGTATACTTTGCCATAGTAGTAGTAATGTTCTGTGTGTGTGTGTGTATCCATAGAGCACCACGAGGCAGAGATCGCTTACCAGGGAATTTGCTGGGAGGTGGTTACGGACACCATGACGTGCACCCAACCACTGGGCCTCAACAGGAAGACCACATACACAGAGTGCTGCTGTCTGTACGGACAGGCCTGGGGCATGGACTGTGCCCTGTGTCCTCCTAGGAACAGTGGTACACAACCACACACCAACACACAGCGTCTACCCGCACTTACATTGCCGTGAGCTGTTTGATCAGTACTTTGGTTCCAGACAGGTTTGCAGCTCGAGCACACAGAACAGACAGAGAAAACTGACAAAGGTCCTCGTGCAGAACCTTGAGGCACCCCAATAGCAATTACAAGGGAGGATTATTAGGGGTCTTCAGCTTGCACATTTCTGTCTATCCAACAAGTATTATCCAAAACAACCAATCACTCTGTTTGATAGGCCAAAATGCACAGTCTAAATTTGAAAATACCATATTGTTATTTGGAAATTCTTCATTTGATTTGGAAATCGTCAGAGAGATTCTCAAATTTCCTCTAAGGGGAAGAACTTCGAAATTGTTTTTACAATTTTTTGGATCACCAGAATTTAATAAAGGCTAAACAAAAGCTGACTTCCAAAGTCCAGCTGACATGACTCAATGTTTTTATAACCAAACCAGGATTACTGAGAATCACTCGTGGAAATTCAGTCGAGTTTTTAGAAAGATTAAAAATATATTTAAAAAAAAACAGTTCCTGTCATTGGCAGCATACGTTACTGTAGTGTTACGGTCGATCTGTTAATATGAAATGACCACTCTTCCAAAATACAGCAACTTACTGTAAATGACATTTGACGTCCTGTTTTTAATTGAATTGCACAACATTTTAAAAATTTGAATATTGGCACTGCTGAACTTCCATACTCAATGTGCTCATCCTCACACAGGCTTTGCCATCTGCTCCCTACAGTTAAGCCATTACTGTGTGCAGAGTAGACGAACATAGTCTACACGTCTGTGGAAGCGGTGAGCGTGTCATTAGCTCCTCAGTTCTTTATGTCTTTTCTCTCCCTCAGATGATTATGCATCGATGTGTAACCTTCCCCTGGAAGGTGGGCAGCGGCCGTACGGTCAGGATGCCCTTCATGCGGGCCCCATCCATGAATATGAACTCAGACCAGGCTATTCGCCGTCATCTGAGCAACAGGCTGCCCTGCCCTTGTATGAAAACGAGGAGTGTAAGTCATGCACAGTTTTACTGACGAGCGCTGAAACACAGGATTGTATAGCAGCAGATCCTTAAAGAGAACACAATGCTTGGAGAGTAATGGCTAAATGTTGTGGGAACTTCACATTTCTAAATGAAGTGCATAGGGGCAGGCTGATGTTTGGTAACAAAACTCCAAATTCACATATCAAATGCTTCTTTAAGTCACATAACCACATTTTGAGCACAAGTTATTACAAAACAGTCCTTACAAAGTCCTGTTCCTCAAGGTAGACATGTTTTTTTTGTTGTTGTTGTAAACTAATGAAGTTTTTCCCTCTGGCCAAAAATAATACACATAATGGTAAATTTTCCCCCAGTCGGGTCACATCAAAGTTTTATTCCATTTCTATTCCAAAGACTGATACATGTCTATTGAGCTTTCTCAACAGTTACAAACGATATCCAAGCAACTTCTTCAGTCTGAGGAAAAGTTGACTGGGGAAGCCAGCTGTATGCTCGAGAGCAGCCTTCGCTCCTACCCGACGCCTGGATGGGCTCTGGAGAGTCGAACTGGGCTCCAAGTCTTTTGCTCAGAGTGAAGAAGCTGCTCGGATGAATAGCGAGACGACTATGAGATTTGTTCCTTCTGTGTGTCATCAGGGAGGGATTCAAACTGAATCCATAGTCATGAATAGGAAGTACATTTGAATCATCTCTCAGTTGTCCCTGATACTGTCCAACAGGTGGACAAGCTGCAAACTCCAAATTGATCTGTACAGCAGGTTAAAAAAACCTGTCCGTTCTCATTTTCGTGTTTGTTTTGCTAAATAGATCTGTCATCTGTGATGGTAAGGGAGTCAGAAGTTCTGTCCCAGGCCAGGTTAACTGACTCTCATTCTTCTCTGGCCGTTGACGGCCCTGTGCTGCCATCTTGTGGCAGTCACATTAAGAACCTTTCTGACTGATTACAGGGACTTACTTTGTCCCTGTCGTCCTGTCGTTCATGCTAATGTTGTTGATTTCAGACCCCTACAAAGCGTTTGAGGGTTTGCAAGCAGAGGAGTGTGGGATACTGAACGGCTGTGAGAACGGTCGGTGTGTCCGGGTTCAGGAAGGCTACACGTGCGACTGCTTCGATGGGTACACCTTGGATCTGTCCCGTATGGTCTGCGTTGGTAAGAGAGCAGCCACACACGAGGACAGTGGACATTACTTTCAAATGTCTGTCGTTTCTTCATGCCGTGTCGTTCCTCTTGTGTCCACAGACGTGAACGAGTGCTCAGAACTGAACAGCCGGATGTCCCTGTGTAAAAATGCAAAGTGCATCAATACAGTGGGCTCCTACCAGTGTGTGTGTCTGCCGGGCTTCGCCGTCTCAGACAAACCCAACTACTGCGTGGAGGCAGCGGCACAGCCACAGTGAGCGTGGACAGACACTGTGGGACGACGAGAGACACGGAAATAACTCAATCGAGCTTGTATTACTATACTTGTGAGGACACGCACCTACTAAATTCACTTCCTGCCACATCATCAATGGCACGTTTCGTTCAAGTCTGGGCTTTGGTTAAAGTGTCAGCGGCGCTCCAAATGCCTGAACCCTTCACAGCAAGTGGGAGGAGCATTTCAGATTGAGGGGTCACACTAAAATCCAGAAGTCTACATTTACTGTAACTGTTAAAAATCTTGCCTTTGAATGCTTCTGCCCCTGGCATGTCGTTATTTTTGCCTCCTTCCTTCCTTTCCAGTGTGGAGTAAAGTCCTGTGTGATATGTTCCTGCATTGATGAACGACAGTGTTTACTGATAAATGTTCATCTAGGAGAAGCCGAAAACGCTTTGCTGTTCTTCAAACTCCTACTTTATCAATACACTTATTAGCCACAACATTAAAACCACTGACTGCTATGTTAACAACTCTGACTATTATCCGGCAAAAGGCGGAATATTAGGCAGCAAATTGTGTGTCGGAAGCAAGGAATGGGCAAACTGTGATGGCAGTTGAGCCAGAGCGAAAATGGAAGGTCTGTTCTGGTGTGCTCCAAGTGGGGAGCTGCCCACCGAGGCTCACATGTGCCTGTGGGGTGTGCATGCGTAGCGGATTTCTCACTTTTATCCAAAGCATCTTGCAATATTATGAAAAGTCCAAAGTCCAGTGTCTTGCCCCGGGGCCCTTTAGATGTAGCCAGGAGTAACTGGGAGTCCAACTGCTGACCCTGGTTCATGGAGCAGCCGTCACACTGAAAAACTACTGTAACACAAGCTGCTGATTGTGACTGACCGGTGGCAGATTACTCAGCGCTGGTTTTATTGTTGTGGCTGATGTGTGTGCACTATAATTTGGAGACGTTTTCATTAATGTTGTTGCTTCAATATGCATGCTGATGTACAGCGTCTACACATTCCCTTCACACGAAAGCCCGCGTTTGTCTTCATTGTAGCCGTCAGCGTCACGTCATTCTGTACAAAGGGACTCGTCCGAGTGGATGTTTCCCTTTGTTTTTGGTCAAACATTGGTGCTATTTATTAACTATTAATAGCTTTACTTTAATTTGAAGGCAATTTCTGCTTCCTCTGCCATATTCCCCATATATTGTGGCTGTTTGCCCGTGTATGTCAGTGCCACTTTAGCTTCCCGCTATGTAGTTTAACACGGTTTTGTATCACTAATAAACCACCAACCAACCAGTTAATTCGTATTTTTCGTAGTATTATTTCTTCGTGGAGTCCGTTGCCATCCTATGTTCACCTTCTAACATTCACGTCATGTGCCTCATTTTGCATCGATAGGCCAAAGTTTTTAACAGATACTTTATATCAGATGACGGCGGTGAAGCTGAAAAAAAGCCTGAGGATCAACAGACGTCTTACTGTCACAAGTGTCATTACTGCTACCTGAAGCCTCGAGTCACTCGCGGTTGACTTCTTGGTGACGCTGCCCACAGTTCCCCTTGTCTGGACAGAGTTGCAATGGTTCCATCTGTTTTCCTTGTGAATGCCTACTATTAACACACAGTAAACGGTGCAGTTTAAATGCAAACGGCGTGGCTTGGAGCTGAGCTCTGCCTCCTTTCTGATGAGAGGACATCGGGTCCTTAAAAGTATAGAAATGCAAGACACACACATTCACACTTAGCTAATCCAAGCCCATATATTCTGCACTGTACAAGATTCACAACATCAGTCATTTTACTTGAGCTAAACTTTCATGTTAACCTACGACGTGGTGCCTACAGTGTGTGTGGGGTTGTATAAAAAAATGTTTGATTTGTCTTCATTTAACGTACTGACAAACCCTATGGACTTGTGCTGGGGGATCCAGTTGTATTTAGTGCCCAGTCAAAGTGATATTTAATTGTGTGAAGAGGCCGGCTGTCTGTTCGCTCTCGTCCTTCTTCTGCTTTCAGTAGTGCAGCAATATGCACATTTGGATCTTTGGAATAATCTTTTTGTAGGATTTGTCTGTGTTTGCTAAGAATGGTAAAAAGCCATCGTCAAAGCCGCGTGCTGTTTGGGAAATAAGACAAAGCCGAGTTTCATGTTTCATACAAAGAGCTAAAAGAGTCATTTCGTTATCTGGTCTTCCTTTCCTGTGTGTGTTTGTGTGTTTAGATGACTGAAATTCTTTTTTTTTGTTGCTGTTGTATGGTTCATACTGCTCTTATCTATGTTTCACTGCGAAGTCTTGCCAGGTGGCAAAGCTGCTATGGGACAGTGATGGGACATGAGATACTTGTGTACATTTAAACAAAAGAGTGGAGAAAACAACTGATGTGTTTGTAATTTGTACATGAATAAAAAGCGTTTTCTATGAATTCATATTACTATGTCCATTAAACCTCTTGGTATTAAAACTCAAATAATTCTATTTAACATTGTCTGCTTTGTCATTTTTGAGGGTCTGATAGTGGGGTCAGTGGTTTGATCCCCTCTTCTTCCTAAAGTGAGCTGTTCATTTTCTCTTTACATACTGCGCCGTTGCTTTTTTATGTTGTTGTACTCGAAAACACATAAGGCTATGGTCACGCTGGACGGTTCTTCATTTCTTCCATCCTTCATGTCAACCTGCTGCCAAAGCAACTGTCCCCGTCTCTACAGCTTCTCTTACTTTACTGTGATCCAGTCAGAACCAAACTCCACTGACCACAGAGACCTGTGGAAGCGACAGGACCATGTCCAGCTCTCACTTACACATGTGACCCACTGTTGAACCATTTGCATAAGAACAGAGACTCTGTCTGAATCTGGTTCAGTCTGCTCCTGTCCTCTGTCTCTATCACCAACAAGGACACCCTGTCTGTGAGCTGTCCACCACACCAGCCTTTGTTTCCAGTAAACTCAGAAGCTATTTATAGTTGTGTGTGTGTGTGAGAAGAGAATGGGAGTGTTTGTAGAGGGAGGTGCAGCTGCACTGCAGAACTTAAACTGTGTCAGTTGTGCACACAGGATTCTGACAGCGGTCACTCACACTCGTGTTTGTCTGCATCACAGTAAGGTAAGTGCGTCTGTTACCAGTCCACTGCCTTTACCACGCAAAGTGCAAGACCGTGTATATGTTTGTGCTACTTCGGACCGGGGGAAAGTCCTGCAAGTAGATCAGATGCCACATATTCATTTCATATATTTATTGTGGAAAATGATCAGATCTTAAAATGAAAGAAAACTTTGCTTGTGGTACATCTCATTCAAGCCAGTCAGTGGTCTCATCCATCCACAGAACCGTCTTCCAGGAGCCTCCTGGTTTCTCCACGTGGCTTGAACAGACCTCCAACCCTCCTGCTTGCACCTCTGACGTGCGGAACATGGTTGCTCAGTGTTGTATCGATGGTGAGCTCCTTATCACTGACACTAAAGAGACGCCTTCACGTTCCTACCCTGGTGTTCCTCCTTGACGAGTCCACACTTGCACTTTTGCGTGTGATCTTTGTTGGTCAGGGGAGGGTGAGTGTGCTTTGTAAATGACGGGTGGAGTCCGAAATCTTGACAAATTCTTCTTCTACAGTCTTCAGAAACCTCCTTTGTTCAGCCTTGACACACGTCTGCAAACCTTGCTGATGTCTCCTCTTTAAACAAGGCACGACCTCTGACACTTACACACAATGAATCTAATTACCCTCAATCAATTGTTCATCCTAGGGGTTCACATATTTTGAAATAAATCAATAGGTTTTTTATGGCTACATACACAATAAAACATGTATATTTTTGTTTGATTCCTCTACATGTATTTCCACAACTAAATACAATCAGTTTTGTTTAAAATACAGTGTTTTCCCTGTCGCACTTCATAAGCAGATTACTGAGACACAGACTTCTGCTTTCCTCTGTGTTCTTGAAACTTGTTTGTATGAAACGTCATTGGTCACAGAAAAGCTATTTGTCCAATTAGTCCACATCTAGAGTCCAGAGACCTGCCCTGTTCTACGGCGTTAAAATCTGCCGTAGAACAGGGCAGGTGGACTACGTTGTTTAGTCCTCGTATCCCCAGAGCGGCACGGCCCTCTGCTGAAAATGTGTGTAAGACAATAAACGTTGGAGTCCAATTCTTCTTGTCCAGCCAGGCAGCAGGATGTGCAGTCAGTGTTTTTGTTTAGGGGGACATTTTTAGAAGTCCAGAGAGACAAAACAATGTGGAACACGTCATTAATGTGGAATATGGGATGGGTTGTCCTTCTCACTCAAGTACAGAAAAACAATGCACGGAGCCACACATGCACAAACACAAAACCCTCTGCCAACTTGGTGCCATGTGTTTCTTTGGACATTTACTGGACAGAGTTCTCAGCAGCGTTGGATCAATGGATTTGAGACAGGAACACACGGGCACAAATACAAACGTGCGCACGCAGTGATACATTTCCTGCTCGGCTTTTTCCCACTTTACCTTGTGCGGAGCCTAAATTTAGCTCCGTCCAGGGAAACCAACCAACACAGGCAGGAAAACTAAGTTGAGAAAGAATTGGAGGAAGTCTCGTGGCCATTTGGACAAACAAGTCACACAGTGGGATCAGTGCTGGTTAAATGTGCTGCAGTACACGGATGAGACAGACAAAGGGCTCCAGGAGGAAAGACAGGGAGGCAGCTGGACTGCTGTGCTGGTTTTAGCAGCAGCCTGGTGGATCTAACTAGACTTGGGTTCTGGTCGTCAGAGAAAAGGTGGCTCTGCATGAAAATGCGGGATTTGTGCGGATAGCTGCTAGATCTCAGCAAATGAGGTAAGCTGAAAATTTCTGAGTCAAACCTACACGAAAAAAGGCGCTTGTGGTCTATGGTCCCTGTAATAGATTAAGTGTTGTGTAACTATTGGACAAACGCTGAACGTGGAAAGGATTCCTGTCCTCGCGCATTCGTGCAAACGTCACTCACTCTTTCATTGTGTGTGTGTCTTTTCGACTTCTATAGGACAGTATGTCCTGCTGAGTGACCCACTTCACCGTCTGTGTGTGTGTGTGTTTCTGATGCCCTGGACGTATGTGACTTTTGGGAAGAACTGCATCCTGCCTCAAATGTGTAGCTTTACCCGTTTGCCAGATGACGTTTAAATATAATGGAGCACACAAGACCTTTGGTGTTTGCGGTAAAGCTGCAGAGTGTGAGCCTCCCTCCCAGGGCGCCACGAACTGACGCGACGTGACAAAGAATGTGGCATCTCATAGATACGCACAAGCTAGCGTTTTGCGTCAATATATGACGCACAGAGTTTGCTCTTATCTGATTGGTTAGAGAGGCAAGTCTTGCTGAAAACCGTCCCCAAGCTGGAGCTCTCCACGTTACGATGACTCATGGAGGACATCTCTACTGAAACACGGAAACAGCTTTAGCTGATGAGGCTGAAACCCACTTTACCGCAGTCTCCACTGTGTGTCCACACATTTGCTCACGACAAAACCGTCAGTGCCTCGGTTTGGACGAGCTGCATACATTCAGGTTGAGCCGCTGCACGACCGGCCCATTAGCATAATTATTTCATTGGTTGTCACCTGAGAATAGATTGATGGGGGGACGCCTATGAATTCACAAAACAGTTTAATTTATTCAACATTCCAAGAATCTCCCTGCAGTTTAGTCCCGTTGAAATGTCGAATGTTTCAGCCACGTTTCTAGTCGTTGCCTCGTGAAAGAAGCAGAGCTGCAGAGGTGAGTGATTTAACAGGAAGTCACTTAAACTAAATTCCAGTTGTTGTAATGCTCTGTGTAACTTGTGATTATCATGGCTGCAGATTTACTGAATATTTCACTTTATAATTTTCTATTTTAATATTTATATTTTATATTCAGTCCCAGTTTCTGCATGTCGGTAGTTCAGTTAGACAAAAATTAGGTTGTTTCTCTCCATCCTGTTGGTGCCTTTGGTTCTTTTTTGAATTCAATTTAACTCAACTGAACCTTATTTACATGTCACCTATTTACAACAAGGTCATCTCAGGGCACTTATAAGGTTAAAGTATCTTTATTGATCCCACAACGGGGAAATTTATATATATAAAGTCCAGACTATACAAACATGTAGAGAAAAACCCAACAAATCCCCCTTGAGCAGCTATAGGCAACAGTGGAGAGGAAAAACTCCCTTTAACGGAAGAAACCTCCAGCAGAACCAGGCTCAGGGTGGGCGGCCATCTGCCTTGACCGGTTGGGGTGAGTGGAAAACATTGGGCAGTTTGGTAGGACGAGTAGCTGCAAGACACACAGCTCCAAAGCCGGGGACACCTGAAGACAGGGACAGAGAGAGGGAGACAGAGAGAAAGAAGACACAGAGGTAATTTCATACAGCTGTGACACATAAATGTGGGCTGAGAGGAGGACAGTGTCTCAGTGCATCAGGGGTTGGTCCCCCAGCAGTCTGAGCCTATAACAGAGAAAATGGTAAAAGGCGAAGGTGAAAGACTATAACTGTCAACATTGGCCACACTTCTTTCCTCAGCCTGGCTGATTTATAGCTTTGGGTTCGATCCAAACTTCTGTCCAAACAAGCTGAAACACAGCGAAGCAAAACCCTGAAAAAATGTGTGTGAACACACACGACTGCATGTCCACGTATCAAACTCATTTGGCTGTTTCTGTGTCACTGTGACCTGCTGAGGACACAGCATCAGATGTACCAGAATGTTGTGTCACTTTCTGCATAAACACAAGCCCGACTGTGTCTCACACACAAATAAAAAGTACAAATTGTGTGGGACACTCTATTAAAAAAGCTGAATTTGCAAATTTTCTCTGCGGCTTCATGCTACATTTACATTTAGTCATTTGTCAGAGGCTTTTATCCAAAGCGACTTACAAGTGAGGTACAGGCAGCAAAAAATCAAGGAGAAAACATCAAAGCAAAGTGCTATGAGGAAGCGTTTCTGTTTCATGAGATGCAAGTGTAAGAAGGAGCATAATTTTTTTAAGTACAAAGGAAGATGCAGAAGAGTTCTGTTTTCAGGAGTGTTTTAAATGTAGTGAGTGAGGTCGCTGAGTGTTCAGAGTTTGGCAGCTTGTTCCACCATCGCGGGATCACTGAGCTGAAGAGTTTTCCTTGGTTTCTTCTGTGTCGTGCTGGTGACTACCAGACGTCTATCATGAGTCCTCTTTGGCTGATTAAAAATGAGGCGTGCTGGTGCATTTTGGATCATCTGCAGGGGTTTGGTCATGTCTGCCTGTAACCCCATCAGCAGTAAATTGTAGAATTTGAGAAGAGATATGACCAACGCCTGCACAATGAGTTGGGTCGTGTTTTTCGAGGAAGGGTCTGATCATTCATAGATCATAGAGGGCAAATCTGCATGATCTAGAGACTCAGACGATGTGTTCAATTGAGCTCAGTTGTTCATCGATGATGACCTGTCGATTTCTGGCCGACTTAGTGGCAACAATTACCGCAGGTCCAGTGTTGATGCTGATGTTGTGTCGTGTTGAAGGTCTACTGAAGAAGAGGACCAAGAACTGAGCCCTGCGGCACACCGGTTGAGAGGCTACGAGAGTTGAGAAACATGCCCTGCCAGGATACCTTGGAGGTTTGTTCATATAAAAAGACCAGGCTAGAGCTGATCCAGATATGCTCAAGTTAGAGAATGCGGACAAGAGGATTTGATGGTTCACAAGGCTGTCAAAAGCTGAAGATGGCTTGAGTAGAATTAAGACAGAAGATTGAACTGCGGCTCTTGCAGCCTGCAAAGGGCTCTATAACTGTCAGAGTGCCATCTTTGTGGAGTGACCACACTTGAAACCAGATTGGTTGACATCAAGGAGGTTGTTCTGGGAAAGAAAGTCTGAGAGTTGATTGACGGCACGTTTCAGGGTTCTGACCATAAATGGGAGAAGAGTGACGGGTCTGTAATTTTGCACAAGGGAGTGGTCAGGAGAAGGCTTTTTAAGCAGTGGGGTAATGCTACTGCTGTGTTTCTGCTGACACCTTCACCTTGTAGTTGTCCTAAAGTTTTATTTTCGAGCTGCTCTGCTGCATCGACTGCAAATGAAGTCTATGAAATGAAGTGGAATGTTGGAATTTGAATTGAATTTAATCTGAAATCTGAAAGTATGCTAAATGTAAAGCTCTAGTAATACTGGAAATAATTACTGTTAGTATTGCGTACATGTTCACGCATTGAGTCGGTGGCTTTTTGTCCTCGCGATAAAGGCAGGGTGCAGACAACCATTCACACCTACAAGCAAGTTAGAGTCCCCAGTGAACCTAACATGGACGGCTTTGGGCTGTGGGAGGAAACCCACACAAGTAAGGGTAGAACACGCAATCTCCACACAGAAAGGCCACGGTCAGTTAGGGATTTGAACCCATGACCTCACATGCGTTCCACTCTTCACTTTGGACCCACCTGAGCTGAAATGAATCGATTTCTTTCCGGGTCATTTGCGTAGAGCAATGGCTACGTTTCATACTTGACCCGCTCTAACATTTGGACTAGGACATGTACTGTGATCGCTGTGACTGCGGGAGGGCACTTTTCTGAACAAAAGCTTGCGTGGTTGTGCTAATAAGTGTTCTCAGATGTGGGACACTCAGCACTTTGCTAATAGTCCCCAAAACTTATTCTTAAAATAATTATTCTGTTCTTATAAAAAAAAAAATTAATTTAATTTGTTAATTCACTTGAACCTTTTTGATAAATGTTCTGACCAACTTCATCGAGTCTGATGCCTGTAAGACGATGGACGTGTTTCTCTGCTTTTAGTGGCACTTTGATAACAGTTTGAATAAACTGAAATAAATTCCCTGTAAACATTGGGAACCTTTGCCGTGGCAGTGTTGCACTCAGGATCATTTCTCTGTTGTACAATACCAGGAAATGCTGTGATCCTGCAGCTCTGCCAGTGGACTGCAGCATGCTCACAGCAACACTGTGATCGCTCTGCTTTAGTGTGTTAAAGGACACAGCAGAGACGAACATGAATGTCACAGTACGAGCAACTTTATCCGAATTTATGATTCCAGTATTATATATTTATTTGACCTTGTCCCCAATCAGTTAATGCCTTTAATCACGTGGTACTGGGACAGATAATGAGTAAATCTGTAAATGACCTGCTGCGTTTCATATAATCCGTTTTTGACTCAACAACGATGTTTGTGTGTTAACCGTCAGCACAGACATTGTTGAAATCAGCTACATTTTTACCAACGGTGACCTTTGACCCTTATTTTTTATTCATAATCAGACATGTTAGACAATTATCATTTAATATCTAAGAGGGCGGTTGTAGTGGAGAACGTTCTTAGACCCACACAGTCTCTCACATTTTTGCAGACTGCTCAGAGGGGCCATGCTGACAAGGGTCCTCCTTTATTAAGACCACTGATATTAATATTGCGGCTGATTGATGTATAATACAACTTTCGCACTCCTGTCCCGTCCGTCTGCTTCTGTTTAAGCATCTAAGATTTTACACTCAGGGTTAGTGTTAGCGTTGTGTGACAAGTGACTATTGTAAACTTGTACCTTTTCTCGACACAAAAAATCCTTTAGTATTAAAAGCTTTAGCCGCTTTCTACAGTTTTCATCGCATTTACTAATAAAGGCGATAAAATCGGATTTTAAAGCACTAATTCATATTTAATAGACATTTTTATGTAATATTTAAATCGCCAAAACAGTTGAGTAGTTGGCACTACGGTCCCCGGTTTGAATCCACCTGAATGAGAGCGTGAATGGTTTCTTTCTGTCTACCTGTGTGTTGGCCATGACACTATTCTTATTGATATAAATAGATTAATATTAAAATTTAAGTGTGTTTTTTGAAAAGCATAAGTTTATTTTAAATTTGATGCCAGTAGCATCATTGGTAGACACTGTGTGGGTAACACTGTGAAGGATCCAGCCAGTTCTTTGAGTATTTCTAGTGCAAATATGCTCCGTAACTTGTGTGAATGACCTCCTGTGACACGGACTTGCATTCGACGGGGTGCGGCTTACGCTTCTGACAAATCAGAAAGTGTTGGGTGTCGTATTCGGCCATGACCGACTGCGTCGTAGATATATGACACACCACAGACTTTGAACTGGTCTCATGCTCACAGCTTGATTCCCTAAAGTTAGATAAAGTAGTTTTTCAACACAGATTGTTTCAAACATTT
Organism: Channa striata; assembly: GCA_033026295.1. Lineage (NCBI taxonomy): Eukaryota > Metazoa > Chordata > Actinopteri > Anabantiformes > Channidae > Channa > Channa striata. The sequence continues at coordinate 362,291 of CM065180.1, read as the reverse complement.
TAGCAGCACCGTGTGCACCTATTACACCAGTACGGCTCAGTAGTAAAACAGTCCGCTGCTGTACTGACCTGAAAATTACAGGATGCCTTTCACAAATTGAAAAAATCTTGTCTTTGATTTGCAAATCACTGCGTTCTTATTGTATTCACATTCTGTATTCACAAGTGTAAAGGTTTTTCCAAACATCTGCACTGTCTATCTGGCACTAACAACTACTGTCGCTGGTGAACACAGGGAGGATTTAAGCAACTCGAAGAGTTTCCTCAGGAGCTGCCGACTTAGAACATGTGTTTGTCCCAAAAAGCCAATGTACCAGCTGTTCACATGGTAGTTATTTGCCTAACCAGCAACCGAAGCATGTCTTAGGATTCACACACTGTATGCAGTGATAGCAACGTCTGTGTGTGCGTGGGTGTGCGTGTAGGTGGGTGGGGAGGGGGGTCACATGGCAGGACGACTGCTGCTCCAGGCTGCTGTGTTTGCAGTCACAGAGAAGTCTAAGCTCCACCATGGGAGCCTCCCTCTCTTTGACAGCCAGCAGCAGCTTCTCTTCTCTCACCGAAATGATCGAACGTAGCCTGGATGGTTGGTGACACGCTGCAGCGGAGGGTAAGGTTTCACGTGGGACGACAGTTTACAACAGTGAAGTGTGAAGCCAGTGTTGAGCTGAATGTGTGTGTGTAGCCAAGGAGTACAACAGCGTTACATCCCAGTTGTGTGTCTGACTGTTCGATTAGTGTTTAGTGAACCGCACCAAAGAAGAACGTTAAATAACCGTGAAAAGTGTGTGTTGTTTGTGCATGTTACCGGACTGAGCACAAGCTCACAGTGACGCAGCCGCACAGCACAGGCACACACACAGTGACCCATTGTGGAGGCTGAAAGGCACAAGGCTGCACTGCACAGCTGACTGCCAGGACAGCAGTGTCACGTCCTTATGGACAAGAAGACAACCGCCAGAGAGTTTCACACTGTTTGCCTGCATCAGCACCACAGTGGGATGTGTTATGAATGTGTTATGAATGTGTTCTCCGTGTTTGGAGGTCCTGCGACATCACTGTGAAATTTCACTTTGACGTGAACGTGAGTGTAATGAGCAGCTGGAGGAACTAGCAGAATGTGACGCAAAAACATTTTAAGCTTTTGAATCCGTGTCCTGGACAATATCTCCACCGTACACCAAAACAAGGAGGAAGAGAGGAGTAGGACCACACGTTTCTGAGAGTGAGACGGTTGCTTTTTAACGGGATTGTGTTTATGGTCCTGCATGGAATCTACACTGTTTGCATATGGCTATTAGGAGCATTTCTACTTTTGTGTGTCTGTGTTGCGCCGCAGTTACACCGTCGGTTTCTGTGCCACCATGTTGAGTTTTTATATTCAAAGCGCGGAGTTTGTTTGATGGTCAGCGTGACCGCTGAAAGTGGCGAGGCATAAGGGCAGAGAGTTGGCACGTCTGCGTCGCCATGAGATGAACGTCTGGCTACGATGTACAAGTCCTACAACTTGTGTCACCACACATCGGTTTGACTCGTGGCTTTGTTTTCAAAGTCAGACCGCAACCTTTGTCTTATCCGGAAAGTCGGGAGGAATTCGATATTTTGTTAAAGGAAAGACATAGGCTGTCTCCACAATCACTTCCTACTGCCTAAACAACGTTCATTGAGCACTTAACTTAATGGTGAACAGTAAAAACTGTAAATGGACATTTCCGACGAACCATTGTCCCGTTCCGTCCTCACTCAAAGCTGTTTGAGCCATGCGATGGTAATTGTCTTACCTCTAACACGGGGCGCGTCGCACTGTGGGATTGTTAGCAGAAAGCAGTGCACATGGCATGTGCTTTTAGCCTTTCGTTGTGGACTACGTAGTATTTTAAATGGACTTCCCCCCACTGTTTCCTTGAGATGACGTTATTGTGAACTGGCAATATATAAATGAAGGTTGAATTGAATTAAACTGAGTTGGACGTTTTTGGAGCTGCGGTTGCAGGAGACACAATTCTGCCACGACTTACAAACAATATTCTTTAATTGAACAGCTGATTTTTCGTTCATATTTTTTGATTGTGCTATTTGAGTGCTAATTATTTTTTTCACCTAATTTAGTTTGTTTCGCTCTGAAGTAATTTTTCAACATGGTAGTTCCCACTTACCTGAAACTTGTTGGTTCTTGACCGAATCGTTGTGTCATTGTGTGTGTCCCAAACCAATTAAATCTGTCTTTATTTCTTCAATGTTTTTAATATTAATTAATATTTGAGAATCCTATAATAGCCACCAGGAAGTCTTAGCGGATACATCTCTACAAGCCTCTGCCACATGGACTTGAATAGTTTGCCACGTTCTTGCTGATTCCCACACAGGCTGAACACACAGGTAAACTGCCTGAACCTGAATACCTCAGGGTTCTCGGTTTCAGCCGGGCATGCGACTAATGTTAGTCACATGGTGTGGCCCAAGCAGCAGGGCACACGATACGGGGGGCAGGGAAAGCTGGTGGCTCAGTGTTTTGTCAGACGTTTCTGTCACGTTTCCTCACACTCGCTGAAACCCAGCAGCATCTCTCATTGTCCGATGCTGACGCGTGTTTCACTTGCAGTTGGAAAATCTGAACGTCTAACTTTCTACTCAGCCCAACCGGTGAAGGCAGACATCTGTCCACCCTGAGCCTGGTTCTGCTGGAGGTTTCTTCCGTTAAAGGGAGTTTTTCCTCTCCACTGTTGCCTATAGCTGCTCAAGGGGGATTGGTTGGGTTTTCTCTACATGTTTGCATAGTCTTGACTTTATTATGTAAAGTGCCTTGAGACGACATTGTTGTAAATTGGCGCTATATAAATAAAGTTGAATTGAAAGTTGAATTGAATGAACACGGCCACGTTCCCAAGGAATGGGAAGTGAATGATGGGACTGCAGCTTTATGCTACTTCTGCCATATAGCAGTACATTATTGCCAGTACATCAAGAATTTAGACACTTGTCCCAAATGCAAGCATGGAGGAGATATTATTTAGTGCACTGCATGTTTCTTTCTTTGGCTTCTTCACTTCTTCGACTAGCTGTTGCTTTATGATTTTGAACACACTCAAAATTAGAAAACGATTTACATGTTGGGAGACAAGCAGCACAGTCAAAGACCTTTTGCTTTCTATCTTTTATGAAATACAGTAACACATGCCACATCATGATTTGACACAATAGAATAAGATACATCAGGACAGAATATGACATGACACGATACGATGGAAAGCAATACATCAAAATATCATGATATGATACAGCTTGGTCTGATGTCACACAATAGGACACAATATTAGCGAGAATTTACTGGAGTGATGCTTTGACAACGTCTTCTCTTTTCCAGTTGACGTGTTGACGTGTTGACTTTTGATTTTAAAGCCCTATCAGTGATGGTGATCAGTGTGGTGGCAGATTTGGTCAACAGCGTTCGACTTCTTCTTCTTTGGCGTCTGTAGTTGTTCCATAAACACAAATGCAGCCCATCACACGTTAAGGGGTTTCAACACGAATGGCTGTAGCTGGCTTACCACCGTAGTCTATGAGTAACCGTGGTTACAAAATTACGTATGCAGCTCATTCTGCCAGTAGGCTCACGTTTGAAATCATGGAATCATTATCACATAGCAGCTCTTACTGAATCCTGGCCACGGGCCACACAGACGGTTCAGGGGGTTTGGGCCTACAGTGGTTAGTGTCCAACAGCTTTACAGCTTGTATAAAAACTGATCCAACGTATTCCACACACATCGGGAACCCCCAACATAAGTCCCTTTAAAGTTCTCATTCATTTACGCACTAGCACACGGCTCTGGACCCTGTCCAAACACACACGCGCGTATACACATTGACCACTGATGTTGATTCGAGCATCACGGCATAAATTAAACGTTGCCCAGTGACGCCTTTGAGACCTCACCAGGGTGACGACAACTGACGTTAACGTGGTCCAAAGCCCCAGAGTCCAACAATGCACTGCTAATCCTGAATGTTTCCTGTAAAACAGACGTGAGCAGTGCGGTACCGTGACCCGTGGCCCACTCTACCAAAGCTTTTCTTCACCAGACGCACAATCACATTTAGTGATTCTGACCAAGGATTTGCACAAATCAAGTAAAGAACAATCTTTAGTAGATTCAGCTAACGCCTGCGCTCTACTGTGCTAGTACAAGTTTGAATAATGCAGGAATTGAGTTATTATTATTGAGTTTATTGTCCCGAAGGGGGAAATTTATTTCCACAGCAATAGACATAACAACAATACTAGGCACCAACAGCTCAACGTGGTCTGTTGTTAATGGCGTTAATGGCTTCTTCCAAACCTCAGAGCCCTGTACCTGTGTCCTGAGGGCAGTGGGTCATTAAGTGGATGTGTTGGTTCCTGTTCCATACAGACAGAAATACAAATTATTTTTGCGGCAATGCTGCTCACCTTTGTAGGTTTGTTCCGTTTTTTGACAGACAGCATGTTAAAAAAAAACAACTGGAACAATACAGTAGAATTGGCTGAGTAATACTCTGCCAGAGTAACAGTGGTACATGAGGAGCAACAGGAAGTCCTTTAAGTTTACGGATGAATGAGTTAAGCTGTAAAAATACATGTATTTCTTAATGAGATAATCACATTGGCAGTGCTGTGTGAGGCCCGTGACCAACGGATGTGACTGAATCCAGCACAGTGAAATACCACCAATCAACACGGAACACAGACGTCACAATTCACTCATCATACACCAACGTAGGTTTCTTTCCTTGGTTATTGACTCTCCCACAGACACACTTGCCTAAACGAGTTTTTCACCAGCTGCAAGACAAAATAATTCATCTCTCCTCCAGGTCTTCGATGTTCCTGAACTGCATTCTTACTTTTTAGAAATGTGGCAAACAGTTGATGTAGCTTCACCTGTGATACATGTTAATGACGCACGTGGATTGTTTAATGCCAAAAAAACACGGATTTGTAGAAACCAAGAAAAGAGAAATTCAGGGCTGTGTTTGTCTCCTGCTCCCAGGGAAACTCTGAAGAGTGGAGTGGTTCAGAGTGGTGACAGGAAGTGTTGAGCTCCAGCTTGGCGCGATGGGATCTTCCACACTGGGAAAGGCAGCGTCTCTTGATGCTCTCTTACATGAATGCATTCAAGCATTTGGTGAGTGGAACATCTCAGTCAAGTGTGACCGAGGTGGCTTGTTGTGTTCATTAGACAACAAGAAATAAAACCCACGTTGTAATAATCTCCCCCTCAGATGTGTATTGTGTAAATCTGTAAGTCTGTAGACTTGGAGAACACGGCAGGTTTTACAGAATAAAAAATGCATTTCAAATCAGTAAAAATATCACACTAGCCACTGAAACTGTTTTTATTTCATTTATCAGCAGTGAGAGAAATACGCATCGCTAAGTTTATGATGTTTATGATGATTTCACACACACACACACACACACATATATATCACATATTGTGACTTCTGTTCATAGATGACAATGGCGAGCTGCAGGCCAACCTACTTCCTCGCAGTTTGCTTCTGATGCATCGCTGGTATGTACCATCGGCACAACTGGCAGGAAAACTCCTGATGATATATCCTGTCTGAGGCCTTTACTTCATGATCACTGAAGACAACCATTTTCAAGACATAGAGCACATTTTCTGAACTCATAGTTGTTCAGATTTCTTTACATTTGTCTTTACAAAAAGCCCGGGTTTCCTTATGTTTTCTGTCAGTCCGTTCAGAAACAAGTTTCATACATTTTACATTGTTCATAAGATTGTCATGTTTTCTCCCGGCCTAATGAATAACACTTATTCCCGCAGTGGCGGCAGCTTCAACACCCTTGAATAAGTCAAAAATGCTGCTGGGGTAAAGTTCGGTAATCTACCCCCAACTCTCCTTTTTGTTTTTCCAGCTCTTTAGTGTGCAGATCTATTCATGCATTAGACTGTGCTAGTTTGTCCAATCTTGGAAATAGACCTTAACATCCCCCCACGTACAGAGACTGCAAAAGTGACAACTACCAGAGAACCAGGCTGAAGATTTGCTATTTAATGAGGTAAGGTGCTACACACACTCGGATCGCAACGTTTCATAGTGGACATAGTGGAAAATGCAAAGCCCTGACCACATAAAAGTGCCAGCTCATTTTATTTACTTCATATTGAGTTTTTGCAGTTGAAGATTTCATCCTTAAATATCAGAGCTCACACTGCCCATCCCCCGGCCACACGTGACATTTTCCTAAGTTGTTAAAAGTAAAGGAGACGTGGCACACATCAGTATCTGCCTCCGTGAAAGGTTTGAGGCTGAAAGTTAAAAGTTTTCCCATAGCACATGTTAGTTCCATGTCCATCTTTTCAGTGTCATAATGTTTGCTATAGATATATGAACGTGTGTCTTCAGATACTGGATCGTGACATTCCCTGCTGAATTCAACCTGGATTTGGGTTTGATCCGAATAACAGAAGAGTTCCGAGACGTGGCTGCTCAGCTCGGCTCTCAGGAGCATTTCAAACTCATCGATATCTCCACCATGTAAGACACCAAATGATGACTGATACGCCGGTGCAAACTATTAGCTGGAATTAAGAAAATTAAGAATTAAGAAAGGATGTATGGTATTTGTTGCAGTACCTCCTAGTTTTGGCTAATTCTCAACAGGATCTTCGAACAAAATATCCATAACTTGTTTAGACTGTAAACTACTGCCTCTTTTCATCAGTTTACGTGGGTATTTCTTATGATTCTTCACTTCTTCCGCTTCATTTTAAGTATAAAAATACTCTGTTTTGAAGTAATTGATTTTGTTTGGGACAAATAGGCTTTCTGCACTGACAGCCAGATCCACATCTTTCATGTAAATGTTTTATTATGAGTGTACGTACACCCTTTTGTTGTAGTCCATCGTACGACTGGATGCGTAAACTGACCCAACGGAAGAAACAAGCTAAGAAAGGAAAGGCCTCGCTGCTGTTTGACCACCTGGAGCCGATGGAACTGGCCGAGCACCTCACCTTCCTAGAGTTCAAGTCCATTCGAAGGATATCGGTAAGTCTACACAGACAGTCTACAAAGCTTTCACAAGAAGCATTTTGCAAGCTTACACCAGTACGAGAATCCCTACTGCTCAGGAACAGGTGACGGTTTCTGCACCACAGGAAAACATGAACTATCAGCCGGATAACACCCAAACAGAATCACAGTCAGGGCGTTTACATGGTCTTAGGTAACCAGGTTAACGTGGGCTTTTTTAGGACAGCTGATTTCTTAACTGGCATGTCTCTGACATCAGGATATAGAGGATTAAGGAAGCCTGAGCTCCCCAGGCAGATTTCTTAGGCGGCCGACAGGAACACGCAGCTGAGTGAAAGGATGAATGAAAGGACAGAACAGGTTTTAAAACAAAGTCTGACAGGAATTTTACCTAAAACAAAGTGTCTCGTATAAGTCTTTGCACTGTGGATCAGCTTTAGGCATCTCTCCTTTTTTGTATGTTTTTTGTTTTAAATACACAATTCACTTAACAAAGTTTTGAAATTTAGTCTCAAGTTTTTTAGTCCCAATTGCTTTAAAAGGGAATTAACGTCATGCTGGCTTTGTTCAGTCCATGACACTCAGAGTATTTCTGCCTCAGCCTCAGTCAGTCTTTTCTGATTTTATGATGTTGGCTTATATGAGCACTGCTGTTCAATGAAAATCACATTAATGATAATTAATTAATTAATAAAGAATGTTGCTGAAAGGCTCCGGGAAAAGTGATGATGTGCTGCCAAGCTTTGACATGAAGCCACGTGGCCTCCGTTTCACTGGCAGGGTGGTTTACTGGAAACACCGTCCCAATCAAAGTGTGTTTCTGAACATCATTAGAACTGGGATGAAAACAGGAACTGACAGTGAATTGAAGACTTTTCGATTCGCCCTCTGAACGTTGTGATGTGGAAAAGTGTGATGATGTGCTCACACGTTCTTACACAACCAAACACACTGGGAGTTGCAAGATATTGCTGCAAAATAGTTTTTAATTTTCAATTCAACTTTATTTATATGTCCCCAATTTACAACAAAATCATCTCAAGGCACTTTACATAATAAAGTCATTTAGAGAAAACCCGAAAAATCCCCCTTGAGCAGCTATAGGCAACATTGGAGAGGAAAAACTCCCTTTAATATCAACTCACATACAAGATATGTTAAAAACAAACCAAATCAAAGAAGGTCCCAAAGTTGGACATTGCTGCAGCTTTTTCTGTACCACCACCATTTGTTACCGTTAACATGGCTGACTGCGTTGTTAGGTGTTATACGCTTCAGCGACTCTTTGGGCCTAAGTAACAAATTGGCCCCTGATGATTTGATTAGGAACTATCCACTAAACTGCACTTTAACGTTTCCCCCAGTTCACTGATTACCAGAGCTATGTAATCCACGGCTGCTTGGTAGAGAACCCGACTCTGGAGCGATCCATTGCACTGTTCAATGGAGTGTCACAGTGGGTCCAGCTCATGGTGCTAAGCAAGCTAACACCACAGACTCGTGCAGAGGTCATCACCAAATACATCCATGTGGCCCAGGTGAGGTGCTGCCATTTTGTACCAACGTTAGAAATGCTTTTCATTTTTATCATTCACACACTCGCCCATATCTATAATGTCTTGGGAATGGTCCCTTCATGTCTCATTCTGATGATTAGTACAAAATTAGAAGCGTGACATTTCAGCTTCCTCGCTCTTTCTCCTCAGAATCTTCTGCAGCTGCAGAACTTCAACACTCTGATGGCAGTGGTAGGAGGACTGAGCCACAGCTCCATTTGTCGACTAAAGGAGACGCATTCTTATCTGGCTCCAGAGGTTATGAAGGTAGATCAATCAATTTTTTCACTTAAATTATTCAATTAATTATTTTACTTTAATTATTTATTCAATCTAGCAACAGGGTTGCAAGCCAGTAACTTCTGTGCCGTTCCCAAGCCTGGATAAATAGAGAGGGTTGCGTCAGGAAGGGCATCCGGTGTAAAATTTTGCCAAGTACAACCATGCGAGTCATCCATACCACTTTCATACTGGATCGGTCGAGGCCCGGGTCAACAACGACCGCCACCGGTGCTGTTAACCTACAGGGTGCCGGTGGAAATTGGACTACTGTTGGTCGAAGAAGGAGAGGAGGCAGAAGAGTTCGTGGTCAGAGAGAGAAGGGGAAAGTCAGGAGCTTAGATCTGAGAGTAGGGACTCTTAATGTTGGCACAATGACAGGGAAAGGTAGAGAGCTGGCAGACATGATGGAGAGAAGGAAGGTAGATGTACTGTGTGTGCAGGAGACGAGGTGGAAGGGCAGCAAAGCACGTAGTATTGGAGGAGGATACAAACTGTTCTACCATGGTGTGGATAGGAAGAGAAACGGAGTAGGAGTGATCCTGAAGGGGGAGTTTGTGAACACTGTTCTAGAGGTGAAAAGAGTCTCAGACAGGGTGATGAGCCTAAAGCTAGAAATCGAAGAGGTGATGGTGAACGTAGTCAGTGGGTATGCTCCACAAGTTGGCTGTGAGTTAGAAGAGAAAGAGAGATTCTGGAGTGAGTTTGATGAGGTTGTAGAGAGTATCCCCAGAGGAGAGATAGTAGTTGTTGGAGCAGACTTCAATGGGCATGTTGGTTAGGGGAACAGAGGTGATGAGGAGGTGATGGGCAGGTTTGGTGTAAAGGAAAGGAATCCAGAAGGACAGATGGTAGTGGACTTTGCTAAGAGGATGGAAATGGCTGTAGTTAACACTTACTTCCAGAAGAGAGAGGAACACAGAGTGACACAAGAGTGGAGGTAGGAGTACACAGGTGGACTACATTCTATGTAGACGAGGTCATTTGAGAGAGGTTAGTGACTGTAAAGTGGTGGTAGGAGAGAGTGTAGCCGACAGCAGGTGGTCAGGAAGAAGAAGAGAGGAAAGACACAAAAGAAGACCAAGTGGTGGAAGCTAAAGGATGAAGAAACTTGTGAGGAATTCAGGCAGAATTTGAGACAGGCTTTGGGTGGTCAGGAGGAGATTCCACATGACTGGGAAACTACAGCAGAGGTAATCAGGGAAACAGGTAGGAAGGTGCTTGGTGTGTCATCTGGAAAGAGGAAATATGATAAGGACACTTGGTGGTGGAATGAGGAAGTACAGGACTGCATCCAGAGGAAGAGGTTGGCTAAAAGGAAGTGGGATGTAGAAAGGACTGAGGAAAGTAGACAGGAGTACAAGGAAGTGCAGCACAGATTGAAGAGGCAGGTTGCAAAGGCTAAACAGAAAGCTTACGATGAGCTGTATGACAGGTTAGACACGAAGGAAGGAGAGAAGGACTTGTACAGGATAGCCAGACAGAGAGATAGGGATGGGAAAGATGTGCAACAGATAAGGGTGATTAAAGACAGAGATGGAAAGGTGCTAACAAGCCAGGAGAGTGTGCAGAGAAGATGGAAGGAGTATTTTGAGGAGCTGATGATTGAGGAAAATGACAGGGAAAGAAGGGAGGAAGATGTGGATGTTGTGGAGCAGGAAATAGCAGAGATTAGAAAGGATGAGGTGAGGAAGGCTCTGAAAAGGATGAAGAGCGGAAAGGCTGTTGGTCCTGATGACGTACCTGTGGAGGTGTGGAAGTGTTTAGGAGAGACAGCAGTGAAGTTTCTGACAGGTCTGTTTAACAGGATTTTAGAGAGCGAGAAGATGCCTGAGGAATGGAGAAGAAGCGTTCTGGTGCCGATCTTTAAGAACAAGGGTGACACGCAGAACTGCAGCAACTACAGAGGAATAAAGCTGATGAGCCACACAATGAAGCTGTGGGAAAGAGTAGTGGAAGCCAGGCTTAGGAAGGAGGTGGAGATTTGTGAGCAGCAGTATGGTTTCATGCCCCGTAAGAGCACCACTGATGCCATTTTAGATTAGAGAATGTTGATTAAAAAGTACAGAGATGGTCAGAAGGAGCTGCATTGTGTCTTTGTGGATTTAGAGAAGGCGTATGACAGGGTGCCGAGGGAGGAGCTGTGGTACTGCATGAGGTTGTCGGGAGTGGCAGAGAAGTACGTCAGAGTAGTTCAGGACATGTATGAGAGAAGCATGACGGTGGTGAGATGTGCTGTAGGTCAGACAGAGGAGTTCAAGGTGGAGGTGGGACTACACCAAGGATCGGCTTTGAGTCCCTTCTTGTTTGCTATGCTGATGGACAGGTTGACAGATGAGGTCAGACAGAAATCTCCCTGGACAATGATGTTTGCAGATGACATTGTGATTTGCAGTGAGAGTAGAGAGCAGGTGGAGGAACAGCTGGATAGGTGGAGGTTTGCTCTGGAAAGTCAGTCGTAGTAAGACAGAATACATGTGTGTAAACGAGAGGGAGCAAGGTAGAAGCGTGAGGTTACAGGGGGCTGAGGTGAAGAAGGTGCAGGAGTTTAAGTACTTGAGGTCAACAGTTCAGTGTGATGGGGAGTGTGGAAAAGAGGTGAATAGGCGAGTGCAGGCGGGTTGGAATGGGTGGAGGAAAGTGTCAGGAGAGTTGTGTGACAGAAGAGTGTCAGCAAGACTCAAAGGAAAGGTGTACAGGACAGTGGTGAGACCAGCTCTGCTCTATGGGTTAGAGACAGTAGCAGTGAGAAAGAGACAAGAGGCAGAGATGAAAGCAGCAGAGATGAAGATGTTGAGGTTCTCCTTAGGAGTCGCAAGGTTGGATAGAATAAGGAACGAGTTCATCAGAGGGACAGCGCACGTTGCCTGTGTTAGCAACAAAGTCAGAGAGGCCAGACTGAGATGGTTTGGACATGTGCAGAGGAGGGATAGTGAATATATTGGTAGAAGGATGTTGGAGATGGAGCTGCCAGGCAAGAGGGCGAGAGGACGACCGAGGAGGAGATATATGGATGTTCTAACAGAGGACATGAGGTTAGCTGGTGTCAGAGAGGAGGAAGATGCCCAGGATAGAGTGAAGTGGAAAAGGATGATTCGCTGTGGCGACCCCTGATGGGAAAAGCCGAAAGAGTAGTAGACTTTAATTATTTATTCAGTTTTACTATTTCGTTGCCATTAAACCAACAAAATGCACAACATGTAAGAATTCAATTAAATTTTCAATTCAAGGCACTTTACGTAATAAAGTCATTTAGAGAAATCCCAACAAATCCCCCTTGAGCAAGCCATAGGCAACATTGGAGAGGAAAAACTCCCTTTACCGGAAGAAACCTCCAGCAGAACCAGGCTCAGGGTGGGCGGACGTCTGCCTTGACCGGTTGGGCTGAGTGGAATTAAAGCGAGACATGAAGCGCCTCCATATAAAGCCTAAAATGATAGTCACTGTTAAAATAGAAAACCATAGCACCGTGAACGCAGAAAGCAAACAGACAATATAGACACACAACATGCAAGAAAAAAAAAGCCTCCTCAGGCCTGCTTGTTTTCCAGCCTCCCACTGACGATCAGTTATTTAGACACTGGAAAACTGGAAACCAAGCAGGACTCTGGGTGACTGTGGTGCCGTTGGTAGCATGGTTGTCCACCAATCCTACAGTTGTTGGTTCAATCCCTGGCTCCTCTAGTCACATGTCAAAGTGTCCTTGAGCAAGACACCGAAACCCTGCTTAGTTGCTCCTGCATAGCACCTCCCCCATTGGTTCATAGTAGCTCCCCTGTTGGTGCATGAATGTGTGTGTGTTTGTGAGTGTGAATGGGTAGATAAGAAGCAGTGTAAAGCGCTTTGAGTACCAACAGGTAGAAAAGTGATATATAAGTGCAGATCATTTATTCTGGCTCTGGATCAAAGTTGGCCATCCCTGGACTGGGTGATGGCATGTCCTGTTGCTTTTTAAGCCAGCTCCACTTTAAACAAAGGGTGTGTGAGAATTTTACGCGACTAACGTACTTGCTTCACCATTGTAAACAGACAGACAATTCAATTTCAATTCAATTCAACTTTATTTATATAGCGCCAATTTACAACAAGGTCATCTCAGGGCACTTTACATAATAAAGTCAAGACTATACAAACATGTAGAGAAAACCCAACAAATCCCCCTTGAGCAAGCCATAGGCAACAGTGGAGAGGAAAAACTCCCTTTAACGGAAGAAACCTCCAGCAGAACCAGGCTCAGGGTGGGCGGCCATCTGCCTTGACATGTTGGGCTGAGTGGAAAGTGGAGAGAGAAAAAAGAACAGAGCAACAAAAGCAACAACAAAACATTGAGCAGGGTAATAGGACCAGTAGCTGCACACTGGAAGACACACAGCGCCAAATCCGGGGACACCTGTGGACAGGGAGAGAGAGAGGGGGAAAGAGAGGGAGAGAGACGACTACGGGACAAAGAAGACACAGAGTTAATGTCATACAGTGGTGACATTATAGATGTGGGGTGAGAGGAGAGAATGAAGAGAAGAGGAAGTGGCACAGTGCAGAGTCCCCCAGCAGTCTAAGCCTATGGCAGCATGACTATAACCATCTATAAGCTTTATCAAAAAGGAAGGTTTTGAGCCTAGTCTTAAAAATAGGGAGGGTGTCTGCTTCCCGAATCTGGACTGGGAGCTGGTTCCACAGGAGAGGAGCTTGATAGCTAAAGGCTCTGCCTCCCATTCTCTTTTTGGAAATTCTGGGAACCACAAGTAGGCCTGCATTTTGGGACCGAAGTGGTCTAGTGGGATGATATGGTACTAAGAGATCTTTTAAATATGATGGGGCTTGGCCGTTTAAAGCTTTATAGGTAAGAAGAAGGGTTTTAAATTATTAAATTAAATCTATTCTGCATTTAATTGGAAGCCAATGGAGAGAAGCTAATGAAGGTGAAATATGATCTCTCTTACCAATCCCAGTCAGTAATCTTACTGCAGCATTTTGGATTAATTGGAGGCTTTTTAGAGAGTTACTGGGGCAGCCTGAAAGTAGAGAATTACAGCAGTCCAATCTAGAAGTAACAAATGCATGAACCAGTTTTTCAGCATCACTTTGGGATAGGATGCTCCTAATTTTGGCAATGTTCCGTAGGTGGAAGAAGGCTGTTCTAGAGATTTGCTTTATGTGTGAGGTAAATGACAAATCCTGGTCAAAAATGACTCCAAGATTCCTTGCAGTACTACTGGGGGCAAGAGTTATGTCGTCTAAAGTAGCAATATGGTTAGAAAACATGTCTCTTAGACTATTAGGCCCAAATACAATAACTTCAGTTTTATCTGAGTTTAGAAGAAGAAAATTATACATCATCCAGTCCCTTATGTCTTTTAGACATGCTTGTAGTTTGATTAATTTATTTGTTTCATCAGGTTTCATAGATAGATATAACTGCGTGTCATCAGCGTAGCAGTGAAAATTTACAGAGTGTTTTCTAATAATGTTGCCAAGGGGAGACATATATAGAGTAAAGAGTATTGGTCCTAACACAGAGCCTTGTGGAATTCCATAACTAACTTTTGTGTATGTCGAAGATTCATCATTTACATGAGTAAATTGGAATCTATCTGATAGATACGATTTAAACCAATTTAGTGCTGTTCCTTTAATTCCAATTACATGTTCTAGTCTCTGTAATAATATTCTGTGATCAATGGTGTCAAATGCAGCACTAAGATCTAGCAGAACTAGTATAGAGACAAGTCCGTTATCTGAAGCCAGAAGAAGATCGTTGGTGACTTTAATCAGTGCGGTTTCTGTGCTATGATGAACTCTAAATCCTGACTGAAATTCTTCAAACAAGTCGTTTCTGCGCAGGTGGTCACATAATTGCTTTACAACTACTTTTTCAAGTATTTTAGAAATAAAGGGAGATTGGATATTGGTCTGTAATTGGCTAAGACATCTGGATCCAGACTAGGTTTTTAAGTAGAGGTTTGATTACAGCTACCTTATAAGCCTTTGGTACATATCCTGTTTGTAAGGATAGATTAATGATATCTAATATGAACGTGTCTAATAAGGGTAGAGCATCTTTGAGCAGTCTAACTGGAATAGGGTCTAGCAGACATGTTGTTGGTTTAGATGCCATAATAGTTGAAGTTAATTCAGCAGGGTCTATGGGCACAAAGCAGTCTAAAAGGGACTGAGGACTTACTGATGATTCTAATTCTGTTGTATTTGTGGGGAGGGTCTGGTGAATTTTATTTCTAATAGCTATGATTTTGTTTGTGAAGAAGGTCATGAAGTCATTGCTGCTCAGCGTTGAGGGAAAACTAGTCTCAACTGAACTATGGCTCTTAGTCAGCCTGGCTACAGTGCTGAAAAGAAACCGGGGGTTGTTCTTGTTTTCCTCTATTAGTGATGATTAATAAGCTGTTCTGGCTTTACGGAGTGCTAATTTGTATAAGTATAAACTCTTTTTCCAGGCTAAGCGTGATTGTTGTGAATGAGTGGAACGCCACTTCCTTTCTAGTCTTCGTGACGCCTGCTTTAAATTGCGGGTTTGCGAACTTTACCATGGAGATCGCCTGTTCAGAATTACTGCCTTCTTTTTTAGAGGGGCAACACTATCAAGTATGGAACGTAAAGATGCTGCATAATTATCAGTCAGGTAATCAACTTGTGCAGGAGGACAGTTAATGAGGCTACTCTCAGTTATATCGGTACGTGTTGAGGTAAATGATGAAGGGATCATTTCCTTAAATTTGTTCACAGTGTTTTCAGATAGACACATTCATTCAAATCTTTCCCTCTCTGCTTCAGATCTGGAGCGAGATGACAGAGCTGGTCTCTTCCAGCAACAACTACTCCTGTTACAGAAAGGCCTTCAACGAGTGCCAGGGCTTCAAAATCCCCATCCTGGGTGTGCACCTGAAGGACCTGATTGCAGTGCATGTGGTCTTCCCTGACTGGGCTGAGGACAGTAACAAGGTGAACCTGGTGAAGATGCATCAGCTCTACATGACCTTCAATGAGCTGGTGTCGTTGCAGAGTGCAGTGGCCCAAGTGGAGCCTAACATGGACCTCATCTATCTGTTAACGGTGAGAGGTTACAGGCCACAGAGAGGAGCTGTTAGCCAGACCTCACTTTTACCTTTTCATCATTTTGTGGTTCTTCGTTAACCCACTTCATTCTATTACATAAACACTGTCCTGACAAAAAAGGAAGCTGCTGGTGTAATGAGCGACATATAGGGCAGGTCTGTGAGAACTGAAGCCCACATGGATAGTGACTGATTAAAACCCTGCCCAAACATCTTCAGTGTACTGTACAAACCAATGAATTGTCCGTCCTGTACTTTTGAAATGGACATTCAGACAGCGAATTTTGACAAATTTTTAGTGTTGGCTAAATGTTCAGTAAGGCTAAGCCGACTTTGCCACTGTACAGAGCTTTAAATAATCCTATGTCTATGTTTCAGCTTTCTTTGGACCTTTATTACACAGAAGATGAGATTTATGAGCTGTCGTTGCTAAGGGAGCCCCGTAACCCTAAATCACTGGTAATTTTCCACCGCTTTGTATCTTGTGTTGCGTTAATGCTGAAGGTTTTCACTAGCTAAAGATCTTTTCACACGCAAATATTGTCACGTGGCATCTATAGTAAAAATTAATAAGTGTGAAGAAAAAGTATGTGTGGTGATTTACCAATCAAAGCACTGTGTCTTCACAGCCTACCTCTCCCACAACTCCCAACAAGACCCTTGCACCACTGGACTGGGCATCTGGCATCACCACCAAACCGGACCCCTCTGTGGTGAATAAACACATCAGGAAGGTGGTGGATGTGAGTAGACAAAACCCCTATTCAGATCTCGCCGCCAGGATGCAAACACCTACCACTTGGACAGATTTGTGAGTAATTTGTTTCTTGTATGGCTTTGGAAAGTCTGTGTTCAGGAATTATGACCATGACCACGATGGCTACATTTCTCAAGAGGACTTTGAAAGCATCGCTGCCAACTTTCCCTTCCTTGATTCCTTCTGCGTTTTGGACAAAGATCAGTGAGTGCAGAACACTGACTTATTGATTCTCATTGCCTTGCAGACCTCCAGTTTCAGCTACTCTGGAACCACTTTAATCCTACAGTAAATGCAAATGCTGATACTCTGCACATGCTTCCTGCTCCCATTCTGATCATCCTTCCTTGTCTTTCTGTCAGAGATGGACTGATCAGTAAGGATGAGATGATAGCGTACTTCCTTCGTGCTAACCCTCTGCTCCAGAGTAAGATGGGACCAGGCTTCATGCACAACTTCCAGGAGATGACCTACCTGAAGCCCACCTTCTGTGAACATTGTGCTGGATTTGTGTGTATCTCTAACATTCTGTAACCGCACAGTGACAGTGTCATTTAAGCGAGTGATCTGCCACGAGCCAAACAGCTGTACTGATCACGTCCATCTATGATGTCTGCTTTTAAGTCATGTTACTTGAATAACCTAATATTGTCTAATGTGTCTTCTCACTTTCTGGAACCTGCAGCTTTGGGGAATCATCAAACAGGGCTACAAGTGCAAAGGTACAGTTTGACAGGCATCATTCATTTTTATTTGATGCAATTTCTTTGCAAACAAAGTGAATTAAAACCGCGGTAGGGGAGCCATGCTCTTTGCTTCCCCACTACCCACAGCTGGTTACACAAATCAGATGTGTAAATGTGCTGTGGGCTAGTGCAGTAACTCGCTGCTCAAGTCTCTTTCTAACAACCAAAATGCAAACGTTGGTTTCCTTAGGCAAGCACCTATCTGACGTCTTAGATGATGTCATCGGTGATGTACATGTATTACCTATATATTGCTGTTCAGACAATCCAAAGCAGATGATATTGTGATTTGCAGTGAGAGTAGAGAGCAGGTGGAGGAACAGCTGGAGAGGTGGAGGTTTGCTCTGGATGAAGATGTTGAGGTTCTCCTTAGGAGTGACGAGGTTGGACAGAATAAGGAACGAGCTCATCAGAGGGACAGCGCACGTTGCCTGTGTTAGCAACAAAGTCAGAGAGGCCAGACTGAGATGGTTTGGTCATGTGCAGAGTAGGGATAGTGAATATATTGGTAGAAGGATGTTGGAGATGGAGCTGCCAGGCAAGAGGGCGAGAGGACGACCAAAGTGAATGTAAAAATGTGATAAAGGAGTCAGCTGACCAGGACGCAGCGACTCGCTTCTGCAACTATTAGCGTAAACCAACCTGCTGCGACCGCCAAAATTAGCTGCTTACCTGAAAGTGTGAAATCCGTTTGGCCTGCAGAGAAGCTGATTGTGTCTTTCTTCACTCTGCAGACTGTGGCGTGAACTGTCACAAACAATGTCGAGAGCTGCTGGTTCTGGCCTGTAGGAAGCTGATCCGCTCCAGCTCTGTGGGCAGTGTCTCCCCTTCCAGACTGACCCACAGCTCACTGCCCAGCAGCCCCACATTGCCAACCTGCAAAGGTCAATTTCAGCTACACTTATTTAGCATTTCTACAAACTACACACAAATGATCTATTTCAGACAGTTAGTAAACGGGAACAGATTTCTAATGAGTTAATATTCATTAGAAAAATGTAGCTTTTGGAAGCTCTGAGGGAAAAAAAGATGTAAATGAAGAGATGATGAGAGTTTGTCTGTATGACGGCCCTAAAACAGATTGTAAAACCTTCTTTAGGTGATTTCAGGAGTTGAATGTCAAACAGCTCGTTTGATAGTTTCACACTGAACCCACAAAATGTTAGCGATGAATTATGTTCCCCCAACTTGCTGGAGCCAAACCAAAATTCAACTTTATTTATATAGAGCTTGATAGCTAAAGGCTCTGACTCCCATTCTGGGAACCACAAGTAGGCCTGCATTCTGAGACCGAAGTGGGATTTTTTTATATTAGGATATTAGGATGATCTGGTACTAGGAGATCTTTTAGGTAGGATGGAGCTTTATAGGTTTGATGAAGGGTTTTAAATTCTATTCTACATTTAATGGGAAGCCAATGGAGAGAAGCTGCAGCATTTTGTAATAATGAAAGTAGAGAATTACAGTAGTCCAATCTAGAAGTAACAAATGCATGAACCAGTTTTTCAGCATCGCTTTGAGACAGGATGCTCCTAATTTTGGCAATGTTTCTTAGGTGGAAGAAGGCTGTTCTAGAGATTTGTTTTATGTGTGAGGTAAATGACAAATCCTGGTCAAAAATTACTGAGATTTTTAGACCCCAACACAACACTTTAAACCGTTTTAAAGCAGATTGATTTTAAGACCAGTTTGTAAAAGTTGGTTTGTTGGTGTCACTCCTCCTAATGATATAAGGATGTCTGCATGTACTGATTCATCACTTCCTAATATGTGTTCACTCCTTCAGACGAGGACGAGGTGTTTGAGTTTCCAGCGATCACATCAGCAGGTCCAGCTCCGGACACGCAGTCCATCACCCTGATGACTGGCTCAGCCCAGAGAATCTCTGTGCGTCTGCAGAGGACCACCACCAGCCAGGCAACCCAGACTGAGCCCCTTTGGTCCGAGCACAGCTGGGGGGACACGGACAGTGGCTCCCACACCTTCCCCAAAATGAAATACAGGACTCATAGGAAGCGTTCTAAAAATAAAGGGTTTACCTGCTGGGAGAATCAGAACGACAGACAGCACCAGGCAGTTTTATCACAGTGCACCGTAGACTCGGACGTGTCGGCAGACGTTGTACCGAACGGGCTTACGCACAGAGGAAAGGTAAGGAGACAGGCGGCTGTAGGTGTTTATTTAGAAGAAGGTTGAAGATACAGATGTAGAAAACTCAAGTTATAGCAACACGACATGGGAAACTCACAGGAAACAGCACAGGCCACAGTGATCAAATTTATCAGACATTCATGTAGAATTATTAGGAGCCTGTAACAAGTCCTTGTCTTGCCATTGTCTGTGCAGCAGCTGTTTTAATGCTTGCAGAAAGTGGACGAAGGCTGAAAGTGTCCCAGTGTGTAGCAAACATGCACATGACTAAATATGTCACTTCTTCCCGTCCAGGACAGCTGACTTAGTCGTGGTGGTGAAGGCCAGTGTGGAGGGTCCAGAAAGGCCCTGGCAGCTGCAGGGAGCAGGAAGCTCTTCTGTCTGGGGAAAGTGCTGGGCTGTTTGAGGATCCCCCTGGAGCTATCTCGTCCTCTGTAGACTTGAGCACAGTGAGAGTTTGCTGTGTGAATGGCTGTGCAGCTGCATCAATGAGATGAGCTCAGCAGATCCCGGACTCACGTCTGGTTACTACCACGATGAACAGAAAGAAGTGTGAAGTGTGTTCGTGTTAGCAAACCAGTGGCAACCCAAAGTGGAACGACGAGCAAAGCATGGCGTCCAACCCCACGCGCTGATCCTATGCTGCAACAATTCTGTGATGTTTTTCACTGTCCACACGACATAATTTGAAAAGTCTACTGCTGTCTTCAGGATGATCGCTAAGTAGTTCTACATCACCAAAAATACGTGACTGTCTTCATCTACATGTTAGCTTCAGGTCTAACACAAACAGTGAACTAACAAATCATGCAAAAACACATGAAACAATAAAAACTTGCAGGTGGTAGTAATGTTGTGGCTGATAGATAAAGCAGAACAAAGAACACGACTACAAACTCAGTTATGCATGTCTTTTGTGGACTGGTGGGGAACCTTTTCAACTAAATTTCCAGTTTAGAGGTTCAAAAATAATTATAATAATTGGGCCAACTCAATGATCTCGTCTATTATTTTGTCAGACTGAGATCGGGTGGTCGACTCGGCTGAGTAAAGATATTTCATATTCCCTTTGTTTCCTGCTAAATGGTTAAATGATAGTTTGGATGCTGGAGGATTCACAGAATCCTATCGTGTACCCGGGCCTCCATTCTGTTGCCCCACCTGACATGACCACAGAGCATACACATCCCTCTGTCCATGAAACTTCCAGATCTCTACCAAACAAGGTTCCTCTTCACGAGGCCTACCAGTACTCAAAGGTGGATTTGAGGATACGATCTTGAAGTGTTATGATACACATGAGGCTAAGAACATGAGTATTTTGATATTTCATTAAAATTAAGAGTTGTAGAGTTGTTTAATGGCCACTGGGGAAAAGGACCTCCTGTGGAGCTCTGTGATGGTTTGAAAAGAGGGACTCCACAATTCGAGATGTCGACCCCATTTGTCTGTAGGTGCACAAGTACATCTAACCTGATCCTAAGTCTGTAGGTTTCCTGTGGGTGGAAACTGTCATGTTTGGTTCCTTTACCAAACGATGCATGCACACCGAAGATTGTTTTGGAGCTCATTTCTTGTACGCGCCGGCTGAGTGCACCCTGAAGGTCAATCCATCCGGGCCCATATTTGGGGTCTCTGCAGAGAGACATCTGAAGGCATCTGAAAACCGAGGCTGAGTTGTGTGAAAAGGGAGTGTGCAACCGGAATTGAAGCTGCTGGAAGAAACTAAATCTGAATTTAAATCGGATAACATATCTGGCCAACAAATACAGTCACTTGGCTGCTGGTACTGTAGCCTGCGACGCTCCTCATCTGGTTTAACTTTGGACATCTGAACCACTATGTTCCAAAAGAAGAGTTCATTCACAAAATCATTTTATTAAGATAACTTTATAAAAACGTCTCTCAAGCGCCAAGTGTAATCAAGTGCCTTTGCAGGCAACAGAGGAAAACCTCGACATTACAATGCAAAAAAAAGATGTTGATGGACAAATCAAATCCTTTTATAACTATTATAACTCACTGACCACAACTTCAGACAATTGTAGGAGTTGGCTAAGTGGATTTCACCTTAATTTGTAGTTTACACAAAACAAAAAAAGAAAACAAGTGTAGCAGTCGTACAAAAATGACAAAGAAAACTGAATATACTGTCCGCTGCCACAAAGTCAAATGTCATCAGTGCAACTGCAAGCATTTGTCCACTGCCAACCAGTAAGCAACTGCTCAAGGCAAATATCTGCACAAAATCCATGTATCTGAGGGTGAAGTCTTGGCTCCAGAACAAAATAAAAAACTAAAACAACATCATCCTTTGGCGGTTAAACGCCTCGACTAGTAGTAAAAAGTAAAACACACACACACACACACACACACACACACACAGTGATGGCTGAAAGCAATTTCTTATCAATTCAGGTTTACATCAAAACAACATTCACGCAGCCTCTGCGCAGGCAGCTCGGTTCTCCGGTACATTTACAGCATGTCGTCTTCACCTCCTCCATACATGTCGGCCAGTTTCTTGAAGCGCGGTCCCCACTCACTGAGGCAGTTGTAATCCTGGTCTCCGCTGCTAGACGAGTTCAGGGAGGAGAGGCTTCCTGCGTCCGAGCCACCTCCCTCATAGTCGAACACCAGAAGCGAGTCATAGGGTGGCGCAGTTGGGTCATTGTCAGCTGCCTTTAGGTTCTGAGAAGAGAACACAGTTGGTATCACTTCATGCAACTTCTGTTTCTGATATCAGATCAGGTGGAGAGAGGGACATCACAATCCTCATGAGGTTTAATAAAAAAAATGTGAAAAAAAAAAAAAAAAAAAAAAAAAAAAAAGGCCCTGCGTCCTCGACTCACATCATCAATGAAGTTCCCAATTTCCTCTGGGTTGGCAGGGCGAGGCCGGTACTGAGGAGCCGGCATGAAGTTTGGCATCACATCATTCCTGAACACCTCGGGCCGGTTGTCCAAACCACGATGGAGAACACTTAGGTCGTAGTCCTGAATGAAAAAAAAAAAAACACAGGAGAGGTTACACGTCACGTATTGCCTCATTTCAAACATCATGTCAATAAATGAAATCCATGTTTTCCTAAGTGATGGGTTCATTTAGAGAAAACATGCATCAAAAATCCATCCACCTCATTCAAACAATGGATAAATACAATCAATACATAATGAATATAAATTATTCATATAGCAAATATACATTTGCTATAAAGCATTTGCGTTTAAAAGTGTCCACGCATTAGAACTTTCGCAATCAAAGCAGCAAAACCAGAGAATTTTTATTGCGTTCATTCATTTTTCCTTGTCAAGACGTTGTACCTATATTTACTCGCGATTCAGCTTGGATGCTGACAGTTCGGACTGAGCCACACGGTTCACTAACCATTATGACTAAATGTAATTTAACTAAACGTTTGACGTACAATTTAAATCTTATAACCACCCGATGACATTCAGAGTCCCCCATTAACCTGATCATCCTCGCCGCCTCCCTCTTCGTCATAGTAATAGATGTTGTCTCTGATGTCATTGTCCTGCAGCAGAGGCTCTTTCTTCTCGCTCTTTCTCCGTCTTGCAAACAGCAGCAACAACAGCACCAGCACTGAAAATATGAGACGAAAGGTTAATGCTACCGAAGTGCTGAGAGCGGAGTCCAGCACGGCCACTTCTGTCCTCATTATTCCCAGAGCAAAACAAACCTGACAAATGCCTAAATGTAAATTGTTCTTAAAACTGAGAAGTCTAATGTTGAAGACTCATGACACTTCAGCAGTCCTGAGCTAAACTGACAGTAAAGTTAAAAGACAACATTGAGAAAACGGTCAGCTGTGCTCAGTAGCATTGATGGAACAGAAACTAGATTTGTTCCAGCAGTGTTAGTTACGGGTAGCGTATATGTGCGCACAGCTAGCGATGTGAACTGACATACGGGCAATTGAACTGATTAAGGGATTGAAAATAAGAGCACAAGAGTTTGTGCAGCGGAGTGGATAAAATGCATCTGTTAAATGCGTCAGTTTGGATAATCCAGTTTCTCTCACTGCTACCAGATGCACTACATTCCCTTGCGCACATTAAGAATTTCACTGGGACCCAAACAAAATGACAAGTCAGACTTACTGAGCAGCAACAAGATGCCTCCCAATATTCCAAGGATTACAGGCAGGTCAGTGACACCTGCAATTCTGTCTGGCCCCCGACAGTTCTCAAATTCCCCGGTGCAGTCACACACTGTGGCCTTCAGGGTGCTGTCCTGTTCCAGGCCCTGGTTGTCTGAAACCCTCAGGATCACAGTGTATTCTCCACTGGGCAGGTTAGTGGCCAAAGCCAGGATTATGCCAGTTTCTGTAACACACAGAAATATTTAGAAATGTTGATTTCATAAGCCCTGCATTGTCCAAATTGGGCACTGCAGCACATGGGACACATCTAGTTTATACCAGTGGCAAACCAACTAGGAGGAAGCACTAGAAGCATCTGCCAGATGACTAAATGTAATTTTCAGCCCTGTATTAATGATGCACATACTTGAGCTGTTCATCTTAGCTGTCCAGTTGGTCTTGGATGAGCCCTGTAAAGAGACGCTGTATGGAGAAGAAAAACCTGGCCCATCTTTGTCAGTCACCGTCAGATATTGAGGAATTGGCTCCTTGTTACAGAACTGGAGATAATGGAAGAAAAAAACTATTTCAGACCGACGCTTCTGCTTATAAAGTCACATGACACTTATTTGTCAAGATAACCCACGTTCAAGGCACGTTCCTCAATGGTTGGTGCGTTGTCATTGACATCTTCAAGCTGAATTATTAGCGTACCAGTTCCTGTGGCTGGGGGGCTATCTGATAAAATTACACACACATATTAGTGGAGCAAAATACACCAGGTTTAGAGCAAGTAGCTTTCTAGTTGGACTGTTTTCACTAATGTGATTGACATGACCGATTCAAACACCTGTTCCTGCGGTAGATCACAGACCTGAAAAGCCTTTAACAACAGTGTCCACAAAGTGTGAGCTTCCAACTACAACAACACAGATCTATAACCACCTAAACCCTCCGTCCAGATTTCGCATCCTGCTTCACACTTACCATCATCATATGCGCCAATGAGTGCGATGTATTTGTTGTCCCTGACAAAGTCAGACTCTCGGTCCATGGTGCTTTTCACCCTTATCTGGCCCGTTTCCTTGCTCACGTTTAGCCAGCCTGCAGGGTCACTAATTATCTTATACCTGAACAATGACAATCACACACACACACACACACACACACACAGATGTAAATGCTATGCAACAAAAGTGATTACACATAATGCATGGACCAGTTTTTCAGCATTTCAACAAGTCATAACTGTCAAGGCAGTGATCGCTGACTGCTGCCACCAACCAAATGCAAAGGTACAAATGGAAACCAAGAACCTGGGACCTTAATAAGGCCTGGTGTGGATTGTGGTTGTAGGACAAACACACGGCAGTAACTACATCCTTAATTTAAACAGCTGTAAATTGGGCGGGAAAAAAATAATTTAAAGTAATTCTCATTCTATATTCTGTTTGTTTAATTCAATTAGAATTTGCATTATTTATATTTCTGGAAACTGGTAACGTGGCACTTTATGATCCACCTTAAATACTCGTCTGGTACTCAGGGATGAGAACTTAAGCAGTGAATATGATAACACCAAGACCAAAGGTTTAGTCTGCACAAGTTGTAAAGGCTCCATGTTTTGGTAACGAAGGGGAACTGCACAGAATATTAAATCCTATTAGAAGTTTCTTCCTGCAACATTGATAACCTGCAAATAAATCTTCAAGGAGACAAAGCATCGTCTTACGTCACTTTCTGTTTGCGCTCGGAGTCTGGGTCAGTCGCAGTGTAAGTTGTCACATCACTGTTAACGGGCAGGTCTTCCAGTTTTGACACAGTCTTTTGTGCGGGAACAAAGACTGGAGGTTCGTTAACATCCTGTACGTTCACAGTCACTGTAGCCGTGGCGGTGGGCAGCGGAAAAGCAAAAGGAACCTCATTTTCAACTGCGACCAGTAGAACGTGTTTTCTGTTCATCTCAAAGTCCAGACCCTGGATGAAAGGAAGGATTAGCACATTGATTAAAATATACTAATCAAACCATTTAAAAACTCATTCAACTGAATTTAGGCTTCACTTCCCACCTTAGTGGTAGTAATGATTCCCTCCTGTTTGTTGGTTCCTGTGGTCACATTGAAAAGTCCTCCAGGATCACCAGAAACAATCCTAAACTTAGCATTCCAAGCTGGGGTGTGCGGCTCATCGGCATCTGTTACTAACATTTTAACAACCACAGCATCGGCCTTGTTTTCATCTACCGATGCCTCATACTGAAAGAAGACAAAAGAGCCGTTAAACAGGGGAAAGAGGAACAGAGAGACAGAACCAGAACAGCGAGGCTGGGCCTTCTATCCAAGTGACCTACAGTGTCACAGAGTTGACTTCATTCCTGTTCAGAACCAAAACTTTCCCCAGCAAATCGGTCGTGGGAAGGCGTTTAGCAAAAGTACATTTCCAGGTTAATTTGTACTTACAGTGGGTTGTTGGTAAGCTGGAGCATTGTCGTTGCTATCCGTTACAGTAAGAATGACTTTGGCTTCTCCATGTAAGCCTTCTCCCATCATGTCTGCTGCCTGTACCAACAGCGTGTACTTTGGATAGTTCTGTTGGAAGAAAGAAACTTTTGAGTTCATCTCATCAACAGAATGTTCTGCTTATGTTTTAGAGACTGAACCGAAGCAGAAACCATTTAGTTCGCGGCAAAAGACTTTACAAGAACGTTCACCTAATTATAAATTGACTCACCTCTCTGTCAAGACCAAGAGTATTGACTCTGATGACCCCGGACACTGGGTTGATGGTAAACAGGTTGTCACTGGGAAGCTTTGGGTCCTGGCTCAGAATACGATAGCGAAGGTCTGAGTTGTCATTTCCTGGTTCGTCAGCATCTGTGGCCACAACTGTAATCACCTCAAAACCTGGAGAGAAGGAAGTCAGGAGCATAAATTTAGGTTTATTAGAATATTATCAGAACTTTAGATTATTTACAAAATGGGGCAGACTATAACAAAAAAAAAACAACAAAATTCTTTTAATGTTATCAGATAACTGTTGCAGGTTAGCTGCCACTTTCAATTATGTCTTAAGTTACTAAAACGCATTAAATACCTATTGGTGAGGCCTCAGCAACATCGCCCAGGTAGGTATCTTGAGAAAACACGGGTTTGTTGTCGTTCTGGTCCATTACATTCACTACAATTTCCATGGGTGCCTCAGCATTTCCAGCACCTTCTGCCACAGCGTGTGCTTGAAACTGCACAAAGAAACGCGTGTATTATATATATGCAAAAATACATGCACGTTTTATTCAATAATTACTGTACTGCTGGTCCCAGCAGCACACAGAAGACACCCAGGTAAACTCTTCAGCTCAGTGATCCCACGATGGTTGAACGAGCTACTAAACTCAGCGACCTCCCTTTCAATATTTGAAAAGAACTCTTCCATCTTTCTATGTTTTTTCTGCTCTCTTTAACTTTCATCTAACGAAAGAGAAACACTTCTTTAATAGCACTTTGCTTTGATGTTTTACTCCCCATCTTGGATTTGTGCTGCCTTGTACCTAACGTGTAAGTCGCTTTGGAAAAAGGAGTCTGACAAATGACAAAATGTAAATGACTACTGCACGCAGGTGACCAGATCCAGTCCATGCCACAGTTGTTTTTGGCCAAATGGCCGTCCACACATAAAAATGAGGCAATTTTATGTTTTACAGTCATAATTTAGTTCAAAACAATATAGATCTTGATGAACTTTTGCTCACTAAACATCTGACAGTGTTAATCATTTGAGGCTTCCTAAGGCAGAATTTAATGTTAATTAAGGATTGCGTCCTGCTGTTACAGCATAAAAAAGTGGCAAACATGATCTCTAAAACCTGGTGTTGGTTTAGCACTTGCCTGCTGTACATCACACAGAATTGGATTCAACTCTGCTCGTCTCTCAAAGTCCAAAGAAACAGCCCAGTTAATGTCGACAGATGTGAGAGAAGGGGCTTACTGTGTACTTGGCCTGCTTCTCTCGGTCCAGGGGTTGTGTGACATACAAAATTCCAGTGCCTCTATCCATGCTGAAAAGGCCAACAGGTGGCTGATCAGCTCCTGGACCGGTGATGCTGTAGTAGATCTTCTTTAGTTTATCTTCACTTGAACGAATCTTTTAAAAAAAAAAAAAAAAAAAACACGTTACACTACTGTCACTGAGCACACCAATGGTGAAATTCAAACACAGAAAGGAAGTAACACAGATGGTTGAACTTTGCACATTTTCATTTCTGAGGTACAGCTATAGTTTTAACTACAGCATGTTAAAACTAAAATGAACATTATCCTTCTTATGATCACTGATAACAGTGTTGTTTTATCACATCGGTAAGGTAAGACCTGATAGAAATGCACTTTTCCAAACAATGCAATCACAAGACATTCCATACAAAATCAAAGTTAAAATACATTTACATATCACAGTCTTAGTGACAATGTTCTTTGTCTCCTCTTACCTGAGATATTTTTAGGGGAAAGGGTCCTCTGGTATTCTCTGCAATATTGAGGGGTGGGATAACCCACTCCCTCTTCCTTCTCTTCAGTCCTCCACTAGACTTGGACTCTGGATCAGTTGCACTCTAGAAACCACACATACACTTAGTCAGTGAATAGTTGAGTTGTATAACACCCATTAGAAATAAATCAAATGCAAAGAAAAGCAGGTTTTCAGATCATTAAGACCCAGTGATTGTCCAAGCTGCACCATCAGTAACACTACATCACACCTTTGTGGCACAAACCCAGAGACAGAAAGTAGTCATTGTGGTCAGCTACTTTTGCAAAGGTTGCTTCTTAGACCCCCATTTAACATACATTACAATAAACCAAACAAATAAACCACATTTCACAGTTAAGTGAAATAAAACACTGACTGCCGTGTGCTATATCCATTTATTTGTATTTAGTGCTGCAGCAAATATGTGTTCAGCTAATCGGGATAGGGTCCTCAGTTCTTCTCTAAGACATTAATGTCAGGAACAAACCAGTGGCTCTTTCATATTCAGCCCTTAATTAGATTTGGGCAGTAGGTATCGCGGTCGTCCACAATCCTTCAGCTGCTGGTTCAATCCCTGGCTCCTGTGGGCACTGAATCTCCACTTAGTTGCTGCCAGTGAGCTGCATAGCAGCTCCCCCATTTGTGTATGAGTGTGTGGGTGATTGTGAGTGTAAAGTGCTGTATAAGTTCAGACCGTTTACAACGCACAATACTTCTAGAAATAAAACAAATGCAAGGCAAAACGGTAAGGACCAGAAAAAGCTAAAAGCCTTATTAGATAATGACTTCAAATACTTTCAAATTTACTATGACAAATCGTGTCTATGCAGGAGCAGGGTTGCATTCTAGCATTAGTCAAGTCAGTGCCAATTTGCCCCTACAACTGTGCATCGTGCTGCTTAGACAATGTATTTTCTTTCAGAAAAAGACAAAACATACAAGAAAAAGTTACATTACATGCATCACAAAAATGATTGTGTATAGATTAAAAAAAAAAAAAAAAAACACACACACGTTACACTACTGTCACTAAGCACACCAATGGTGACAATATGGAAAAACAATTCAAACACAGAAAGGAAGTAACACAGATGGTTGAACTTTGCACATTTTCATTTCTGAGGTACAGCTATAGTTTTAACTACAGCATGTTAAAATTAAAATGAACATTATCCTTCTTGTGATCACTGATAACAGTGTTGTTTTATCACATCGGTAAGGTAAGACCTGATAGAAATGCACTTTTCCAAACAATGCAATCACAAGACATTCCATACAAAATCAAAGTTAAAATACATTTACATATCACAGTCTTAGTGACAATGTTCTTTGTCTCCTCTTACCTGAGATATTTTTTGGGGAAAGGGTCCTCTGGTATTCTCTGCAATATTGAGGGGTTGAATAACCAACTCCCTCTTCCTTCTCTTCAGTCCTCCACTAGACTTGGACTCTGGATCAGTTGCACTCTAGAAACCACACATACACTTAGTCAGTGAATAGTTGAGTTGTATAACAGCCATTAGAAATAAATCAAATGCAAGGCAAAATGGTAGGGACCAGAAAAAGCTTAAAACCTTATTAGATAATGACTTCAAATACTAGTCAATTTTCCCCTACAACTGTGCATCACCCTGTCACTTAAACAGTATGACTCTCTCTGACCAAAGAGCTACAGAATGGAGTCAAAGAGGTGCTCGCTGTCACAGCCACAGAGGGGCAGTGTTCGGTAACGTAAAGAGGTGTGTGCATTCAGCCTTTTCACCGTCAACCTCTTTATGGTTTCAGGTCCCTCAAATGCGCACAGATTAAATGCGCTGTTGTTCATTTTCATTTTTAACTGAACTGCACTTCAAGGTTGCTCAGTGCCCCATCAGTGTCTCCAGACGTACCTCTGGGTAATTAATGGAGTCCACTTCGATAAGATGGTGCTGATGGCTGTGACGCTCATTTTGATGGTGAACCTCATGCTGATGACTGTCGTACAGAACCCTGATGGGAACTGTCATTTTGTGACCTTGTGAATCCCATGAGTGGATGAAGAAATCCCTATGTCCTTCATGAAGAACTAGCGCCCTCTTTACCTGGAAGAGGACGCAGGAGAAAAAATAAAAACAAACTCAGTTTTGGTCAATATGCTAGAAACAGACAAATGTGCAAACTAAATTTCTGAGGGAAAGTGATAATATTCTTTGCCAACGTGTAAAGAGGTACACTGATCAAACTGCTCAAGCCAAGCCACGTGTGAAGTTGTGTTTTGCTACAGCACATCTACAGAAACCACCTAAACTAGGATTTTGGAGTGTTCCCCAAATAGCAAACCATAGTTATTACAACCTTCAGACAACTGAAACAAATTTTGCAGTCAACTCCTTTAAATTATACGCACCTTCAACATGCCATCTGTCTGCACCATGAACCGGTTGTCGTCACTGCTGAAAAGAAATCTCGTGCGGTCTGTGCAGTCAGTGAAACCCACTGTGATTGGGGGAAAAAAAAAAAGTTTAGGGAGACAAGGGCCAGAAAGCAGCAGCACTGAGTTTTTAAAGATCATTTAGACCTAAATAAGTTTGTCGTTAATGTTTCTGCTACCAGCTGCAATTATCTCTTCTACTTTGGGTTTCTGATCAACTTCACGTACACCTGAAACAGCAGCTCTGCCGTGAATTCTACTTTTACAGTGTTATAATTTCAGCTGAAACTGATTCTTTTATAGAGTTCATTATAAGAGGTGGTTCCAATGTTTCGGCAACTAGTTGTAATACATCTGTGCACTCATTACATAAGATTTAGGTTATTAAAAAATAATTTAAAAAAATCGATACGGGTTCCACTTCATCCGCTCTGAAATTAAGCACTGAGTCAAACACCTGCCTAAAGACGGGAGTTCACAGTATAGTCAATAGGAAAGAACAACAACAAAAAAAAAAAAGTCTGCAACCCCATCACCACAGAGTGTCATACTCGTGCTCACAAGTAAAAGTAATTTTTTTCCCCCCACTCTGCTTTTGAATTTTACACAACACTACAACGTTCTACACAGCCACTAGCGAGAGACTCATAGGCTGATGTGAACACGGAGCTACAGGTAGATACTCGACTTTTCCCGTCTCACAACCTGCCCATTTCTGCCGTAAAGAATTATCCCATTATCCTTAGCTCATCTCTGCTGCTGGTGCCACTAAATAACTGGAATTAATTCTTTCCCCCACGAAGAGGTGCACGATTTCATTCATAGCTATATTTCTCTGCTGATTGCACTGTTGTCTAGATCCATCCATATAGGCCATTTAGAGAGACATGCATGTCTTTGGAGTGTGGAAGGAAAGTCTCCCAGGCACAGGGACTGTGCAGTGGCAGCACCAACTTCTCACTGAGCTGCCTCGTTGTGTATGTAAAAAAATGTTCATTTAAAATAGCTCAACTTTATAGCAGGTTGCAAACTTATAGATTTTGTTACTTTAGGATTTTCAGGATTCAACTTGAATCTTCTGTTCATTCTTTACTTTCACCATCTCTCTCCGGCCTCCTGACTTACTCCGAAATAATTGCAGTTTTATTGCTTGAACATGCAACAAGGTAACTGTGATATTGCCAACAATGTCATAAAATTGACAGCTGAAATTATTTTGCTTTTTGGCTGCCGGTCAATATTGTTTCCATACGCCCTGCCTTTTTATGTCCAACGTAGCACTAGTGAGTGATGAGCTGATGGTCAGTGTTAATAAGATAAGTTTCATACGTTTCTGAAGTGGGAATGCAATTGTTACAAAAACACTGTTCCGACAGCAGGCAGGTGCAGTTTTACACTCATCCATTTCACGTCGTTCGTGTTCCAGCTGTTCTCATAACAAGAGAATTAAATTAATTCAAATAAACCAAACTAAGCCCATCTGAGGTTACTGTGAACTTTGTACAGCTCAGACTAATGTCAAAGCAGAATAACTAGCTTGACGTACAGACATTTACGTGCCTACACACCCAGGAAATGACTGATGAGCGACCCAGCACCACAGTGGGAACTAGAGAGTCCTTTAAAACAGAGGGAGCATCTATGCTGAGATTAAGAGGCTAATTCTTCCAACTTTTAGTTAGCGGTACTCATTTCACAGCATTTAATTAACCTCTGCTATTTTTACTTAAGTAAAACATGCGAGAATCCATTTAAAAAAAAAAAAAAAAGCGCTGAATGTGCATTGTGTAACTGCCAGACGGTCCTTGTTAAATAACTAGTTGTGTAGGGATCAAGTGACATCTCACACAAAACATTTAAGTAAAAAAGGAAACTTTCTAAAAATATGATGGGTGGAAAGAAAACTCTGTTCTCAGGCTTTCACAATGTTACCGACTGCTGGACAGGAAAACCTTTTGCAAATGTCTCCTTACATGGTCATGGTACAAATAATTTAAATAATTCATAAATAAATATGAAACTACATGTGTTCTACACAGAGGTTCAAAAACAGGTGAAAGTTGAGATCTAGCCCCCACAGGTCAATTATTTTATGCCAAACTGTGTTCCTTGGGGTGATATGCAAAAGGGCCAAACCATTAATGCTCATAAAATGGAACAAATACAACACTAACACCATCACAGAACTAAATACAACATAATGCAACTTTTCAAAGACAACAACAACCACAAAAAACCCAAATCAAAAGCCAAAATGATTAAAATCATTCCCCAGGATAACAAGCAGCTGATCACAAATTATTGCGCAATCAAATTTAGGTTCACAACAGACTTTTTTTTCATCCCGTCTCTTTTGGTCAATACACAATAAAGTAATGTCATAATCAGGAAATGCTTTGATTAAATAAAAGTTGGTACTTTATAACATTAAATGTGAATCGTGTCAAACATGCAAAACTGCAGTTATGGTTGTAAGAGTCCTACGAAAACACCGGAGAATTGGCCCATTGCAGGAACTGAAACACAAAATGGCCTTTTCTTTCAGCCCGTCACAGCACTTCAGAGCAAAGGCTGCAGAACCGGCTCGGGGACATTGTTCCGCCCTGTGGGTGTAAAGGCCTTGGACGACGCGGCTGCAAGTTGAGACGTTGGGTTGTTTAGACTAAACGTGAGAACAGCTTATCTGCAGAAGGCCGTCCGAGTACGAGCAGCTCGACAAACCCTAAGGAATTTCACCTACTGCTGAGGCCTAACTGCTCCCATGGCTGAAAAGCCTCCTTCCAAGATGGCAAACACTAAGATAATTCACACAGTATGACACACACATACACACACATACACACTCGAGTGTATCCATTAGGACAGAGAGTGAGAGCAGCTTCCTGGTTTGTTCTTACCTTTGCCCAGTCTTGTGCCTGACCTCAGGTGCTTCCTGGTCACTTTGAAAATCAACAAATCGGACTCAAACCCAGATATGCACGTTGGCTCTTCCGCAGCCTCTACAGCTGAGGCCTAGAAGAATGAGATGAATTATTATTATTGAGTTATGGTGAGGATATGGGGGAAGCAGAATTAGAAATTAGAAAATTGTTATGGCACGTGTTTCCAAAAAACCTTTTCAGTACAGATCAATCGGAATATTGACAATATTGATTTATCATTTAGTCTATAAAATATGAAAGACTAAAATGCCCGTCACGATTTCTCAGAGCCCAGTTCTCTTGGGACCGCAAAGCAGCATTTCAGGTATAAAGGCTTTATTTGATTTCAATTTAAAATGAAACGCAAACATAGCTTTATAACTCAGGGGCCAACACGATTCTTATTGCTGAAAACTGTTCATTCCAAAAGTTCGGGTGGAGACAAAGAACTGGTTTGGGTGAGCTGGAGGCTGGAGTCCGGGTCCGAATCGTCAAACAGAAGTTCGGGTTCACACATTAAAGTCAACGGAACGAGCATCTGTCTGTGGGTCACCCACGACTCTAACGCCAAAAACCGCAGACTAGTTCCTAATAACTAAAAATATAAAAACGGGAAACTGGCCCGAAAAACGAGACCACGCCAAATTTGGAATTTAACCTGGCGACGACGTCATCAACGGAAGCAGGGCGAGGCACGCGCACTCGGAGACTCTTACGCTACAATGGCGTTTGACACGTTTGAGTCGAAAAAGTTCGATTTGTTTATGCAGAAAAATATGAGAAATAAATAAACGGCTGCGAATCACAGTCTGTTGCCTGATAATATCGCCATCGACGCCCGGCCGCCGAGCCCCGTCCCCCGCAGCGCGGTAACCGGCGTTCGGGATCAAACTACAGATTTACGGCCACGAAACGCACCGTCCAGAAAGTCCGAGGTCCGGCTCCATCGGGCGTAAACAGGTACAACTTCAGCCGGGAGCGTCGCAAAGTTCCGCACGACGAGAGCGGGCGGAGGTACAGAGGAGGACTCACCTGGATGAGGACGAGTAACAGGCCGAACACCGCGAACCGTGCGGGCCCCATCTCTCGGTGGATCCGCTCCCAACTCTCGCTCACTCGGATGGATTCTGCGTATATTCCTCGGCGCCCGGCCGACGTGGCTCCTGCAGGTACTTTCGATCACTAAGTGACTTCAGCTGGAGGAGTGCAGGTACTTTCGGGCTATGACGTCAGCTCACAGGTGCGCAGTTTCCGTCTTCCTGATATGGTCATACGCACCTGCCCACATAGATACCAGTGGTTTCTGTTATTTCATACTCATGAATACTTATACTGGGTTGATGTTGGTCTGAGCGGCTGTTCCACTTTCTGTCTCATTTCCTCTTACTGACAATCACTAACCATCCCCCAACCTTTGTGCCCCCCTCCCTCCCTCTCTCCGTCCCTCCCCCTCCCTCCCCTCCCTCCCCCTCTTAATGCAAAGAAACACACTCACACAAACACACTGGAAGTGTGTGCAAAACACACACACTTAGAGTCGCCTCATTTTCAAAATGTGTTACATCTAAGATCTAAGACCGGACGAACACATTTTTCAGTGTTTCAGTCCAAAGTCCTTTGTTAGTGTGAATCCAGCCTGAACTCCAACCAGTGACAGTCCACAACAACAGTCCTTGGCTCTCAGTGACGACACACTGTCAATACCTCGGCAGTTGCTCATTTCACAATGTGCCTGTTTCACTTTCTTAATCATCATCATCTATATTCAGTGCATCAATATGATATCGTCATAATACACAAAGCCTTATTAACGCTTTTCTAAATGTACTCATTAAAGTCTTTAAAGCTGTGACAGTTATTGATGCTTCATCAATCCATGTCTCTTTTCTTTCCCAGACTATCTGGACATGCGCTGACTGAAGTGCCTGAACTCTGACCTGGGTCCAAATCACTGCTGATCAACATCAATCAGGAGCTGGCTGATGAAAATGTTTAATTTGATTGTTATTCACTGACTCTTAGTAAAAAAATTGCTCTGGAAACAAATACATAAAAAGTAACACAATACTCTTATTAAGACTCCTGTCACCAGTTTGCTTGTAACGTACAATTTCTGGACATTTATGGCGCTGTTGCATCATGACAGTCATTACAGAAAGTTAGGAGAGTTGTGCATATATGTGGTTTTACAAACACCAAAAAGTGTGAAACAATGATTTGTTGGTATTAAATACTAGCTAATTTTCTTTAGTCGTGTCAAATATCATCTGTTGAACCCCCGTTAACATGCCGTTATTCAAAAGCTAACGTACTGATGACTGGTCGGTATTCGCTTTGTCTTAAGCGACCTGATGGAGGTGGGCTCTTTGAAGGACCTGAAATTCTACATCACCAAAGAAGAGTCACAGTGATCAAAACGTATGAAGTTTCTGGGTGTTTCACGCCAACGCAAAACTCAACAGTGTAAGTGCGACTGCAAAAACCTGAACAAGTTTGACTTACTGTCAGTCTTCGTTCAATTTCAACAGTAAAGGAAAGCCAAAAAATCTCTTTCGGAGGACATACGTGAGTTGGGAAGCCCGGGCAGGCTGGCATAGTGTCACTCTGGTTTGTGCCAGCAGTGTTTAACGTGGCCATGGGGCAAATTAACTACTTCATATTTAATGGAGCATTTTCATGTGTTTTCTGAGGTTTTAAACGTACCAATAAGTGTTAATAAATGCATGACACGTCTAAGATGTTTGGTCCAGTTTCTGTGTCCGTCAGCAGCACATTTTAAGGATTTTACAAGTTCCTGCTAATATTTCCTAACGTGAGCTAGTTTCAGCTAACTAAGCTTGCTCACTTTCCACTTTCCTAAACCGTTTAAGGGCTTAAAAGCAAATAAAACAGTAAGCTTGAGGTTACATACCATCGATACATAAAGAACTACAAAATAAATATAGACCTATAGTATAATGTGTGTCCATTTTCCTCATTCAGCAATTTATTTTCACATGTTGCTATTATTGGATTAATTAGCAAATACAGACTCTACCTATAAGAACTGTGGGGGCCGACTTCTACTGTTCTGCACAAGCCATCTTATTTTATACTGGGTACTGGGAGGCTTCCAGTAATCACCTGTTAATTAACCTTGGACAGGTCTCCAGTCTAATTCAGGGATAACTGAAAAATAATATGAATATTTGCCTTGACAACATGGAAAAACTATTTTGTCAAAATAGTTTTTTGCAATTTTGTCCTCTCCACTATTACCCATAGCTGCTCAGGGGCGATTTTTAATTTACTTTATTATGTAAAGTGCCCTGAGATGACTTTGTTGTAAATTGGCGACATATAAATAAAGTTCAATTGAACTGAATATTATCTGCCATTCTACAATGTAAAAAGGGTTGTAAGTATGTGTTTGTAGACAGTGAATAGTAAAAAAATGTAAAAAGACAAATAAAAAACGTATATATCAGATACTTTATTTGTAATCTAAAGTTGTTGCAGCTTCGTTGTGAATAAGCTTGGGAAATAGGGGGCCTCGCTAAAAGCAATTAGGCGATGCTATCTTCTGCCCTTCCGCACCATCAGTCGCAGAAACATCGGGCGATGTGTGGGCAGAAGAAAGGCTGGTCAGTTTACAGCAGCCGGCACTTAGCCACTGAAGACAGAGAGGAAGAGGGCAGAAAAGAAGAGGAGGAAATGATTGAGCGTCACATTACATCGTGTCTTTCGGGATGAGGAGTGGCCGTGAGCAGGACTCTAATTTCGAAGAAACAGCAAAATATGTCAGTTGGTAAAAGAATAATGCAAAAAATGTCACGCTGCTGTTAAATTCTTGGTCAGCGGCAGAAACTTCCTGGGTCCTCTAGCAATTAGTCTGGCGCGTTTGTTTTACTGCTGGATTTGGTTAGGACAGAGTTCTTCACACTATGCACACAATGAAAGGCGTTTTAAGGGCAACATGCTGCTCTTTGCTATATTGCTCTGTTGAGTTTGCGCGATGAGACAGGTGGTTCCAAGCTGGACACTACATAGCTCTGATCTTCAGAGTCACTTTTTAAGCCGTCCGTTTCTAAATTACTAAATCCCTTTTTTAACGCTTCTTGTCAAATCACACTGAAATTTAACACTTCAGGAAAACTAGAATGTGAAGGCAACAAACTTCTCCTTATCGAAGTTGAGCCAAAAGAACCACCGACCTTGACCGTGTTCATGAGAGTCAGCTACAAGACAGACTTTATTCTAACCAGATTTCTTATCCACTGTGGAATTTCTGCAATGAAACATTTGCTGTCTCTCACCCACTTTCTCACACAAACCAGCAGCGTTTCCTTCCACTATCACTGGAATGTATAACAAGCTCCCAAACTCCAGATGAACTGGAATCTGATTAATTACTGAAGAAAGACAAGCAGCAGGAAAGAGAAGGTTGGATGAAGAGGACGAGTCAGCAGAGGAAGACTATTTCTGCCTAAACAAGCTTGTAATATGCAGAAGATATGACAGAATGAATGCAATGTGAAGTTTAGGTCGTAAAACCGAGACTCAAGACAAGCCACGGAGAACAGGTCTAATGAAATGAACGCTCGCCACTGTGGAGCGACTTACAGAAGCTTCAGTTTGGCACGTTTTCCGCTGGACATTAGTCCTGCTGCTGCGTGATAAACATGAAGTTATTCGATCGTCTGTCCTGTCAGAAATAAACTCTGTGCTCCTTTGTCTGTGTTCCTGCGGTAGATTTACTCGGCCTTAGTGAAGGCCGTTAGCGGCGGCTGCTCCAGGGACGTCATGTCAATTATTAACTGCCAGGTCAATGTGTGTGAAAACTAGTATCTGCTGACGGCGGCGAGGACACAACTGCACTCAAAGAATTCATTTTCTCTTCATGTACACTTATTAAGGGGGGCAAGTATTCAAGGGCTGTACTGACATACGTGTTTTGTTCCTGTCTGGACTGTTTCTATCACGTCACATGTTTTTGACAGTTTTATTTAACAACACAAACTTAGTATAACTTTTTATTTTTTACTATAAATTATTGTGGATTTTAACCTTTGAGAGCTTTTCAAACAAATCTGATCTGGACATCAACATTCATGATACTCTGTTTAAAATACTTTGCTTTTTAGTGGACTCCTTTAAACGTTAACAGAATATGAGCCGTCTAATACGGATGGCCATCTGCTTTGACTGGCTATGACAACAAGTGTTGTCATAAACAGAAGAATAACGAATGTTTTCAGGTAAAAAAGCGAAACAGAGATTTGTTAAACTACTAAGTGACGCGATGTTTTGTTTCGGCCACCGCGTTGGATGAGTCATTCTAAAATAGTTTTTGTGCATTACTTGACATGTGGTTTACATTTTTAGATATGTTCCTCAGGTATGGGAACTCACAGCTGCGATTTGGACTTAAGTCATACAGAAGGACCTCAGGTCTGTTGCACATCCAAATTTTAATCTAATGTCCAAAAAAAAAGGCATAAATGCATCGCGGCTGACGTAAGTCTGACTATGACACACCCCTATAGTATATCAGCAACTGTTTTGATATTTGTTTGGAGATATTTGGGAGTTAATTTCTGACTGTGTTCAATATTCTCCTAATTTATTAAAGAAGAAAATCTGCAGATTTGACTATAATAAATAAAAATATTAGCTGAAGTTACAAAATAGTTCGACCACCCACAATAGTAAAACCCGGCATTTACATTAATGCATGAATAATAATAATAATAATAATAATAATAATAATAGTCTCTTTAAATGATATACAGTTTGCTACACAACCAATAAGTCAATCAAAAGTTTGTCATGCAATTACTAATTGATGCTTATAACTCATGCAGATCATAGACAAACTACATGTTCTTGTGCGTGTAGAACAAAAAGGAACTACAAGTCATTAACTTTAAAACAATCAACCAATGCCGACGCTGCGCCCTAGTAGATGGATGTTTGATGATGCAGTCCACATGGCAGCCCGTGAGAGGAGGCTCATTTCAGCCATAAAACACCTGAGACTTGCGCGAATCTCTGGTATTTCCTGCGCCACTGCAATTGTCTCTCAGTTAATCGTTGACCAGACTTGTCGTGGCGCGTTGAGGGCTGCGTGGAAACTTGATCGTGTCCTTTTTCTCCTGGCACATTAGCCAAGATTCTGAAATGTGACCTGACAGATTTGGCCGGATCCCACAAGTTTCACAAAGCAGGGTGGCTGACCGAAATCCACTAGAGTGTCGAGAAAAATCGGACCAACTCTAACAGTGACATTTGAAGAAGTTGAGATTAGTGCCTAGAAAACAATTCTGACAAAGTTCTGCCAAACGGCATTTACCGAAATAAATGGAGTTAATAAGGATGGCACACTCATCAAACATAATTCATATTATTAAAGTACTTTTAGTAGTTCATTAACTACAAGTAATGAGTAGAAGAACTTTCTGCTGCATCTACTGGTGCAGCCGAACAAACCGTCTATACACATAAAATGGGGGAAAATGAAAATGCGGTTCGGCAAACTGCTGCACGTGAGGAAACCGGATTCAGAAGGACAATTGGTGGCTGTAGCTGAAGTTTAGCTTCAAGCTTCATGCGCATTTGTGCACAACAGAGCTCAGGACAGAATGTGTGCTTTATGGATTATCTGGATTCTGAACCGTGAACAGCTGGAGGATGTGTCCTCTATACAAGGACTAGAACTCTTAAGCAATTGCAGGGCAGCTCCCATCGGGCTCCTTGGTCACATCAGTAAACTGGAATGGACACAGCTCCGTTCTGTGGAGTTTATGGAAAACCATAACTGAGACTATGAGTTACTGAAGGTGCTTTGATCATATGGCCTCGTCCCTGGTGACTTCATGAGACCAGTATTTGTTAACGCCGGCATGTTTAGCAAGATGAAAGAAGCAGCAAAGGTTTCATCAAACTACTGATTTCTGTTTAAGAGGATCTAACTTCCTCTCCCATATTCCAACATCAAAATTATAAATTCATATCGACTCTTAACAAAGCAGGTGTGTATTAGCGAGACTTGTCTTTATTATGAAGTAGAAGCACTTGGACGTAAAGTGAACAGTATGTGGACACGTGAGCAGACGTGGAACAGACATGCTCAGTTATTACCAGCACTGAGGGATTACAGGAAATGATTCGCCGGGAGGTTCGTCTGTCTCTGCTGGGGGGTAGTACAGAGGAGCCCAGTGCTGTTTATCTATATGTCTGCAGCTGACTACAGCATAAAAGCTCCGGACTTCCTGTTAAAAGCCCATCATCGCGGCCACTCATAAGCTTTTAGTTCCTATGAAATCTTTATGACTGCCAGGCCCTTTCTGCTTTCTGATAAGAGCCTCACACACATGTTGACATCAACATGCACGTACATTCACTTGGCATAAAAGTGCAAGCCAAGGAATCTGAGAACAGCAAAGACAGGCCCGGTCATGATTTCTTTTCCTGGAATGTGCGCAGTGCTGCGGGTTCACCTGAAGTGGCAGGTCACCGCAGCGGGGGGAGGGTGTGAGTCCAGCCCCAGCCCTCATTTAGTATCCACACGTCCACGTCTGGTTCCAGTCGTCTCCCCAGCTGCTCATTTCAGATGTTGAGGTGCGTGTAAAGCATTTGCTTTCTTTCACTTTTATCTCATGGTTCAGTCAAACACAGCCACACAAGGTTATGATGGGATTTGTTCTTACATGTGAATATTCTTTCATAATATTTCCATGCTTTTTGTTCTCCCTTCTTACTCACAGCCTGTGGCTTCTGAAAAAACCCCCACACATACAGTATGTGACGGTGTCTCATATTGACACTACATCCTGTAAATCAGATTACACCTTAGTGCAGTCATTTGGAATTTCTGATATTGCAATTTGTTGTGATGCATTAGTGAAACATTGGCTTCATTTGAAAGACGCTGTTTTCACAAAAGAGGTGCAGCACTGAAATGGGATACGGGCATCAGATTTTCTCAATGAAGTCTTTATTATTTTCCATCAAAAACTGCTTTCACGTGAATTAATGATTGTATCCTGTTTCACTTTACATTCTACACGGCATCCCAACATTTATAGAAATTACAAAATAATCCAAAAAAATCTAGGTTTCATCTGTGCAGAAACAGGATTCAAATAATAACCAACTAGACTTTACGAATGCAACTAAGATTTGGGGCATTTACAGATTGAATATGGCAGCTGAAACTCGCGTGCACAGGACCCTCATACCTGACAACATTCAGCAACTGAAAACAGTGACATCTAAACGACTTGTGCGTAGAATCACTGCTCCCAGAGCAAACCATGTAGCGTCCGTACAGTGGAAGACTTCCTGTCTAGTTCACTAGGAGAAGAGCTGATGAAGTCGGTTACTGTGGTGAACTAAAGCTGGTCCATTCAGAGAGAGCATTGTCTGAGTTTGCCGGGGTTTACCGCTTAAAGAGTGGAAAAGGGGCTGTGATAAGTCATGAAATGCACAAATCTTTTTCAGTTTTTTATTGTCAGCCAAGGCAAAATTAAGTTTAATTCATTCTTAAAATCTTTGAGACTAACACAATCATCTCTAGGCACTTTACATAATAAAGTCCACTGCTTCTAACTGTTTGATTTTTGGAACTCCTACATGACCAACTGAATTTGGCAAAAATGTCTCTCCCACATGTTCAGCTTCGTGATAGACTTCGTAGAAAATAGTAAATCTTTTAAACTTCTTCCTTTACCGCACTGAACCAGGCTCAGGGTGGGCAGCCATTTGCCTTGACTGATTGCGGTGGAAAGTGGAGAGAGAAAAGATTTTTTTTATCAAAGAGGAGCCTCGTCTTAAAAGTAGAGAGGGTGTCTGCTTCCCGAATCTGGACTGGGAGCTGGTTCCACAGGAGAGCAGCTTGATAGCATTTAAACTTTGTGTTGGTGTGTCTGTGTGGTGCTGCAGTTGACCCGGTTCTGTAGCTGTGCCAACATGTTGAGATTCTTCCACACTGTTGTGAGTGTGGTTTGGTTGTGAAGGGCCTGAGGCTTATGAAGCTTCTTGTTTCAGCCTGCCTTAGTCTTTCAGTTTCACCTTGATCCTTTTCCCTATTTTCAGTGTTTTTGGTGGTGGATGATTGGACCTAGAAGTACATTCACCACGGCCACAGCTAAAGCAAAACCCTCATCTAATGAACCTCTGTGAGTGTGTTCACATGCGGGGTGTCGAATTCTTTTTATTCGCCAATAAAATGAGCAGCTCTCCGAATACTTCCAAACCTTTAAGTTGACTTTGCCTACCTCTCCTTCAGTCAGTGATAGAGTGGAGTAAAGTTCAGCTCAGCAGACTGGTCACCGTTGATCTGAAATCAGTATGATCGGACAGCTGATCCCCCCAATAGTTTTGTAAGACTAATAAATGCAGTCCAACAAATCAGATGATCTAATTATAAACTACATAAATTTGGGAGCAGGTCACTTTAGTTATTGTTTGACTAATAAATGCATTCCAGGATTAATTATAAAAGCAAGTAACATTCCAGGATTAATAAAAGCAAGTAACTATTAAAAACGAAAGAAAAGAGACAGGCCTTAAGATGGGGTTTAGTGAAACTGGACAAGGTTGTGATGTTAACTGGAGGACGTAGAATGAAGAACGGCAGGACCAGCACAGACAGTATTAACCTAACACACAGGTCTTTGGACTGTGGGAGGAAACTAACGTGAGTCGACCCAGGATTCCAACCACGGACCTCCTGCGGGGCAGCAATGATGACCACTCCACCACCGTGGTTCCATTTGAAATGACAGCTGATCCCGTCACTTCGTCACACTGTCACAGCACGGTGGTCAGAGTGACAGTGAACTGACAGTGGGGAACAAACTGTGGACCGTTTTTCTTTTAGTTGACTGTTTCTTTAAAGGCCCAAAGAGACTTTGTCGTAATAATAGAAGGTTGGGCTTCACAGGGACTGAGAGATGACAGATAAAGTATTTGTAATCACAAGGTAAAGACAAGATAAGGGGACACACACACACACACACACACACACACACACACAAGTGACATTCATATGATATTGTGATACTCTGTGTGTGTGTGTGTGTGTGTGCGTGTGTGTGGGTAGTTCCCCTGAGGCACTGTGAATCATGCTGTGATGAGTCTGTCAGTCATGCTGTGAGCAAGAGAGAGAGAACTGTGTGAAACAATGAGACTTCTCTCATTTCATGTTATACAGATTCAGCTCCAACACTCCATCGTCAACGCTCTGCGTGGCTGCCAACGGTCGGACCGTTTGTCAGCAAA
This sequence comes from Channa striata, assembly GCA_033026295.1. Classification (NCBI taxonomy): domain Eukaryota; kingdom Metazoa; phylum Chordata; class Actinopteri; order Anabantiformes; family Channidae; genus Channa; species Channa striata. Next base: position 318,466 of record CM065180.1, on the reverse strand, counting down.
TCACAAGCTTGTAGATATTCCGTTTCAAACGGTATGTTTCGGTACCGTCACTTACGCCACGAGAGTGTTTTGCAAGAGAAATGTTGATCAAGCTGCTGTGACATCACTCAATGGGGACGGACTTGTCACGACGGAGCAGTTGCATCAGTTTGGGCCTTTTCCCACACAGGCCATTTCCTGTCATGTTCACTCGGTGAAGTGTATCTGCTTCCCTTTTTTATGCCATGCAGATCCTCCAACCGATTGCAGTCGAAATTTACTTGGACAATTAATAATGCACAGAGCGCCTGACAGCTGCCGCAGGAGAAGCAGCGTGACCTTCTGTGAAACCTCACACCACACAGGCACAAAGCACTAACTAAACTAACTGTTGGTCTCTGCGACTTTGCTGAGGGTGACTTCGTCTTGGTAGAGAAGAAAAATCTGAGAGATCAAAGCCAAAACTGAGCTGCTCATCAAAGACTCCGGTGCTGTGCGTGACAGAGCTTGAGCATCATCCAAAAGCCACCAACTTCCTTCATCATCACTCAACATTCCCCCTTTATTCAAACCCACAGACACGGCCTTGTTCCACTAATAGTCCCCGTACATTAATCTGCCTCAGACTTATTAAAGAATTAAACTATCGTGTTTTCTTGTGAGAGCTTTTCAAAGAGCAGTAGGAAAGCAGCAGATTGTCCACATGCAGGATAGGAATATTAAATGTCATTCTAACATTGAGCTGCTCTGCTGTTGCTCTTGCCCAGCAAGAGTTTGTCGATGTGCTCGAGAATGGTCACAGCAACGTGTACATAACCCAGCGTCTCTTTGATGGGCTTGATGTTCCTCCGAGGACTTGATGGGAAAAGACTCGCTCTCAGCTGGAAGTCCCCGGGGACGTGTCCCTGGTTTGAGTGTGTCTGACAAATATCACAGTAAAAGTTTTCTTTTGATGATAGAGAGACAGAAAAAACAGTTTGTTTGGCAAAGAAACGTTTCTAACAACTAAGGACAGAGGCCAGTGTTACTGTGGAGACCTGATAATTATGTAGCCGACCACGGCTTCATCCGTAATAATACATCTGCCGTCAGATGCTTTTATCCAAAGTGACGTTGGAAGAGCGCAGTGGGCAGGACGGGTTGTTGCCCTGGATGAGCGAGTTGAGTCGAGGGGAGACAGGGAGACAGAATTTTTTTTAGCTTTATTAACAACTGTACAAGATACAAGGACAGTGTCATATATATAAATTTATCAAATTAATAAGTAAAGCAACTGGTAACTAAATCTGTGACATCATGATTCCCTCTGAGAGTTTAATGGAGTCAACGTGCAAGTGACGTAAAAATGGACGTGCTCCACTAATATTCTAATAGAGAAAGTAAGTCAACATATTTAAAGTAATGTCGCTGAGGTCTGTGATGGGAAACACAAATTAAACTAAATGGTTTGTATTTAACGATCAGTTCCTCTGGTTACTCTGCTGCGGTGCAATAATGGGCTAAAAAAAACTGAAGTTTGTGGTACCAAACGTGTTCCTGTGGCTGTTTCCGGGTCGTGCATACACTGACATGGATTGTGTGTGTACAGGAGTGTGTCTGGGTAATTTCCTCCCCAGATGGCAGAACTATTCTGGTTATTCTGGTTCCGAATAAACACGCTTGCTCAACCTCAGACTGGACCACATACTGATGCTGCTTCCGCATTTGGGCCAGTTCTGGTCCACACACAGATACAACTAACACGGGACAGTCACGGAGGTTCAGGTAGATACTTGATCTTGATACTTGATACTAGCCTCAAAACCTTCCTCTTTGATAAAGCTTATAGTTGGTTATAGTCATGCTGCTATAGGCTTAGACTGCTGGGGGACTCTGCACTGAGACACTTCCTCTTCTCTTCATTCTCTCCTCTCACCCCACATCTATAATGTCACCACTGTATGACATTAACTCTGTGTCTTCTTTGTCCCGTAGTCGTCTCTCTCCCTCTCTGTCCCCCTCTCTCTGTCCCTGTCTTCAGGTGTCCCCGGATTTGGCGCTGTGTGTCTTCCAGTCCGAAGCTACTGGTCCCACTAACCTGCTCAATGTTTTGTTGCTCCTTTTGTTGCTCTGTTCTTTTCTCTCTCCACTTTCCACTCAGCCCAACCGGTCAAGGCAGATGTCCGCTCACCCTGAGCCTGGTTCTGCTGGAGGTTTCTTCTGTTAAAGGGAGTTTTTCCTCTCCACTGTTGCCTATAGCTGCTCAAGGGGGATTTGTTGGGGTTTTCTCTACATGTTTGTATAGTCTTGACTTTATTATGTAAAGTGCCTTTAGATGACCTTGTTGTAAATTGGCGCTATATAAATAAAGTTGAATTGAATTGAATTGATCAGCCGCTAGGATATTTTGGCTGTGTTTATGTTCTAACTTTGGTCTATGAACAACCTCCTTTCTAAAACCTTCCAATTGAACATGTGCTTTCCTGTTTGCTGCAGCTGTGTGTGTGTGTGTGTGTGTGTCTACACAAAATCAAAGGATCAAGGATTGAACCACTGACCCTGCGGCCGACTGCCTTACCAACTATATCCTGATATTCTTCTTTGCCGTAACTCTGCACATTCCCTGCTGCTGTAATGTGGAATTTTCGCCACTGTGGGACGAATAAAGGTTTATCTTATTATCTAATCTTATCCCTGGAAAGACGAAGACAAAGGGAGCCTGTCTCCTGACCGCACCCTGCATTGTAACCTCTCGTTATCCTTACCTTGTGTGCTTCACTACCCCTCTATTGTCGTGGATTTGTGACTGTAGGTGTGGTTCCTCTTCACCATTACAATCAATAGTAAACACGGTGAGCTACAAAAAAAACCTTAAAGACACACGACAACAGGCCTCACACTGTCACATGACTTCAGTGAAGCGCTCACATTTAGCTGGGCTTCAGCTGCTTTTGGTTTCCCTCAGGTTCAGACACGTCTCTGTGTGTCAGCGGGGCCGGGTGGGGCGGCCTCTATTCCAATGCAAATAGACATAAACACACACACACAAGTAGCCAGAAACCTTATCAGCTGTCGAAGCTCGTCAGTCAGGCTGCTCATTCAGACGGAAACAGGCCTCAACACACCCACGAGCCTGCTCTACAGGAACCTGGAGGTGTTACTCATTAAACCAGGAGACACACAAGCGAGCTGTACTTCCGCTTTAGTGTGTAACTCAGATCTACCTCCAACGATGAATCGCTTCCATCTTCTCTGTTGTTGTTCGGTCGAGCCTCAGCTGGGACACACCCACTGTCCGCTGCAGCGCACGGTCTTCATTTCATAGATTAGTTTGAATAAATAAAAGGTCTAATGGGCAGCAGAACCAAAGTATATTTTTTATGACTGTTACCGGTGTGGAACGCGCTGGTTTTTCTTTTTGCTGTGTCTGACACTTTTTCTCATCTAATAACCACTGAAGCAAATTTGTAAAATGGCTTTGCAAACATTTTATGAAGAAGGAAATGTATTCAGTATGTCCGTCCTCACGGGTGAAGCCGCTGCATGTGGATGAGTTTCAGCATCAAAACAGGTTGAAAAAAGTGTCTTTGTTACTGGGGGTTTGTGCTGGCCAGGGGCAGGAGGGATCAGGATCCACATCCTCTCGGTGAGTCGGAGGCTGAGCGACAGGTGGTTCACGAGTTTACAGTGACGTGCAACGTGAATTAAAGTGATCGGGATCTTTGATCACAACTGTCTGTAAAATAATGGAAATGATCAAAAACTGGTATAACAGACAATATATTGAACATGTATGTATGTAACATAGACCTGTAGCATTTAAGAAAAGTCACAAACAGATGCGTGTAAACGTGTTAAGAACAGCTGGTTGAATGAGGCCCAGTGCTTCTTAACGTTTATCGGCAGCCATTATTTCATCGCTGCTAATCTGCGCAGAGCAGCCTCTGTGTACAGTACACAGGGCTTGTCTGCTCTTGTCAGGTGCACCATGTGTTTTTATTCTTTTATAGCTGTGAGATTAGTGGGAGCCAGCCACACTGTCTGTACGCTGGCAAACCAAAACAGGCAAGAAAATAAGCTACATACAGCTTTACGGTAATGCAAGAGCAAATGTCGTGGAACATACATTTACTCTTTTCCTGCTTGAGATCAACCGATAAACATTTATTCGTCCAACAATAGGGAAATTTCCAATCATGAAAAAAATTGTGCATCATAGTCAAGTAATATATCATTTAACATTCTGCTTCACTGGTCACTTTATTAGGTACACCCGCACACCATTTCAATGAATGAGGTGGCAAAAACATTAAAAACCACTTCTTCTTATAATGCACTCCAGTGCAACTCCACCACCCACTATGATCTCAATAAATAAACAGAGCGTAGAATTATAAGCTTTTTGACTTTTCCAACTGAGAAACTGTAACCTTGTAAAGTAGAATACATGGCAGAGCTGCTGCATAAGATTGTACAGGTGAACCTAATAAAGTGGCCAGAGAGTGTAAAATATTCAATATCAAATATATTTTTCATAAAGTTCTTCAAAAAATGTTTGAGTTCTGGACTTTCACTTGCATCCATCAGGGCGAGAGCTGATGTAAGCAGGTTTGAATGTCGGATTTAAGAGGGAGACGAGATAAAAGTTGAACTTTTCATCGGACAATGTGAAGGTGAAACAACATAGAAGCACCTTTTGTATCATATGATATACGGGTCATTGTATGATAATCCCCAATCTCAGTTATGTTGGGACAGTTGTTTAGCTGTGTGCGGCGATCTGAATGACCAAATCTTAGGTTTTACCTGTGAACATTGACTCAGCATGAAAACATTTTGACAATTTTTTATTAAAAAAAAACCAATCAGAGGCATTGCACAACACTTTGCGTAGCCAATCCAACATCCAACAAAGAAACTAACAAAGAACCTGTCAAGCAAAGCAAAACAACAGCAGCTGAAAACAGAACATTTGAAGAAAACGGTGAAATGGCATGTGGGGGTGCAAAGAATAATGCACATTCAGCTGGTTCTTTATTATCAGAAGGAACAAAAACAATCAAAAACTCCCAGATATACAAAGCAACAAGAGTAACGCACTAACTAATGAAATAAAGTAATGTGCAAAAAAATTACAATTAAAGTCTATTTACAAATGTACAACGTATAAGTACCACACAATATGTACAATATTTGAAGTTCAAGTAGGTTGGACTGTGGAGTTATACAGTCTAACTGCATTGGGAACGAAAGACCTGCGGTAGTGCTCTGTCCTACACTGAGCGTGGATCAGTCGGCCACTGAAGGAGCTGCACAGAGCCTCCACTGTCAGGTACAGCGAGTGACAGGTGTTGTCCATGATGGATGTCGGCTTGGCCAACATCCTCCTCTCACCCACCTCCTCCACAGAGTCCAGTGGGCAGCCCAGGACAGAGCTGCCTCTCCTGACCAGCTTGTTCAGTCTGTTCCTGTCCTGGTCGGTGCTGCCTGAACCCCAGCAGACCACAACTTAGTGCAGAGTTGAGGCCACCACAGAGTCATAAAATGTCCTTAACACGCCGAAGGACCTCAGTCTCCTCAGAAGATGGAGGCGACTTTGACCCTTCTTGTACAAGGCATCAGTGTTGTCAGTCCAGTCCAGTTTATGGTTGAGGTGAACACCCAGGTACTTGAAGCTGTCCACCCTCTCAATGTCCGAGCCCTGGATGTTCACCGGTGTGAATGGTAGTGTCTTTCACCGGAAGTCAATCACCATCTCCTTCGTCTTACTGGTGTTTAAGCACAGGTGGTTGCTTTCAAACCAGTCCACAAAGTCCATGATCACTGACCTGTACTCCAGCTCGTTCCCATCTGATATTCAACCAACTATGGCTGAGTCATCAGAGAATTTCTGGAGATGACAACTACTAGTGTTGTAGGTGAAGTCCGAGGTGTAGCCTCCGTACTGCAGTTGTCTGTATTTATAGTGTTTGGGTAATTTCAACACAAATATTTTGTTTAAAAGACTTTATTTAGACTGTAACAATAACATCTCTGTCACAAAGTGTCAGAAGTCATCATTCCATTTTAGTTTAGCGAGGGAACACTGGTTCTCTTCTCCCACAGTTCCACTTCATTTTCTTTGAGCTTCTGTATATTTTAACAAAACCAAAGAAAAACATTTTACTTAGCCATACGTGGCTAATAATTAATCTCTCATCCATCCTTTTCTCTTCATTCTCTCCTCTCACCCCACATCTATAATGTCACCACTGTAGGACACGTAGAGGAGTTTTTCCTCTCCACTGTTGCCTATAGCTGCTCAAGGGGGATTTATTGGGTTTTCTCTACATGTTTGTATAGTCTTGACTTTATTATGTAAAGTGCCCTGAGATGACCTTGTTGTAAATTGGCGCTATATAAATAAAGTTGAATTGAATTGAAAATCCATTAGCTGTAGCCACTGTTGAATCCTGTTGCAGGGTCTACCTCCCAGCCAGTCTACCTCAGGGCAAACACAGAGGGAGATGCACAGACAGACAACTATTTGCACTCACACCTATGAGTCCCCGGTCAGCCTAAGTCTTTGGACTGTGGCAGAAAACCACAGTATCCAGAAGAAGGCCTTCATGGACAGGCCACAGTCCCACAACCAGTGCTTAGCCCTCCACCCCATCGAGTCTCAGACGACTATATCCGGCCGTCTTCTGTTAAAAGCTTTATAATTGAAACTTTGCCATGACCGAGTGTCTCATGCTGGGCAGGGACAAAACGTGGATCCCGTATCTAGTATCATCATACCAGCAGCTAATGTGTTAAGTGAGACAACCATGACTTCTGCCAAATTAACCTCTCCCACTACGACTTCAGGACAGGAAGTGTCACATTTTAGTGAAATCATGGAAAACTGTGTCCTGTATAGACACAGTGACACTGCTTGTGTGAGCCTTAGGGCTGCATCTAGTCATTATTTGCATCACTGATTAATCAGTGATCAGTTATTTTTAAATACCCAAATACTTTCTCAGTTATTCTCAAAGTGTATGAAAAAAAGCGGAAAACCTGTTGGAAATTTTTCAGGTGATCCCTTAAGATTTTGACCAATTACCTGCTCAAAAGATTGTTCTCTAAGTTAATTGTATTTTTCCCCACAGACACGAAAACCCACAACAACAGATTAAAAACCCATCAGTCAGACAAACAGATCCTCTTGATGACATGTTTCTTCGTGCTGAAGCACTTGGTTATGAAGCTGTAAAAAAAAAAACGTAGCAATGATTGTAGCCAGTTTATCATAACTACTGTAAAATGTTTTAATATCAATGTGGGACAACTTTTTTTAACAACTATTCAAGCAGGTCACAGAGTGGCACGGGGCGTGTTTTTAAAAAAAAGAAAATGAAACTCTAGAAACTCCGTTGCTGCAGAGCCACTGCTGCTGGACATCAAACTACTTAGGTGGTAGAATTTTGTTTTTCACCTCCCTTTTAATGTACGAACAGTATCCTTAATTCTGCAAAACGACCACTGTTAATTTTGGTAATTCACTATGTCAATTTTAATTCTTACTTCTCAGCAACTTAGATTTCGGCAGAAACCTTTTTTGAACGAGACCAGAGTTTTACATGTCATCAACAGCACAGTGACTTCAGAGGTTTCCGTTTGTCTAACAGATCGATGCCAAGTGAAATCAGTTCCACCGTGGAGGGGTTGTACTTTTGTACTCAAAATATATTTGACATTACTTTGTGCACTTCTGCCAACAGGTTTAGAAATGGTTTCACATGAACGGGTGGGAAAGTGGCGAGTCAATTATAAACAGAAACTCTGTCTGAAAAGTGCCTCACAGACACAGCGAGTGAAAGTAACCCAGGCGCTAAAATGGACTTCACCCTCCTGAACGAGGCAGGCTGAGACTTGCAGTGACACACAGACAGGAATGCAGCGAAGGCTGAATCAGACTGTCTGCTGAGTTCCTGCATGGACATTTAAAGACAAACCAAGGAAGATTTCACTCGATTAATTTATATTAATGTTAATTAGTCGTGTCCTTTTATGAGACGTGTGGGTTTTATGTGCTTGTGTTTTTTCATGCTCTTATGTGTACGGTAGGTGCCGTTCACATGGATGAGAATTTGTCTCCATCTGGTGAGCAGATCTGGGCGTAACAGCTCGGTGAACAAAGCCTTCATTCCAGTGTGTGTGTCCTGTAACTGTAAAAGCACAATAAAAGGATTCATTATGCTGGAAAATATCTTTTGATTGCAATGATTTAGTGTCCATTTTGTCATATGAAATCTGTTCTGTTCCTTTTACCTTGTTGCAGTTCACTACGGTGCGACTTCAGACATGACACCACTAACTCCGGACTTTATTAACGAACGCTCCAGCGTCTGAGCGACATCCACCCTTTGCTTCAAACTGGTCAGTGTCACTTCACAGTTTGTAACATTCAGAGACCAAACTAAATGTCTTTTGTCTTTGACATGAAGTTGTCTTTTTTACATTACATGTCCTCTTATAGTCTAGAATTTTTCAATTTCTTATTGAAACACAGTAACTATATTACGCTACAATAAACAATTCATGGCTGCTTCCTGTTGCTCGACATTAGCGACTGAGGTCACTATTAGTACTGCATATGATTACAGTTAACTCACTATGGATCACTATGAGACCTTTCACAGATCATTAAAGTAGATAGATTCCAGTTGTATAATGCCAAAAGTGATATTTCACACCTGGACCCCATGTTTTGCATGCGTCTTGCTTACGCTCCTGTCTTGAGGGTAGGAGCGCAACACACAAGTAAAAGTGAAATTGTTCCCTCCCCGCTCCACAAGCCAAAATCCACAACTCAGATGTACGCGCAAGTAATGTAATTTATTCTATAATACAGTCATACAGAAGGTGAAATAGTGTAACTCGGGGTGAACCAACACCAAAACCCCAAACAAACGAATCTATTTCCCAAAGAAAGTGCTAATGAGTGAAAACACGAGAAAACAGTGTAAGACCAGGTTGTTTATTCCTTAAAGCATTCTTCATGGGTACACAATGCTGTTACAAAAAGACAAAACATAAGCATTAAAATGTAATCATACTGAATTTTCCCATCACACAGTTCACTCTTATTATATACAGGGAATATTTACCTATCAATACTATTTACAGAATATACAACAACTACACAAACGATGCCACAAATCCACAACTCTAGTTAACAACAAATCAGAAACCACAAAAATACTCAAAAAGGGTTTGAAGGCGGAGGTGCTGCTAGCAGAGAAGCCCACTTGGCTGGTGGGAGCCAGACTTTTTAAACTTCAGGAAGTTGGACATGGACCAATGAGCTCCTGGCACAGTCCAGTGGAATGTAAGTAAATGCATTTAGGAGGATGGATTTTCAGCGGATGTTCCAAATCATGTTCTGTAAATTGTAATCTTTTTCGCACTAGATGCCCTTCCTGCCTCAACCCTCCCATTTGGTCTGCGCTTGGGCCTGGCACCAGGTTGGCCCATGATGTCTTCTAACCACTGAGGACTTCGTACTTTCCTAAAATATTTCCACCTCAGTCCAGATTGAAACTCACTTTTAATTACATTCTACTGTATATTACCATTTCTGAACTTAAGTCATGGAAAACATTGGCTGCTCTGTCATCAGGGCTTTAATATCACTCTGAAGACCTGATTCTATGTCATTCCATTTATAAAGTTCTTTTGGCTCAATAAAGTCTTAATTTGACTGTTGTTATCTGAAGCAGTTATAACAAAGGACACTGTGCGGTTCTGGTTTCACTGTCTCTGTAGAGGAGGCCTGTATAAAACAAAATAATAGACAAAGGTCAGGTTGATTTGTCCTCACTTTATTGAACTGTTCATGAATAGGAATCTGCAGCTTTTGAGTAGCCCGTGTTATGTACATATGTACAAGATCACTTGTACGATAAACACGAGGACGACTGTCATTAATATCTACTTTGATTTGTTATCTTCCAGTGTTTATAAGAACACTTTAGACTATCTCTATCTGTGTATTCATAAAGAAAAAAAATGCAAAAAAAAAAAGGGGTTGCATTTCATTCAAGGTCCCCTTTACACAAGAAAGTACTCACCTTCGACGACACGTGTGTATTTTTGTCAGCGTACTGGTTTAATTGCTGCATTGGCATCAATTTTTTCCTACGACAGCAGAAAATATTTTTTAATGCCGTTATAAATTGGATTTAAACAGTGTCTACCACCAGCTAAGACCAAGGTCTTTATTTTAAATCTATAAAAATCAATCAACTATATATAAAATATCCATAATCAGAAAGAGTAGAATATTTGTTTAAAACTACGAAGAGAGACGCTTAGTTGACATGATCCAACATGACATCTTATAGCACAACAGAGTTTTTCTTGGTCACGGTACAGCACATATTGTGAAAGGGTGAACACCTTTTAACCGAATGTTATTTCCATCCAGTTTTACGTTATCTGCTCTTGTGCCTATGAGCCGGAGTTTGTGTGTTGTTCGTGTGACAAAAATGATGATCAGAAAGCTGAAAACAGAGCAGGAAGGAGATGAACAGCTAGAATGCTTGTGTATCACGTAAACATCATCACATGAAATCAAAGGACCAAACTCAGTAAATCAATCAAAACTGGCATATTAGTGTGTCAGCAAACATACGCAGCGAGCCAGCATGTGTAACGCCAGGCTGTACCAGATGAGTTGTCTTTACTTTAGACCGTGCTATAAAGAGAAACCGGGGCTATACATTAATGCTTATATTCTAGAAAATTGCTGTATACCAAACTAACAGCAAAAACTTCCATTTCAAGGAACGAGTAAGGAACATTATGACAGATTACATTTTTTAACAGTAAAAAAAATACCATACGAAAATGTAATTACAAATACATTTTGCATCGTACTGGAGTTCATCTATTTAATACCCACTAATCTGATGTACAGCACAGTGGCAACACAACAGTCAATGACAGTGAGAACAACATCAATAAACTCTTTAGGCGAAGGAAAGACAATCAGCTTGGTTTAATACGAACTTGATGTATGCCCAAAATTTCTTCGATGTTCGTTTGGTGCGTCTCTGGCATCATCTTATACAAACGTAAAATTTACTTGAATTCAGCATTCCTCTCAACAGCTGCTTATTGCACAAAAAATTCCACCTATAAATTGTACCTCTTTGGGAATATATTTAAAAAACTAAAAAAAACATAAAACAGAGTTGAAGTCATGATTGTCCTTGTCTTGTTAACACCTTTTATTAAACTGTACAGATATTTCTGGTTTTAACTGTCACCTTGTATTTCGGGTAAATCTGCAGACTTTGCTAGAAAAAGGAACGTGACTCTACACATATAACTGTTTTAACAATACACAATGCTGTTGGTCCAAAATGCAGCAGCAGCAGTGAGTTTGTCAAGGAAAGAATGCTACTGATTCAATTTTAAACCATTTCATAAAAAGATTTAAGGACATGCTTGAAACATCAACATGTTCACATTTTATCCGATGCTGGTATTCATTCTGTAATTTAAAAACAGAACATGACTGTGTTAACACTTTTGGAAAATACACCAGTATGAAAATGTGGAGAAGGCAAAAAAGAACGACTATGGCTGACGACAAATGGATACACTTCCGGACACGTCATACTGTTCCTTTCAAACACAATGATGATTTACTACCGAAGCTGGAACTTGCTCTTCTGCTCACACTAACTAAAGGTACATGTAAAACTCAGACTTTTGAAGGAATAGTTTTGGGTTTTTCAAGCCAATCTCAACACAATCTCTTCCTGCTTCCCAAAGTGTCCTTAGATTTTTCCGACAGCATGACAGGGCCACACAGTACAGTCCTGTTTCTTTGCAAAACTGACAGTAAAAGTTTTCTCTTTTTCTCCGACAATCACTGCATCTCTATGGGGTATGAATACTGAAGTCGTGCTTCTTTCACAAAGTTTGAATGGAGTAAACTTGGTAGCAAATTTGCATATTTAACAATGTGGGTAATTTTGTGGTTTGAGATTGGGGAGACAAATATTTTGAAAAACTCACTTCCAGACTCCCTTTTTTCCTGCTAACATGGATCACAATGTTTTTCATCTTTGTCGTTTTGAGAAACTATTGAAACTAGCAATAGGAGAACATTTCCAAAAATAGAATGGGAGGCAGAGCCTTTAGCTATCAAGCTCCTCTCCTGTGGAACCAGCTCCCAGTCCAGATTCGGGAAGCAGACACCCTCTCTATTTTTAAGACTAGGCTCAAAACCTTCCTCTTCGATAAAGCTTATAGTTGGTTATAGTCATGCTGCTATAGGCTTAGACTGCTGGGGGACTCTGCACTGAGCTACTTTCCTCTTCTCTTCATTCTCTCCTCTCACCCCACATTTATAATGTCACCACTGTATGACATTAACTCTGTGTCTTCTTTCTCCTGTAGTTGTGCTTCTCCCTCTCTGTCCCCGTCTTTGTAGCTGTGTGTCTTCCTGCTACTGGTCCTACCAACCTTCCCAATGTTTTCCACTCAGCCCAACCGGTCAAGGCAGATGTCCGCCCACCCTGAGCCTGGTTCTGCTGGAGGTTTCTTCTGTTAAAGGGAGTTTTTCCTCTCCACTGTTGCCTATAGCTGCTCAAGGGGGATTTGTTGGGTTTTCTTTAAATCTCTGTATAGTCTTGACTTTATTATGTAAAGTGCCTTGAGACGACTTTGTTATGAATTGGCAACATATAAATAAAATTTGAAAAATTAAAAAAATAAGTGCTTCACATACACCCCCCCGAGAAATCCTGAAAGGAGCAGTACTGGTCATCAAGAGTCAAAAGGGCATAAAATCACAGTTTGCACAAGGTTACATACATTACATTCATATGGAGAGTATTTCTTGAAAGAACATGATGTGAGAAAAAGTCGGAGCAAACAGCTGCTGAGTCAGAAGTGAAAAAACGATAGTCTGTATTTTTCTTCCCCCTAAACTTTGTATAAAAAAATGTTAGTGTTTGTCAGGTGCATATTAGAATAGCCAAGAAATGAAGATGCTGGTATGAAAATTGTGTTTATTTCTCTTATTCTGCCTTTGTCATCCATCACTTTTGTCCATACATGTGCCTCATTGTATAAGGTTTAGTCCAGCACAAGGTTTTCTACTTTCTTATTCTCTCTGTAAGCATGAGCAAAACACCCGTGGATCATATCACTCTCTAAGGAGAACAGAAAATGGAATTATTGTTATTCTGCCCAGTGCAGCTGCTGCAGAGTCTCAGGTGAACGTGTTGGCCAGAACAGCGGCTGTGTGCCAGCGCTTTGGTTAACAATGTGAAGAGCAGAATGACTCTTAACGACCTACTCGCTTTTCTTTTAAGACCAGCTTGAGAAATACCAAACTATTAATTATTAACTACTAAGTGTAGAAATGTGGAGAACAAGCTACAACATAATTATTGATCATATAAAGAGGGAAACTGACAAGCATAAAACTATGGCTTTTCCCCTTTTTCTTTCTTCTTCTTCTCTTTCTTCTTCTTTTTCTCCTTCTTCTTCTTTTTCAGGGATTTTTCTTTCGGGGCTTTTCTTCTGTCATTGTCACTACTATCATTACTTTCATCTCTTTCTCTGCTGTCCTTGGAGGACTTTCCCTTACTTTCGAGGTCTTCCACTTTGACTCTGCTTTGACTCTCCTTGAGCCTCATGTTTGGGGGGGGTGTCAGTCCACGGGACACCGTTATAAGCATCCTCTCCTTTCTCATCTCATCTTTCAAGAGGTCATCCTGCCAGGACCTGTGACTGCCTAAGTCATCACTGTGTTTGCTTCTGTGATCGCTCTCATTTTGCCAGTCTCGTTGGTAGTCTCTTGGATTCCTGTGGTCCCCTAAATCTCCTGTGTAGCTATGGGCTGTGTGATCTTTCTGATCTAAGGGATGTGAATGTCGGTTACTGCTGTTGCTTGTACAGTGCGAGTGGCCTTTAATGTCTCCGACTTGCTTGTCCATCTGCACTTTCAGCTGAAAAAGGAAACGGAGAAAGATAATATTCCCAACATTAAAAGAGGATAAAAAAATAAACGTGACTCTGAAGACTAAGGGCTTACTGTTGGACTCTGTGAGTAATGAGGACATAATGTAACATTTGCCCTACAGGACACAAAAACATCATACTTGATGAAATCACTCAATCATTTAAACCCACTGGAGAAAGAATGATCACGGGCTACTATGAAAATGGGCTAATAAAGTAAGAATTTTAAGCTTTAAAAAAAGAGACATAAAACATTTGCATTAGAAAACAGGTCTCAAAGGATTCAAAATGATTTCATTCTCACCACTGCATTATTCACCTTTTACACAGCATCCCACCATTGGCTGTATAGAAATACAGATTATGCGGTGAAATTAATCTGTTAAAAGCAGGCCTCATGGATCCCCCCTTTGTGTAGACGAGACTAAACCGAATACTTTTCAACCTTTTGTGACACGTACAATACTGGTGATAAAGGAACATTTTACACAGTGCATCACTGTGGCTCACTGGGGCATTTTCAGTAGTTTTTGAGCAGCAATATGGCGCAAAGATATTATATAATTTAGGTTTTGGACACAAACAATAATAATAGAAAATACTTTTTTACTTAAAAACCTCTCCTGGTTCAGAACTCTGCTGCTCTCCCTTCATAATTTTGCACCACCTTATATTTCTTCCACAGTGGGTCTTCTTTCTGGACTCACCGCAGGTTTGACTACTACGGGCTCTAGGACATGTAGTCACACTGTCCCCCATTCGTAACACGGATTCTTTATCCCTATTCAAATCAGGACTTAAATCTCATCCGTTTAAATGGCTTATTCTTTGTGATTTCCCACTGCAACGTTTATGTGATAAGCCTATTAGGCAATTTTATCCTTAGGTAGTTTGTTCTTGTGCTCTGTTCACACATCACACCACAAGGGACATTACAACTATTACTTACATTAACAAAAAAAAGAAGACATCGCTAATCCTACCCACTATAACATACTGATGCACTACTCACAGTGCTGGAGTTACTGTGTCGGTGGATGGATACGTGGTTTTCAGCAGAATTCAAATCTCCAATGAACTCCTCACATTTCTGGCAGTAAAATCCAATCACTGGTATTAGAAAGTCCAATCCTGCGAATGGTTTTGCAAAAAGCAGTGGATTAAATGGAACATTGTAATTTGTGGAAGAAACCTGACAAGGAAAATGAAGAAAAACTGATTTACCATCTTGTTTTAACAACCCCTCCAGTTCTTTCATCAGTAATTCCATTTTACTTATTCGGGCTTGTTTCTCTTCCTTCCTTTCCACATTGTCACCAACCTGGTAAAAACAAGTTACAAATTTCAAAATCAAGTTGTTTTTTTTTGTGTTTACCTTTTACACAGCTCAAAAATGATTTACCTTGTGTTTATCAGAGGTCTGAGATATGCCACTGCCATCACTTTTTGTTCGCTTTTCCTTTGTTGCTAAAGGAAGTACAGAACACATATCATAATCACTTATTCTAAATGAAACATATCGAACAATACAAAGAAATAAGTCATTAGTATCCGTTTTCAGATGACTGGGTACTCTTGCATGTTTATCTTTATCCTTGACAACTTGAAAGATTTTTATGCCCCTTGAATGTTTTCACATTTTGTCACGTTACAACCACAAATGTCAATGTATTTTATAAAGGTTTTATGTGACAGACCAACACAAAGTGGTACATATTTGTTAAGTGTAAGGAAATGATGAATAGTTCTCTTTTTTTTTTCAAATAAATATCTGAAAAGCGTTTTATTCATTCCATACTTTGCAGAAGCATGTCCTGCTGCAATTACAGGTGCTGCTCCACATTTTCCTAATTACTAACCTCTGTTGGTGTCTTGAAGAATTTATATACGGCTAGCTAACTCACTAGCCGACTAGCTTAGCTTTCTGTTTATCTTGGCTTTTGGCCAAGTAAGCCAAGTTTGCTGTGTACTTCCTTCCCAAGTGCGAAGCATCGATGCACATTACAAAAATACATTGAATTTTTAAATCAGTTATGTCGATGAATCACCCCACGATTATAACAATAACATTAATACTCTCCTTGCCTGGCCTGTCAGTTAAGTTGGACGTCCACTGTAGGTTTCATACTCTTTCCATATTTGCATGCTGGATTGTTCAGGACTCTATGAGATGTTCAAATCTTAGGATACTTTTTTGAAAAACTAACCCTGCTTTAAAGATCTCCAAAACTCTACCCCTGGCCCGTCTGGCATTTTCCTTGGACTTCATGCTGTTTTTTTTCACTAATGTTCTCTAACAAACCAGGTGTATTTATACTATTACTATTTACTAATTAGGTGACTTCAGAAGACAATTGGCTCCACTGGATTTTAATTAGGGGTATCAGAGTAAAGAATGTGCGGCTGAACACATATTCACGCCACACTAGATATTTATTAGTAAAAACTTTTCCAAACCACTCATATCATTTTTCTTTCACTTCACAACTATGTGCCACTTTGTGTTGGTCTACTTTCAATGTTTGTGGTTGTAATGTGACAAAATGTGGTCAAGTTCAAGGGGTATGAATACTTTTGCAAGTTATTGTAGCCAGTACGAATCAAAGGGCTTCCTAGCCACTGCAGGTAACAGGGGTGGATTTGACAGAGTACAATAGTGCTGCAGCACGTGCCGAGCAAGACTTAAACAACGTGGCTATGTAATACTGAGACATTACTATGATGTTTACTATACTATAAATAGTAATTTATAGTATAGTAAACAGTAATTAATATGTTAATACTTTTTAAAGTAATCACGAAAAAACTATAAACGTAGTTTGTAGTAGTATCCACATTGAAACGTGTCCTTGTTATTGAGTCCCTGCATTTTGTCTTCACAATTATTGCAACAAAAGTTCTTCAATGTTTGTGAATCTATTGAGAATCTGAAAAGACATGCTACATGATTTTTATGTAAAACATTTTTTTTCAAAACAACCCTATAGGGTATAACTGAAATATACGTGCCCATGATTTTAAAAACTGCAAATAAAACTTTCTAAAGTGGACGTAATAATTATTATTAAGGATTAAAAGTTGCTTGCAATGTGAAGGTTAGGTTAGTAAAATAAAAAAAATAACTAAACATCTGTGTCACATGTTTAATGTTATTTTTTTAATCGATGTTGGTCTCTCACCTTTGATCAGAGACTGTAGAGATTCTAGAGCTTGGCGCACATTGGGGTTGCTCAGTGCTGGCACTGCCAAGCTTGCTGTCACTGGACCAGAACCAGGAAGCGCAGGAGATTGCTGCTTTTCCTCCTTCCGGCCCTGCATTTTTATATCACTGAGGTCTGCAGTGCTCAGATTTGTCAATATATTCTTGATCTTCTCACATTCGCTGCTGTCCAGATAAGTAGAAGCAAGAGCTGGGGAAGTTGTTTGAAGGGGTTGCTTCACATCAAGGTCATCTCTAAAACTACTAGATACTGTCTTGTTTTGACAAGGTTGTTGACTGAAAAGAGCAGACATATTATGTAGTTTGGCAAGTCCTTCTATCTGGGAAAAAGTTGCAAAATGGGAAGCAGCAGAGTTTTTGTCTTCTTTTCCTCCAGTGTCCTCATTCCCATACAAGAATGACTCTTCATCTTCGAGCACATCGACTTTCTCGACCATGAAATCCTCTTGACTCTGCACTTGGAGCCAAGAAAAGTCACTGCCAACTCTATCATGGGGAAGAAGCATACTGTCGTTTTCAAATGATGTTAGACTTTCCTTCGTGTCAAGTTTCTGATGTCTGTTTTCATCTGGCACACGCTCCACTTTTCTGCTTTCATCAGAGGCCTGTTCACAAGAAGATGCAAAAACTTAACAGAGAGTCGCTCCTTCACTTTGTTGTGGAGCTCGGCAACTATTCATCGCATTACATTCTAAAAATTGTAAGAAGCTACGACCAACATAAAGTCATCCTTTGCAACACAGGTCTAATGTGTGAAACCCACATCCTAATGACAGTATATGTATTCTGATTTACCATAAAGCCGTTAAGTTCTTTAAGAAAATGCTGGGCAAGTTTCCTCTTTTTTTTTAAAGCGTGCATGTGTGAAACATCTCACAAGAGATTGCTTCTTTTCAGCATAAAAATCAATCAATTATTTAATGATGTCTACACCAAACGTCATCCAGGGGAACAGCATGTTTGTAGCAGACAATGACTCAATTATTAAATGACTTAAGTATATAAAGTACTCAAGAAAACTTTAAGAACATCTTGTTATGGTCATTTCTGTATTTAGGAATTCAGCTAGGATTAGGGGTTAAAAACTGAAAAATTCCACTGTAGTCTGTTAATTGTGCTACTAGAAAAAGTGTATACATTTTCATGGACTGGATGAAGAAGGAGAGGAGGTGGAAGGGTTTGTGGTCAGAGAGAGAAGAGCAAAGGCAGGAGCTTAGATCTGAGAGTAGGGACTCTTAACGTTGGCACAATGACAGGGAAAGGTAGAGAGCTGGCAGACATGATGGAGAGAAGGAAGGTAGATGTACTGTGTGTGCAGGAGACGAGGTGGAAGGGCAGCAAAGCACGTAGTATTGGAGGAGGATACAAACTGTTCTACCATGGTGTGGATAGGAAGAGAAACGGAGTAGGAGTGATCCTGAAGGGGAAGTTTGTGAACAATGTTCTAGAGGTGAAAAGAGTCTCAGACAGGGTGATGAGCCTAAAGCTAGAAATCGAAGGGGTGATGGTGAACATAGTCAGTGGGTGTGTGCCACAAGTTGGCTGTGAGTTAGAAGAGAAGGAGAGATTCTGGAGTGAGTTTGATGAGGTCGTAGAGAGTATCCCTAGAGGAGAGAGAGTAGTTGTTGGAGCAGACTTCAATGGGCATGTTGGTGAGGGGAACAGAGGTGATGAGGAGGTGATGGGCAGGTTTGGTGTAAAGCAGGGGTCTCAAACTCAATTTACTTGAGGGCCGCTGGAGGCAGAGTCGGGGTGAGGCTGGGCCGCATCAGGTTTCCACAAGAAAAACTTTTAAATAATTTTAATCTTCTCAAATGTCTTTATTTCTTTTTTTTTTAATACAAAATAATATGAAAAAATAAATAAACAAATTAGAAGAAAATAAATAAGAAATTAATAAGAAAATCAATCAATCAGTAATAAGTAAATAAAATAATAATAATAATTATAATAATTAGGATTCAAATGTCTGTATTAACAGTTCTTTAAGCTTTCTTCTGAACATGAATTGTCCTGAACATAAGTGGAACATTGAAGAACATGAACTGCTCTTCTTAACATGGCCTCTCTTGCCTACATCTTGCTGCTAGAGACCTGGCAGCGCTTCTTCTCGCATAACTGAGCCACATTTGGCTTGAGGGAGGAAGCAGTTGAGACCCTCTGTATGGCTTGAAGGGTTAGGGTCATTTCCTCAATATACGTAATTTCCGCAATGTACGTCATTTCCGTTCCGTGCCGTTCATAACAAACTCGCGGGCCGCACTAACATTAAACTTTAATAATAAGGTGGGGGCCACAAACTATCGGCTCGCAGGCCGCAATTGGCCCGCGGGCCGCGAGTCTGAGACCCCTGGTGTAAAGGAAAGGAATCCAGAAGGACAGATGGCAGTGGACTTTGCTAAGAGGATGGAAATGGCTGTAGTCAACACTTAGTTCCAGAAGAGAGAGGAACACAGAGTGACATACAAGAGTGGAGGTAGGAGTACACAGGTGGACTACATTCTATGTAGACAAGGTCATTTGAGAGAGGTTAGTGACTGTAAACTGGTGGTAGGAGAGAGCGTAGCCAGACAGCACCGCATGGTGGTGTGTAAGATGACTCTGGTGGTCAGGAAGAAGAAGAGAGGAAAGACAGAAAAGAAGACCAAGTGGTGGAAGCTAAAGAATGAAGAAACTTGTGAGGAAGTGAGGCAGAAGTTGAGACAGGCTTTGGGTGGTCAGGAAGAGCTTCCAGATGACTGGGAAACTACAGCAGAGGTAATCAGGGAAACAGTTAGGAAGGTTCTTGGTGTGTCATCTGGAAAGAGGAAAGATGATAAAGACACTTGGTGGTGGAATGAGGAAGTACAGGACTGCATCCAGAGGAAGAGGTTAGCTAAAAGGAAGTGGAAGTAGAAAGGACTGAGGAAAGTAGACAGGAGTACAAGGAAGTGCAGCGCAGAGTGAAGAGGGAGGTGGCAAAGGCCAAACAGAAAGCTTACGATGAGCTGTATGACAGGTTAGACTCACAGCCAACTTGTGGAGCATACCCACTGACTACATTCACCATCACCCCTTCGATTTCTAGCTTTAGGCTCATCACCCTGTCTGAGACTCTTTTCACCTCTAGAACATTGTTCACAAACTCCCCTTCAGGATCACTCCTACTCCGTTTCTCTTCCTATCCACACCATGGTAGAACAGTTTATATCCTCCTCCAATACTACGTGCTTTGCTGCCCTTCCACCTCGTCTCCTGCACACACAGTACATCTACCTTCCTTCTCTCCATCATGTCTGCCAGCTCTCTACCTTTCCCTGTCATTGTTCCAACGTTAAGAGTCCCTACTCTCAGATCTAAGCTCCTGCCTTTGCTCTTCTGTCTCTGTCCACGAACCCTTCTGCCTCCTCTCCTTCTTCGACCAAATGTAGTCCAATTTCCACCGGCACCCTGTAGGTTAACAGCGCAGTCGTCGTTAACCCAGGCTCCGACCGATCCAACATGAAATTCCTATAGACGATTCGCATGGTTGTTTTTGGCAAATTTTACGCCGGATGCCCTTCCTGACGCAACCCTCTCTATTTATCCTGGCTTGGGACCGGCACAGAGGTCACTGGCTTGCAACCCCTGTGGCTAGATTTTTTATAGACTGGATATGTATTTTTTAAATTCTTGTGGTCTGTCTTGTGGTACGATAACAGATGATTAGAAAAACATCACATATTATAGAGTAAAAATTTGGTACCTGAATGGTGAGAATGGCATCCTTGAGAGAAGGTAATCGCTCTTCCAGTTCTTTGCTGTTCATGACCAGCTTCAGTCCTTCTAACAGACTGTTCCCTGTCAGATCATTACTGCTACTAACGCTGCTGCTGCGGCTCCTCTTCCTCTTTTTGTTTTTGACATGACTCTTCTCACTACTGCTACTTCGTGACTTGGCCCTCCTCATCCGGCTCTTGCTACGTACGTGACTCTTCTTGCTTCGGCTTCGACTCCTACTGCGAGCCCTGCTTTTGCTTCTGGCACAACTTTTCCCACGAGCATGACTTTTGTCTCTTCCTCTGCTTCGGCTACGTGCTCGGCTTTTGCTTCGCCCGTGGCTCTTCGCTCGAGATTTGCCACGGCTTCTGCCACGACTTCTGCCACGACTTCTGCTCCGAATGTGGCTGTTGTTCCTGGTCACATGCTTATGGAACTCCCCGTCTGATTTGGCCGCTTCTTGCAGAGCGTTACTTGGCGTTATTGCATTAGCCAGATTGTAAGAAATGTTGCCTTTCAGATAGTCTGGAAGAGGTTTGTTGGCTGCAATACATCTCAAGAATTCCTCACTAGCTCGGTCACTGTAAAGAGTTAGGAGTTTAAAATACCAAACAAAATTAAATATACATTGCAGTAACTGCCCTAGCTTACTCCAGACATTAACAAAATATTTTCTAGATGCATACAAACATACTGTACCTATTATCTGAAGCACGATGTTCCACTGATGTGGGATTCCACTGTGGTACTGGAAGGGGTGGTGGTTCTGCAGGAGTAGCAATCTGCCGGTTGCCTCTCAAAGCAATCACTGTACTATGGTCTATGGAGAAGCTGCTACATTGGGGCTGAGAGTGTTCAGAATTTACATTACAGTGCTGTACAAGAAAAACCTACAATCGCACATTTGTGGACTTTACTTTTTAATTTCCATTTCTACATAAAATGAATTGCTACAGAGGAAATACTTTAAATTTTGAGTCACAAAGTTAAAGTGTGTGCATTAAAAGGGACAGTTGTACTCACAGTTTTAGTTTTGAAATGTTTAAATAATTATTGTGCAACAGACATTTACAAAGTCATCAAAATATGAACCTCTTTTTATTTTGAATTTGTTTGTAGAATTCTAATGGATGAAGAAGCTATGCTCACGCACATTTTCATTTTGCAATGAAACCAACTTCCATCTTTAAACCCCCTGTGTATTTATCTTTTTTAGGGTAATTGGATGGGGTGCAGAGGTCATATTACCCAAACTTGAAGCGTTAACCAACAACAACTGACCTTTGAAGATATAAAGAGTCAAAAAATGGACAATGCTGCTGTATGTTGTTAAATAAAAATGATGGGAAGCTGTCTACCTCTCTACATTTTTATTTTTATTTTTCATTGAAAGGCAACGACTGTTTGGCTTTACACAAAAATGGTTCATATAGACTTTAAAAGAGAAAACATCGAATGAACAACAATAAATCAAATCAAAAAGGAAAGCAAAAAAGGAAATTATACATTCGAAAAGTAAAAACTTCAGATTACAATTTCAGATTACTATCATGTTACATGTATTTCCTTGTTGCTTTAAGGGTATAGTTCAAGATTCTACTGTAATTCATTACACTTTTTTCATGCTCAGAATGACTCCCCTGATGTGAAACTATCGTCCAGCAGATAGTAGCAACCCTAACAAAATTGCCAAAATGATGGACTATACTAGTGGTGGCCAACACTAGTCCTAAAGGATACCAGTTCATTTTGTCTGAATGAACTACGGACAATGTCAGGAGAAAACAGCCTTGGACGTTGTCTAGAGTTGCATTTCATACACGTTAAACACAGCGGGAGATTTAAATCCTCAGATAACTTCTGACAGAGCAGCACGCTGCATGAACAAGCTCATGTACAAAAATAACATGGACATGATACTGTGAGGCTTCACAATTCAAAATCGAGATAAAGTCTAGAGCATCTTACAGGGACATTTACGTCCTCACGTACAAAGTAAAGAGAATGTCAGAGTTCGCCAGCATGAGTCAAAACGGCTTCTGATTAACTGAGCACAACTGATTCCAGTAATCGCTGGTGGGAACTGCAGTGATACTTCAAAGTAGCGGGGCTGTGGTTCTTCAGGACCGTGTTTGGCCACCCCCCGCACCCTTTACCCTTTACCCTCAAAATGTACAGTTATTCACTGGGCAAGAGCTTTTTTCTAAAGTTAAGTACAAATTAAACTTAATCAGTAGTGAAGTTTGTATTTCTGGGCATCCACAAACTAATTTTTCCTTCCAGCTACAGGGTCACGGCTGAAAAAATATTTCTTCAGTGTTCCGGGATTTACTTTTCCTGAAAAATACGTAAAAATAATTTTTGTACAGCATTACAACATGTGCACTTGATATTATATTCAATATGAAAGCTCAGGATCACTCTATCCTAAATATAAAGTAAAAGAAAAAACTTACAATTTCCATAAATACTACATGTAATTACAAATATTATTAAAGTATTCTATGTATTCTATGTCATGGAAAAAAAAAAAAAAAAAATCACAGCACAGCCTAGACTTTCTTTAATGAGTAAAGAACTTACTTACATTTTTTGATGGTAGCTGGTAAAGGGGGCTGTTCCGTATTATTCTGAAAATTTTGGCTGCAACGTTTGACGTCAACTCAGGGGTTCCACTCTTTTTGATAAATATTAATGCATCCAAGATATAAAAATAGTGTGTGAAACATTTAGACTTTCAATGAGAAAACATTTTGAGGAGGATGGCTGCAGCTCAGTTGGTAAAGCTCCTGTCCATGGACCACAGGGTTCGATCCCCGGTCCCTCCTTGCTCCTTGGCCAAGACACTAAACCACAAATTGCTCCCGGTGGGTCAGACGGGCACCTTGCATGGCAGTCATCACTGTGAGAGTGTGTGTGTGTGAATGACAAGCTGCATTCTAAAATATATAAGCGGGCATTTACCATTTCCCATTTAATATACACGGCATGAAAATGATCGAATGTCCCAGGATGGGAACATGACTAAATATGTAAGATAACCAGTAATTGCAGTGTTTTTATATAGGCTTATTAATTATACACAATATAGCAATAATAATTATTGGGGCTGTCAACACAAATTTCTTTCACCAACCAAAGTTCTGTTCTGACTCCAACTCCAAATACTGACTGATTCTCAGCATTTTATTTGAGCGTAAAGAACGCACCGAGCGCGAGTAGTTGTGAAGTTAGTGTTCACGGTCAGGCGGGTAACTAACATGATGCACAAAAATACTCTGTGAGCAAAAAATTTAACACGCAATGAGAATAAATGCAAAACAGTAATGCAGGCTCTGCCTGCGTCCATGAGTGAACCATAAGAGTTTTTTCTAATCTCTAACTATGCTATGCTATGAATGCACTAAAACAAGAGCCAATATGTTAATCTGATTTGATATATCTTCACTATACCAGTCGCTCATCCTTCTCCCACCACAGAGACAAAGAAATAAGTTCAGTGACTGATAGTGACCAACTTTTATCTTTCAGTTTGATATTAATAGATATTAACTCTGTGACTTGGCAGATATAGAAATTAGAATAGCAAATAGATATAGACATAAAAATTTGTTCTAACTAAAAAGCATTCAGTTGACTAGCTCCACCTAGTGAGAACCTTACATAGCACTGCCAAGAGTATTAAAACTTGAGTTGTACACAATGTACACATTGATCAAATAAAACATTTGCAATTAATTTGTGACACGTTGAACTTTTTAACCCTTTGGAGATTCACCCAAGCCGGTGTTTCAGTCCAGATACACCAGGCAATAAAACCAGTGGCAGACAATGAGAGTGGCAGAGGATATCAGACACCCAGTTCCAGCCTTGCCGTTGTGGAAAAGCTACTCAGTGATTCCCCCACATTGGTAAATAGTCTGCAGGTCCTCGAGAAGTCAATGAATGAAAAGAGAGAGTGGAGAGCACAAGACCAAATACGTAAATCAGAGAAATCAAATGGCCTTTTCTGATTGTTCCACAGCAATGGTGTTCTACAGAAACATGGTCACAATTCCACGTAACCCTGCAAGAAGGACTCTACAAATACACAAGTGAAGCGAATTTCTCTATGCTCTGGCCTCCTTGGTCTGCGGGTGTGTGCGCACGATTGGAAATTAAAGGCATGTGATGTTTACAATGCAGCGCAGTGACATTAGCTCTGACAATATTAGCCAAAAATAAATTATATTGATGGGTTGTATAGAGTTTGAAGTTTGAACCTGATACATCAGACTACCCATGGTAAGTTCCAATTCATTGGCCACAGAAATTTAAAACAAAGTTTTAACTAGAAAAGTGTTAGACTTATTTTGATTACAATTGAGTTCTTTTTTAAAAGCAACATGTATGAAAATAACACAGTGAAGCAAAATGAAACGGCTGCTAGAGGAGGAACATCCCAGAGGGGTTTAATTAATGAGATATACAGTCCAAATGATTTGCGTGCAGTAAAATCATCTATATTGATATAATATTAATGTTCATTTTGTTTTTCCTAGCTCAAAATCGGGTGGAGGTGGTCATGTCAATGCTGGTATAGGCTGTGAATATATATTTACAATTAAGCTATTATTAATGACAGTTTTAATAGTCCTGTCCAGGTCTCGCTAAACTTTTATTTCCCAATATTAGGTAGGTAACGGACACTCATGGAAATGTCTTGTAATACACATTAAACCTGGATAATTATACAACTAAAACTAAAATGAGCCCTTTCCCATCTTGCATCTCATGAAATTGAAACATTTCTTCTCATACCATTTTGCTTTTTTCTTCAAGTTTTCTGCTTGATTTTTTGCTTGCTTTTTAACTCACTGTCAACTTGCGTCTTGTCTTCCACATGACTAAATGTAAACCCCCATCGCTTTGATATATCCGCATCATTATTAGTCAAGTGAACAATATTTGAAATAAAATATACAAATGAATTTAAACCTTGTGTATGTTTGTCTAAAACAATTTTGGCAACTTTATCATCTTAGGGTTCCACCCAGATGTTTTTTTTTTAAACTTCGGTCCGTCAAACCATTTTATTTCCCTAAATCATAACAAACAGCTGAGGGGGATACAGAATCCACTGCCTTGGTTATAGCAGCCAACCATCTTTTTTAAACAGTGTCACTCAAACATGTGTTGGCCATCAACACATTAAACTGTTCCATTTCATACATTATGGTTTCAGAGAAATACTGTCAGGCCACATTTAAAACACATGTAATTTTTAATTTCAGCAAGAACACACAAAGTTAATCAACCGTGGTCGATTTTTCAGGAGTGCCACTGAGGCAAACTAATGATTTCAATCTTTTGTGCTACCTTTCAACGCATAACTAATTCTCAATATGGTTCTTGATTCAATAATATAGGGATTGTTTTTTTTCTTCCAAAAAAATAAGCGGGACTTCAATTAACACAAGCCCTCTAAAAATAGGCAGTGTGTGGATATGTATTTTACAGGCAAAATTGTTGTGAATTGTATTTTCATTGTGAAACATTTAAAGATTAGTAATTTGGAAAAGCACAGCTCCAAAATGACTGTTACGGCCCTCGGCCTCTTGGTTGTTTCCTGGTTTACAGGTACATCCCTGTACAGTGAGGGAAAAATTATTTGAACCCCAGCTGATTTTGTAAGTTTGCCCACTAACAAAGAAATGATCAGTCTATAATTTCTATGGTAGGTTTATTTGAACAGTGAGAGAACAATGACAAAAAAATCCAGAAAAATGCGTTTCAAAAAAAGTTATATATTAATTTGCATTTCCATGAAGGAAATAAGTATTTGATCCCTTTGAAAAACGTGCTTTAGTACTTGGTGGCAAAACCTTTGTTGGCAATCACAGAGGTCAGCCGTTTCTTGTAGTTGGCCACAAGGTTTGCAGACATCTCAGGGGGGATTTTGGCCCACTCCTCTTTGCAGATCCTCTCCAAGTCATTAATGTTTCGTGGCTGACATTTGGCAACTCGAACCTTCAGCTCCCTCCACAGATTTTCTATGGGATTAAGGTCTGGAGACTGACTAGGCCACTCCATGACCTTAATATGCTTCTTCTTGAGCCAATCCTTTGTTGCCTTGGCCGTGTGTTTTGGATCATTGTCATGCTGGAATACCCAACCACGACCCATTTTCAATGCCCTGACTGAGGGAAGGAGGTTCTCACCCAACATTTGACGGTCCATGGCCCCATCCATCCTCCCTTTGATGCGGTGCAATTGTCCTGTCCCCTTGGCAGAAAAACACTCCCAAAGCATAATGTTTCCACCTCCATATTTGACGGTGGGGACGGTGTTTTTGGAGTCATAGGCAGCATTCCTCCTCCTCCAAACACGCCGAGTTGAGTTTATGCCAAAGAGCTCGATTTTGGTCTCATCTGACCACAACACTTTCACCCAGTCTTCCTCTGAATCAGTCAGATGTTCAGTGGCAAACTTCAAACGGGCCTGTAGATGGGCTTTCTTGAGCAGGGGGACCTTGTGGGTACAGCAGGATTTCAGTCCTTCACGGCGTAGTGTCTTACCAACTGGTTTTTTGGTGACTATGGTCCCAGCTGCCTTGAGATCATTGACAAGTTCCTCCCGAGTAGTTCTGGGCTGATTCCTCACCATTCTCATTATCATTGAAACTCCACAAGGTGAGATCTTGCATGGAGCTCCAGACCGAGGGAGATTGGCAGTTAATTTATGTTTCTTCCATTTGCGAATAATTGCACCAACTGTTGTCACCTTCTCACCCAGCTGCTTGGCGATGGTCTTGTAGCCCATTCCAGCCTTGTGTAGGTCCACAATCTTGTCCCTGACATCCTTGGAACGCTCTTTGGTCTTGGCCATGGTGAAGAGTTTGGAATCTGGATTGATTGATTGCTTCTGTGGACAGGTCTCTTTTATACAGGTAACGAGCTGAGAGGGCTGCCAATGTCAGCTCGTTACCTGTATAAGATCCACCTGGGAGCTAGAGATCTTGCTGACAGATAGGGAATCAAATACTTATTTCCTTCATGGAAATGCAAATTAATTTATAACTCTTTTTGAAACGCATTTTTCTGGATTTTTTTTGTCATTGTTGTCTCTCACTGTTCAAATAAACCTACCATAGAAATTATAGACTGATCATTTCTTTGTTAGTGGGCAAACTTACAAAATCAGCTGGGGTTTTTTCCCTCACTGTATGTAAATCTGCGTTGTGGTGGATCACTGCAACTACTATCTCCAGCCAATTACCAGCTGCTCTGGTCACGTTATCCACCTCCGCCGTGCACAGTGCAGGTCTTAAAAGCCCTGCCAATCTGTCGTTCTGGATGGCTGCGGTATAGAGATCAGCACGCCTCCTCTGGCTTGGTTCTTGGCTTGGTTCTGTTTTGTGTTCAAACCCTGTGGTTTTGACTCTTGACAACCCTAGAGAAGCTTGATCTGTACTACTCAGTGGAGTTGTTTTGTTCATTTTGGTTTGTCTCATTAAAAGTTTGTCCTTTGGCTTATGATGAGTTGCCCGGTCCCCTCGAAAGCCTGACTAGGGTTCAGGCATACCAACACACACACACACACCCTTCTTTCCTAAAGTGACTTGTGCAGTCAGTTTGTTTTAATTTTAGGGAAACTCGTTTTATTTTGTTTGCTATAGCATCTGCTTCATTGTGACATTGTACACTTCAAACCCCTAATGATTTATCAAAACAAAAAAGAAATTAACTACATATGACTATTACAGATTTGTTTTTTCACGTTTTTATGTTACTCCCATTATGACGAGCCAGGGTGACTGACTGACTGCTCTGGGATATCCTGCAGTTATGCGCTGATAGTGGAAACAAGTGTTGTAAGTACTAACAGGTGTCTGCTATAAGTTACTAAGCGCACGTTGCACAAAGTATGTTAAAATATTGTGAACAGTTTATATTTAATAATGAAAAACTAAACTGCAAAGTCAAAAAGAACAGTCAGCCATAAAATCAGAATAGTCTGGTGACTTGCATTAGAAGTTCACTAGGTTATTTTGTTTGACTTTGCAATAATTGCAATTGGCATAAACAGGTGGCTTATACTAAACAGGTATTTAGTCGGTATCACACGTCTAGCTGTTTTGAGTCAAAGACAGAGATGCTGCTCTCACTTGTTACTGCACCATCTCCTCTGTTACCACGGAGCTCTTAAATTATACACAACTCCATTTTCTGCATATCAAATAACTTTGTATGTAATACATCATGATACCTCACAATTACCAGTTAAGAGTCCGAAAAGTGGGTGTGAGCTGCACAGAATTCAACTTGGAATAACTACTATGAGAAGGTGATTTTTAGGTCAGACGTGAGCACTAAACTCTTATTTTATAAATATACTGGAATATTGTTTGTTCCATATCGCGATATTTGGAAATGCACTCGGGTAAAGATACGATGCCATGTACAACACGGCGCTTCCTGCTGCTGGCTCCTGTTTGCTAGCTAGCTCAAACACGGCACAATAGCGAAGCTAACGCTAGCGTCGTTAGCCTGCCGGGTACGTACATTGATGAAATGTCCACTTGGTGGTCTGCTGTGCCGAAACTGGCTATTCGGTGCAGGGACCGAATAGGGTCCACAGGGTCCAGGAGGCGGGTGTCCAGGAGGGGGGATGCGACAGGGCCCCCGGGGTCTGAAAGCCGGATCATGGGGTGGTAGAGGTCCGAAAGGGGGCGAACAGTGTGGAAGTTTACCTGGGCGGAACATGGTCGTGATCAAAAGGGCAAACGAGTCCGTGCACCCGGATCGAAGGTGTCACGCTACAGTGTCTCTAAGAGAGAGTCAGGCGAGCGAACGTGCGCGCCCTGACATCCAAGTGGAACCGAGGAAAACATCCGGAGCAATCCCTTCAAAACAAAAGTCTTCCTCTTCGGAGTCGCTCACGACATCTTCGGTCTTCTTATTAAATTATAATTTCTTATGTGGCTTAAAATTAAGCAACAACCACTGTAACTTGGCTGCATGAAGGAGAAAAAAATCATCGGAGATTGTAATCTGTAATAATTTTCAGAACGCAGCACAAGATGAAGACGGGTAGTCCAGGTCCGTCCACAGTATTAATGGCGCATCACCCAGCGCAATTAAAATTAGTCTTTTTTTATTACCAGGTTTGCACCACACTCCGTTTACATGTAGTGAGAGCACCGGGGGCATCCTGGGGTCGTTTTAACAGAGCCCAGGACCATCTGAGCCACACTGTAGTCATCAAACACGTGCTTTTAAACACAGAGTTCGATTTAAGATCGAAGTCTACTACTCATGGCTTCATTTTTTGACAGTAATGAGTTATGAATTTATTGTTAATCAAGTCATACAAATGACATTATTACAAGGAAGGAAGAAGGAAGTGTTACTGACTTGCTGTCCTCTTAAGTCATGTTACAAAATTGATGTAGATACTATTTAAAAGTATAATGTAAAAAAAAAACAACAAAAAATAAACAGTATAAAACCCCACACCTGGCCAAACGTCTCATACGGTTTGATTTAATCAGATATCTGATGCTATAAGAGGTACAAATACGGTTATTTTGTCTTTCGTTTTGGTAGTTCAGCTTCACTTTTCACCAGTTCTAACATTTACAGTTGTGTTGAAAGTAACAGCAGCGTCATAAGTGAGGTGGGTTTTGTGCTGTTTCAGTTTTTTCACTGCCCTTATTTTTGTACAGACATTGTTTTTCTGTGTGTCCCTGCATTCGCCCTTCGGCTTACATCATTGTCATCATCACCCCTGCACATTTGTATTTAAGGGCTTGTGTTGAGTTTAGGTCTGTTCTGGTGATTCTTCCTAATTGTTTCTTCCTTTCCTGATCTTCAGCCTGTTATACTGTTGTGAGTCTGTTGATAGTTCTGCTAGGTTTGTTAGTCTTCTTGTTTAGAATAGATTTAGATGTCCTCTGTTAGAGTGATTTTCTGTTACAGTGTTAATATTCTCATTAAGAGTGAATTTTGTTATAGTCTAAGTTTCTGCCTTTGAGTTAATATTGTCATCTCCTCAAGTGTTGTGCTATTATAGTATCAGTTTTTTGTGTTGTGTTAATTGTTAACTGTTTCAGAAATTGTATGTGTGTGTTAATAAACCTTCTGCGCTGCAGTTTTTTAATTCTAACTCTCACAAAGGGGATAATTCTAATATGTATTTATGATTGGGTCAAAGTGGTTAGTGGACTAATAGTGGACAGCACACCATTTATTTTAAACATGGTGGCCAAAACATTAGAACCATCTCTTCTTGTTATGCCGTCCAGTCTTACCCCACTAACCACTTTGACCCCAGTCATAAATACATATTAGAATTATCACCTTTTGTGAGAGTTCCAACTTAAAAGCGGACAAATGAGAACCTTGTAAAATCTGAATTCATGGCAGAGCTGCTGTATTGGTTTTTATTAGAATGTACAGGTGTACCTAATAAAGTGGCCAGTGAGCGTATACACACCACATACTGTATTGTGTAAAAGTGTAATGCTGCTGTTTGTAAAGGTCTCTTTTGAAAAAGACATTGTTAACCTCAAATTTTATCTGATTTAAATAGAACTTAAATAAAAATAAACCTGGATTATTGCAGTTACTTACTACCTCAGATTTCTTTGTAATGAAATTAAAAACATACTTGGCATATTAGGGAAAGCATGTCATTGCTAACATTACTTGCACCCAGCTCAGAAGCTACTGGGTGTTAAACTGAAGGACTGTCAAACTTGGACCACTTATTGTTTCCATGAAAAAGCACATCTCTTTTGTACTTTGCTGATCTGACATGTACCCCCAATTATAGAAAGAGTCTTCTCCTGTCAAAGGGTCAAAGCAGTGGTGAAGCCATCACCTGGGGCCAGAGTTGGGGTATGGCCTGGGTAAAGTCCACATCTGATATCTACAAATAAGACAACAGTTCACACTCACAGCCAGTTTAAAATCGCCACTTAACCAAAGCGCATGTGTTTGGATTGTGGAAAGAAAACTGAGCATGTGTAGAAAACCCACAGGAGCATAGAGAAAGCATGCCAACTTAGCACAGGAAAGTGTGGCCTTTATAAAATAACATGAACTTGAAAGAAAATATATAGATTATAAATTCAGATGTCCTTGGACAACAATATTCCAACTAAATCAATGGCTTTTGGCTTGTCCCTTCAGACGCCGCCACAGCGGAACGATGTTGATTTGGCATGTCATTTTACGAATGCCCTTCCTGCCACAACCCTCCCATTTGTATCCAGGCTCGGAACCGGCAACAAGGTTGCCCCTGGTAGCTGGGTGGGCCGACAGTATTTCTTTTAACGGATAAAAAATAAGGTTTTTACCTGTGACATAATGACATCTATATTTTTTGTATCTAAAATTCTTTTGAGCACAAGTAGCTACATCAATAAATCCAGCTTTGTTCACTCAGATAGAAATGGGTTTAGACTAGAGACTTAATAAAAGAAACCAAATAATTTGGGACTGCACCGTTCTCCTGTCCAGTCGAAACTTTCAGAATTTACATTTTACTTAAAACAAGATGTTACATATATATTATAAGGCCACTGAATAAAAAGTGATTCTATTCTTATTTTAGATTTTATTGCTCATTCACACATCCATGTAAACTTTCAAACATCCATATTTATATGCACACACTACATTCTATGAGCACAAGACCACACCTTTTTAAATATGCAACAAAGGAGATTCCAGTCAAATCTACTGAAACAAAATAAAGACTGGAAAAGTCAAGCTGTTTTGAAGTCAGTCAAATTTTACTCTAATAGTTTCAAGAATCCTAAATGAAGATACACATTGAGTGCCATCAACATCCTGGAACCTTTTCATGTCTTTCAAATCAAAAAAGTCCAACATAAGGCTTGTTAAGTCTCAAAATAGGGTCAAAACAGCAGAGTCCAACTAATCAACTAAATGAACCGCCAGTAACGGAGCCTTGGCTTTAGTACTCAAAATGAGGAGGCAAAGAAATAATGAACACACCAGGATTAAAGACTGCAGCAAAGCATTCCGCAAACAGTCTCCCGGGTCATCAGTAAAGATTTTAGTCGCACCTTAGCCATGCTAACATTTAAAGGTTAGATAAGGCATTTGAAATGCATTCACTCATCACAAACAGTCAATCTGAGTGGACCCTGCTGCAATGACCCACACTGGATCTTCAACTAGTGTAGTGTCTGCCTTGATTAAAGCCAGCTTGGTTGTAGTGCTGCCCACCATGTTGAAAGAACTGTTCAAACTGTCCTCCGTGGTTAAAATTCTGACCCCCTCTACCTCCCCACCCTCCCCCTTGGCCTCCTGCACCTCTACCTCCCCTTCCTCGGCCCCCCCGACCTCCTCGACCCCCACCTCTCTCCTGATGCCAACCTCCATCTTGGTGGTAATTGTCATGGTAACCGCCTCCTCCTCCATGATACCCAGGATCCTGGAAGCTTCCGTTGTTGTTTGCTCCTCCTCCATAACCACCTCTCCCGCCTCCTCCCTGATGACCTCCTGCATCCTGATAGTGGCCCTGGTTGTAACAGCCTCTCCCGCCTCCACCTCCATCTCCCCAGCCTCCCTGCACTTTCCCCCCTCTGCTGCCTCCTCCTCCTCTACTTCCCCTATCAGTATGCCCCCCTCTTTCGTAGCCTCCACGGCCACCTTGGGAGTAGTGATCGTAGCCTCCCCTAGTTCCTCCCTGCCCACCTCCACCGTAGTGTCCTCCACCTTGTGGAACATCTTGACGCTTCTGCCAAGAGGGCATCTCTGGAGGTGGTGGCTCAATCTCACATGGTCTGCCTCCTCTGTCTGGCACTCTGCCCATTAGAACCTGGGGAAAGCAAGCACATTAGGGTTATAAAGAAGCTCAAAAGCTGAATTACATGCTACTTTTATTTGTTGTTTGTATGATTTAAAAGAAAACCTTAATAATACAGAAAACACTATACTGTCATTAAAGGCACACGTATTTATGATACAGAAATAGCACGGACAAACAGCTGATACTGAAAAAACAAACAAACAAGAAGTTTACCCACCTTATTAATGGCACAGGCAGTCTTCTCCCTTATCTTGCCACTGCTTGTGCGTAAGATTTTGGAGAAGTCTTGTCGAGCAGCAAAAAGATGGGCAATGGAGATTTTACTTTTGGTGCAGAGAGCAGTTCGCAGTGGCTGGTAAACTTTGCCCAACTTTTCAGCATGTGTCTGTATAAAGGCAAACACGAGGAAGTTGTTTGCATTTTTAGAAAGCAATGTTGAACTCAAAAAAGTTAGGACACATAAAATGTCAAAAGAAAAAAAATCCTTTACTCCATATACACATCTAGCAGGACGTATGAAACATAATAATTATTAGCCTGTATATATACAAACTGGTTTTCCTAAGCTTATTCTGAATTTGACGCCAAAAACTTGGAGCAAGGGCACCAGAGGACTGGAAACATTTTGTAATGTTAAAAAACAACAAGTGCAGAAAAACTAACTAACTAACCAAAAACCAAGTCACACATCAAGAATTGGGCAAAAAAGTATTTTAGAATTAAGGATGGGGTGGGGTTCACTAACCATGAAAGACTGTGGCTAAATAGTTCGACAACTTAATAAAGTTTGAGGATTTCATCACCAAGGTTACATACTATCATACTAACATTCAGACAGCCCAGAGAAGTCTCTGTAATGGAGTGACAAGGCCAAAACTAACTGATCTTCAATGTGAAGCGCACATTCAACAGTGGCGGAATGGTTCAACCACTGGCCACTTGCTCTACATTGATGACATCAAGCTGTACACCAGGAGCGAACGAGACATCGACTCGCTGATACATACCACCAGGATATAAAGCCGAGACATCGGGATGTCATTCGGACTGGATAAGTGTGGTCGGATGGTAGCAAGGAGAGGAAAGGTAGTCGCTAAGCGGAAGGAAGGAGGCAATGGATTATTAAGCGTCAGAGCCACTATCCCTGATGAAACAACTAAGCTCCATGAATACGTCAGGAAGATGGCCCAAAGTGATGACGTGCTTGGTGAATACCTCAGGTAACAGAAAGCAGAGGAACATGGAAAGGAAGAGCGGGAGCCCTCACGGAAGGACAAACGGTATGTATCGGCAGATAGAAGAAGTGGCTGATCCTACCAAAAAAATAAAAAAATCCTACCAGTGGCTGGACAAAGCTGGACTGAAAGACAGTGAAAGACAGACAGAGTGGCTCTAACAGATTCCAGGAGCAACATCTGAGATCCGTCCAGACGAGTGCAGTGCTAGAACAGCTAAAATACTGCACAGGACCCTTAAAAACTCCCAGGCCTCTGGGAGAGGACCCGAGCTTAACCTTAAGTGTATGCAATAAAAACTGAAACAGAACAGAAAGCAAGTTGGTGAATGTGCCATCTAACGTGGAGGCAGGGAAGCAAGCTGGATTCAGCAGAGTGTATGTGAGGTAGATCACCCACATAAAAAATTACATCATTTTAAATTATCCCACAACCTCTTTGTGTACATGCATCGCCTTTTTCACTATTGTAGTGGTTAGAGACTGAGGAGTTAGTGTATATAATATGTTAGTTATATTTAATCTGTAATTTATTATATAAATTGTAGTTCATCATTTAACATGTCGCATTGCTCTGTTAAGCCAGTTGGATTCGGCACAGAGGAAGTGTGTGTGCATTAGTGGGAGAAGAGAGGAAGGCTCAGTATGACCTGTCGTATGTCCCAGAATTGACCAGTTCTCAGCACATTTAACTGGTAAACAAGGTCTTTGTGTGGTGACGTCTGGGATGAAGAGTCTGGATTAAGGTTTTCTGGTGGGGGGAGCGCTTATTCCTTCTCCCCTTGGATGTTTTATTTTTGCTGTTTTTTGTCCATGTGGCTGTAAGCTGCTTCCTTTGACTGAGTGAGCTTTTATCCTGTCTGATGCAAACTGGAACCTCTGTGTATTTATTTTGGTAATATATGGCAGTCTGAGTTTATGCAAAGCACTAATGATAACATTTGTACGAAATCTCCTAAAACATGTTTTAGTGTGGGTGTTTGTTTCAGTACATCATTTAAAATATTTCCAAGTACCTTTGCTCTGTCGGACCACCCAAAAGACTGCACAGTCACATCAAGACGTTTCAGCAACATATTTCTTCTCACTTCGTACTCATTTACTAGTGCTTGGTTTATAGCTTCAATTTTCTCCTACCAAATGGAAAAAACAAAAGAGAGGAATCATTCACTCATGCAGCGTTTCCATCTGAATTGAATTCTTGTAATTTTTTGTTTTTACCAAGTGCACAGGTCCAAGTGTCTTGTTCATCAAAGGCTCTCCTACGTGATTTGGTGGAACTCGACTTATAGCTTCTTTCAGCTGAGGGGGAAAAAAAAATTATACTGTTAATTAAACCACAGTGATAAAAAAGAAACACGTAGAACAACATCTATTCTCACACGGTTACAGGTGCTTTTAAGTAGTACCAAAAAATTCTGACTATGCTAAGCGTGTGGGTCTTTTTAGAAATGGAATGATGATTCACAGTTTGAAAAACACTGTGCTTCTTTCGAGAAATTCAGTTTTTGTTTTGAGATGCAAAATGTGCCTTTGTGACCAGAACAACTGACCTTCTTCTCAATTCCACTGAAGAATTGGAACATGGTGATGTTGGCAGGAGGTTTAGACATGCCAAGCGCCATGCAGATGCCTTTTAGTTCCTGAAACACAGGACTGCCAGACTCTTGAGCCTTCTTCTGGGGCTTGTTAATCAGAACCATCCTGGACGCCTCCAACTCAGATATGAGGAAG
This sequence comes from Channa striata, assembly GCA_033026295.1. Taxonomy (NCBI): domain Eukaryota; kingdom Metazoa; phylum Chordata; class Actinopteri; order Anabantiformes; family Channidae; genus Channa; species Channa striata. The sequence goes on along the minus strand of CM065180.1, from coordinate 281,747 downwards.
GCTGGTTTCAGAAAGGGATATAATATATAAAAGAATGTCAGAACAGAAGTTTTACAGATATCAGTTCCCAGATCTAGTTGCTAACTGTTAATAATACAACAGGAACAGAGCCGTCATAACTATTAATGTCTGTATTTTGACACGTCAAAATGTCTAGTGTAAAAAATGCCTAGTGGGGTAAAAGGCCAGCACACTAAGGTGTAATCAGATATGATAAATCTGCACATCTATGGAGATTAGACAGAGTTATACCTCAGAGCTAAGTGAACTCTTCAAACACTATTACACAGGTACAGCTGCACCCAAACTAAACATAATGCACACAATGGAAAAACATAACCAAGGTGTGGGGCATGTGAAGTGCCTGCACACCCACACAGGATTAGATTCCTTTCTAGGGCTGTGTGGGTATGGACAGCATGTGCTAGACTCATCCCTGTCTTCTGTGAATTTGGATAGAAATGTTATGGCATGGCAGTCTGTAGCTTTATCATTCTCTGAAACACATGTAGTTTAGTGATTGTATCTATATAACTTATCAAACACTCGGAATCTGCCAAAATAACTGATGGCACTTGAGTTGGGTACGAAGAAGGTGCACAGAGGCTGGACGCTGTGTTCTCAGCCTGTGAATAACGCACTTCAAATGTATGTGCAAGCGTTTATCACAGAGTGATGTAGTACAGCACAAAAACGTTTCTTTCTTGCGTTAAAAGCAGAGACGCTGCCTGTCTGTATTCATACTGAGGAGTAGCAAACAGTCTGTCCGGTCGAGGAGCCGCTGGGTGATATCTCCGCTGGTGAGGACAGAGTAAGGACAGGAAAGCTCTGACAGCAGACCACTCATTTCCAGCTGGAAGCTCTCTGCCTCACTTGGACCTAAAATAGGCCAGAAAGCAAACATGGTCAAAAGAACAGAGCAGAAAGAAACTGCCTAGTTTGATCTCAGTAATGATACTAGTGTACAACTTGGCAGAACTCAAGTGACAAGGTATAAATTATATCCACTTTCAGACCATTGGTTAAAAGCGTCACAATCTAACGCAACAACTAAATTACAGACAAAATTTTAAACAGCTGTCTATATCTAATAATACAACAAGTATATTTTTATATTTTTTTACACTTATTTGACATTGCCATCAACATTCAGCTGGCAAATGAAAATCATTTTAACATTAACTCAGTTCTCCACCAGCAGCAAATTGCGTTTTATGTCTTACAGTTTGTGGCGTGGACATTCTCCTCCAGTTTACAGTAGAGTCTAAGCTCTGAGACAATCCAGGCACAGAGCTTAGTAAACTCAGGTGAAGCTGCTCCACCAATAATGGCAGAATCAAGAGCTCCTTCCTCCAACAGTGGGCCTTGGTATCTGCAGTGATACACACAGTTAATGTAATGGCAAATAATAATTTTTAACCTTAGCCACAACTCTTTGCAACAGGCAGGTTCATGTCCAGATGGGCGTGTCCCTACCAAAGCTAAGGTGCTACTGAATTGTCTGCATCATTAATTTCGCAGATCTTAAACAGTCCTGTGGTGTTACTGGCAAGATGCAGAGTGGCAAGGTTGCTGCATCTTGTCCACCAGAAATGCGACTCTTGAAGTGTATTCAAAGTGATAACTTCAACAGATGGGACTTTGAAGTTATCGCTGCATTTGGGTCACTTAGACATATTAGTTTTATGACAGATCAGCCACAGGCTTATAAGCGACTTGTATGTTGTTGTGTAAAAACCCCGTCAGAGGTACTCTGTGGAGGCACAGGTGAGCTCTGACGTCATTGATCAGCAGCAATCAGTGTCACAGGTTAACGAGCAAGTTTGGAATTGCACTGTTGTGGTTCAGCTCTGAAAACTGAAAAGAAAAAAACTTCTGAATATGAGGTGACAGTTGGTTCAAAAGCCACAGTGTTACAACCTACACGTTACGTTTTCTAGGTTTAAATCATGTTCACGATCTAGTCCGGAAAAAAATCTTTACCTAAATCTGGTTTCAGGGAGGATATTGGCAGGCAACCAAACGTCCGTGCTGCGAAAACACTGGCTCAGCATGTTTTACCATCGACACCAAAAGCATCTACTGACTAATTCGTGCATTTTTGGCGACTAGCTCGAATTTTTCTGAAACGAACCGTGACGGGAGCGGCTTCTGCTGACGCAGTTTTTTGGGCACAACGTGCACGTTTGATCCCTTTTCTCTCTCTCACACACTCACACACACACACACAGGTAACTCTGCTGCATCACCATCGTTGTATACACTGCGTCATTGTTGGACTAAATGTGTTGACCGGAGCGGCTTAGCGGAAGTGAGGCTAAATGCGCTGGCTAAAATAGTGCCGTTAACGTTAAAGTCAATCAAGGCTAGTCCCTGCAACGTCAGCCTTTGCGTGAAATGTTCGAGAGTGGCGGCACGTTGGGTGTTTCACTTACCCTAAATCTTCAAGAGAGACGAGAATGTCATTCTCCATTACACTTAATTACAGTTATGTTTTAAAATGAAGTAATATGAAATAAGGTTTTCACATCAGCCACCTCAGCTGATCCACGTTTAACTTCTTCTTCTTCGTCTGCTGCTTCTTCCTTCTTCTTCTTCTTCTGTCGATTTTCTGTGGACACGATTGTTACCGCCACCTACTGGACCGGGGTGTAGAACAAAAGAAACGTGGTTGTTTGTGACAAAACTCTGTCCTGAGCAGAGCCCAAAAACGTTTTTGACAGCACATTTATTTTACTGCAGTACAAAATGTTTAAAACTGTGGGAAAAAAAAAACTTTTCCTTTGTTTTACAATTTTCCACCTTTCTCTCGCCCTCAAACGTTGTTCTCTCAGGCCACAGGTTTCTCACTTGTGATCCAAAAACTTGCACTTCTTGTTTATTGGTTTGCAGTTACACAGTGGGAAGGCAGTGAGGCTCCCCACAGGCTCAAGTCATTCACAAACAATGATGGGGCACCGGGTAAGATGGCGCCAGTGAGGTCGGCTCCTGTCACGACTGCTCCGTCCACACTTTCTCTGTTTAACAACTATTACCTCTTTCTTTTCGTACAACAGAGACTATCTCAAATTCAAAGCGGCCAAGGGAGATCTTGAGGAGCAACAAATGACGTGAACTGAAGCGACTCGCAAGGGCAACATGCATGAAGACAGTGTGTTCATCCTCTCTGAGCATGATGTGAGGAGAGAGTTCTGGAGAGTAAATACCATGAAAGCAGCAGCAGCACATCGCAACACGGGTCGAATTCTGAAAGCCCGCGCTGACCAACTAGCACAGAGATTTTGAATCTCTCCCTGAAACACTCTATTGTCCCCATGTGTTTCAAACAGTACAGGCTCCCTGTCCTAGAGACTATCTATAGCAACTGGACCAAAGCCAGGAAGATTAGATTAGATTAGATTAGATTCAACTTTATTGTCATTACACATGTACAAGTACAAGGCAACGAAATGCAGTTTATGTCTAACCAGAAGTGCAATAAGCAGCAAGTGCAGGATATAGGTTATAAATTACCTCGAGAAAATATGTACACAAGAAATTATGGATCATATTTACAGATGCTATGAACATACTATACAGGGTGTTGTTAACTAGAGCAGAAATTTACAGATTGAATATGCAAGTAGATATGAATATAATATGCAGTTTGCTATTTACAGACATTTTACAGACGTGTATTTACAGGTGAGTATATACAGGCTAGTGCAATGAGTATGTGCAATATTGAATAGTGCAATGGTTATGGGGAGAATGTCGGGGTGTATGATTGTGGCAAAGAGGTCAGTGAAGTCAGTGGGGGCAGAGTTCAATAAGGAGACAGCTCTAGGAAAAAGCTGTTCCTCAGTCTGGTGGTTCGTGTCCGGGGATATCTAAAGCGCCTGCCTGAAGGCAGGAGAGAAAACAGTCTGTGGGCGGGGTGAGAGGAGTCCTTAAGAATACTGCGTGCTCGACGCAGACAGTGTTTCTTTTGAATGTCCTCAATGGCTGGAAGTGGAGTCCCGTAATCGTTGGGCAGTTTTCACTACCCGCTGCAGTGCCTTACGCTCCGCAGCAGAGCAGCTCCCATACCAGACTGTGATACAGTTGGTTAGGATGCTCTCTATTGTGCAGCGGTAGAAGTTCACCAGGATAGCCGAGGGAAGATGGTTTTTCTTGAGTGTTCTCAAGAAGAAGAGGCGCTGGTGAGCCTTCTTGATTAGGCTGGAGGTGTTGGTGGTCCAGGACAGGTCCTCCGAGATGTGGGTACCCAGGAACTTGAAGGATGAAACAGGCTCAAAAGCCATCCCGTTAACATGGATGGGATCGTGTGAGCCTCTTTTCTCCTTCCTGAAGTCCACAATTAGCTCCTTGGTCTTGTTGGTGTTAAGGAGCAGATTATTATCCCTGCACCAAGTGACCAGATGCTGGACCTCCTCCCTGTAGGCAGTCTCATCGTTGCTGTTGATGAGACCGATCACTGTTGTATCATCTGCAAACTTAATGATGGTGTTAGATCCATGCATGGGCTTGCAGTCGTGGGTGAAGAGGGAGTAGAGGAAAGGGCTCAGCACACAGCCCTGTGGTACCCCAGTGTTGAGCGTGATGGTGGTGGAACAGATGTGGTCTGACCTAACATGCTGAGGTCTGTTGGTCACAAAGTCCATGATCCAATTGCAGAGTACTATGTTAATGTCCAGGTCTCTAAGTTTGGTAATTAACTTAGAGGGTATTACAGTGTTGAATGCTGAGCTGAAGTCAACAAACAGCATTCGTGCATAAGTGTTCTTATTGTCCAGGTGTGTTAGCACAGAGTGCAGTGCAATGGAGACTGCATCCTCTGTGCTCCTGTTGCCACGTTAGGCAAACTGGTGTGGGTCTAGTGTGGGTGGGAGACAGTCCTTCAGGTTTGCCAGGACCAGCCGCTCAAAGCACTTCATAATGATGGGCGTGAGTGCTACAGGGCGGTAGTCGTTCAGGCATGTTGGGCTGGAGTGTTTCGGCACTGGCACAATGGCGGTGGATTTAAAGCATGTTGGCACAGCTGCTTGGGCAAGGGACATGTTAAAAATGTCTGTGAATACCCCAGTAAGCTGCTCAGCACATGCTCTAAGAATGCGTCCAGGGATGCCGTCTGGTCCAGCAGCCTTGTGCACGTTGACCTGGCTCAGTGCGGTGTAGACGTCTGTGGAGGTGAGTGTATGGGTGAGAGGTTGGTTGAAGGAGTGATTCTGGTGGCAGGTTCTTTGTTGTCTCCTTCAAAGTGAGCATAAAAGTCATTAAGCTGGTTCAGGAAAGAGACATTTGTGTCCGGGAGGGTAGAGTGGCTGTGTTTGTAGTCCGTAATGGCCTGGATGCCCTGCCACATGCGTCGAGGGTCAGAGTTGGAAAAGTGCTCCTCTAGCTTTAGTTTGTAGCAGTGCTTGGCCTTTTTGATGCCCCTCTTCAGATTTGCCCTGGAAGTGCTGTAGGCTTCTGCGTCACCGGATCTGTAGGCAGCATTACGTGCCTTCAGCAGGAGGCGCACCTCCTTGTTCATCCATGGCTTCTGATTTGGGTATGTGGTGATCTGCTTCTGAGATGTAACACTGTCTATGGTGGCATTAATGTAATCCAGAACAGAGGAAGTGTAGCTGTTTATGTCCGTGTGAGAGCCAGGGAAGCAAACGTACTCCAGTCTGTGTGTTGAAACCTGTCCTGGAGTGTGAAGTCAGCCCCTGCTGGCCACACTTTGATGTTCCTCACTGATGGCTTCACACGGTTGATGAGGGGTGAATACTTGGGGGTGAGGAACAAAGAAAGGTGATCTGATTGTCCCAGGTGGGGGAGGGGGGTCACAGCGTAGGCTTCGGCCATGTTTGTGTATACATGGTCCAGCGTCTTTTTTCCTCTGGTGTGACAAAAAACGTTTTGGTGGAATTTGGGGGGCACTGCCTTTAGGTTGGAGTGATTGAAATCTCCAGCAACAATAAATGCAGCCTCCGGGTGAGCAGTCTGTTGTTTGCTGATGGCCGTATGAAGTTCCTTCATAGCGAGCTTGGCATCAGCATCGGGAGGGACGTAAACAGCAGTTGTAATGGTGGAGGTGAACTCCCGTGGCAGATAGAATGGTCTACACTTAACCATTAGAAACTCTAGGTTAGCTGAGCAGTGTCTCCCAAGAGTGACAGAGTTCGTGCATCAAGCTTTGTTAACATAAATGCACAGTCCTCCTCCTCTGGTCTTACCGGATTCATCTGCCGTTCTGTCTGCCTGGAACACGTGGTGGTCAGCTAGCGTGATAGCATTGTCCGGTACGCCGCTGTTTAACCAAGTTTCAGTGAAGATTGTGATGTTACAGTTCCAGAGTCTCTTGCTGTGGTTGATGTTGAGTCGAATCTCGTCCATTTTGTTCACCAGCGACCGTACATTAGCGAGGAAAATGCTGGGCAAAGATAGCTGGTGTGGTGTTAGCCTTAGCTTAGCTCTTAGCCCTCCGCGTTTCCCCCGTCTTTGTTTACGGTCGCGACGCCGTCTCCGAGCACTTCCGCCCGGCCGGGTAGGGTGCGCGGCCTCGGGTGTTCTGGCGATCTCAGGGTTGAGTCGAAGAATGTTGGTAAAACTGTCGGAAATGTACAAACCAATATCCAGAAGCTCCTGTCGGGTGTACGATATAAATGCACTACTGTTCTGAACGAACAGACCCGAGATGAGCAGGAAAAATACTGCAAAAATGCAGAATCTGGAGAGACACCGGGCCTCGCGATGTGCACACGCCGCCATCTTGAGTCGTAAGAAGATAGTGAAAGACCTCAACCATCCCATCAATGGACTCTTTTCTCTCCTGCCATTCCATGGCAGGCCTTTCGGGCCCTCAAACAGAACACCTAACCTGGACTACACTGCTCTTTAATTTTAACTGGTTTCAACAAGGACTGACATTTACACACCCGCTGCCATAACACTTAAGAAATCAGCTTTCCAGAGAAAGCCGACTGTCACTCGGTTACTAAGTGTTCTTCTTTGGTGGAAGTGAATCACGTCCGTCCAATGTGCCCAGGGGAGCCTTTTCGACAGCTGATTTCTCAACCAGAGAAAGGTAGGTAAAAAAATCATGTCATCAAAATGTTTACATCAACTGAGTCAATACAGGCTGCAGGCTAAAATAAAAGCCTTTGAAAGTCTCGCTGGCATGAAGAGTAAAGTAAACCTTTCACCCAGATTTATCCAACAGCATGCCATTCAGCCTCACAGAAATTAGTGATGTGTCGTTAGTTCAATGTGAACTAATCTCGCATGTGACTTGGGAGTAATGCGTCCTCTCAGTGAGCGATTCGTTCATTTTCATGCAGTACCTTCTCTTGCCACATGGCAGCAGCTGCATAAACTCAGTCAGCAGGACAGGAAACAGAAATGATTTGATTCACGATTCACTCAACTTTGCTCAGGTCGTCGTTCTTTAGTCGCGTGACAGCCAGGCCGCTCCAGCTCTGTGGCGAGCAGCAAGTACTACAGTTCTCTCAGGTTGTTCATACTGATTATTATTGATCGTTCTTTATTCATTTGTCATGTGACAGCCACCACGTCACTGTCGTGCCGTTAAACAACAATTCAATTCAACTTTATTTATATAGCGCCAATTTACAACAAGGTCATCTGAAGGCCCTTTACATAATAAAGTCAAGACTATACAAACATTTAGAGAAAACCCAACAAATCCCCCTTGAGCAGCTATAGGCAACAGTGGAGAGGAAAGACTCCGTTTACCGGAAGAAGTCTCCAGTAGAACCAGGCTCAGTGTGGGCGGCCATCTGCCTTGACCAGTTGGGCTTAGTGGAAAGTGGAGAGAGAAAAGAACAGAGCAACAAAAGCAACAACAAGACATTGGGCAGGTTAGTAGGACCAGTAGCTGCGCAGTGGAGGACACACAGCGCCAAATCCGGGGACACCTGAAGAAAGGGACAGAGAGAGGGGGACTGAGAGAGGGGGACAGAGAGGGAGAGAGACGACTACGGGACAAAGAAGATACAGAGTTAATGTCATACAGTGGTGACATTATAGATGTGGGGTGAGAGGAGAGAATGAAGAGAAGAGAAAGTGGCTCAGTGCAGAGTCCCCCATCAGTCTAAGCCTATAGCAGCATGACTATAACCAACTATAAGCTTTATCAAAGAGGAAGGTCTTGAGCCTAGTCTTAAGTAGAGAGGGTGTCTGCTTCCCGAATCTGGACTGGGAGCTGGTTCCACAGGAGAGGAGCTTGATAGCTAAAGGCTCTGCCTCCCATTCTATTTTTGGAAATTCTGGGAACCACAAGTAGGCCTGCATTTTGGGACCGAAGTGGTCTAGTAGGATGATATGGTACTAGGTGATCTTTTAGATATGATGGGGCTTGACCATTTAAAGCTTTATAGGTAAGAAGAAGGGTTTTAAATTCTATTCTACATTTAATGTGAAGCCAATGGAGAGAAGCTAATGAAGGTGAAATATGATCAAAGCTTCCTCAGATTAACAAATACAAATTAGCGAATCGTCTATGTGCTGTTACACAGAAGTTTGTCAAATTTGGTGGTACCAGAGAAAGAATAATTTGTACAGTTTTACTTCATTCAAAAATAAGTTGTGCGCACAAGAGAATTCTCAAATAAAAAATTATCACCGTTAACAGGGAGTTTTACACAGGCTTTATGCCACTGATGATGGCTTCCTGTTTTAAAGAGTGTTTGTTCTGCCATGGTCTACACTCTGATTTTGGGAGGACTGTCAGAGGTCCCACATCGCTTATATGACCTATGTCATATTTATGGGCTGCCCAAAGATTGTGGAATTTGCTCGAGTTCTGGTGGTAAACTAGTTTCAGTGATGGTAAAGGCTGCAGCATGCGCAATATCAAAGCTCTCAGTGAGCTCAACTGTTCTATAAGCTTTGTACAACTGGTGTAATTGTACGATGTACATCACCCTTCCAGCTATATTCATCCTAGGATTGGATGCTGTTGGTTGGAATTCCTCGAGGAACAGCGTCTTCTGCAACCATGGGCCAAGGTCTTCCCAACTTCAATCAGATGGTTTTGCCAATAGGACATGTGGAGTATTCCCCTAAATAGTTCTTCCTGTTTAGAGGAGAGTGAGACAGAGGCAACAGCAGCAGTCTTTGTCCGATACACATTTGTCAAACATATCACTTCATCTTCCCCATTTTCTACATACCACTGACCTTCATATTCACTTTCTGGTTCTACCTTCACGTCTGCTGTGCTGTATAGCGACTTTGATGTTGGAATGTTTCTGTATGTGTGCTGTGTGTGTGCAAAATCTATAAGCTGCTGTGTAACACGAGTGTTATCAGCAAGTTTACACTTACATGCATATTGTAAATGTATGTTAATGACCTAAGTGACCTGTGATGGATAGTCCCCATCTCCCTGTTTTAAGACTTTTGATGCCATCAGGGGTTGAATCTAACACTATGACAGTTTGAGACATTATGAATTATGATATTATGATTTTCTTTTAATGTGAGTGAGAGTGTGGGTGTGGGTCACCTGATCTAGCGTCTGCATTGCCTGCTTCCTCACCAAATCAGCCCTTGCTTAATCACAGAGCAGCCTCTAGACCAATGTCCATTTTCTCCATACTCAACTCAACTCAACTCAACTTTATTTATAAAGCCCTTTAAAACAGTTTTGGCTGACCAAAGTGCTGTACACAGCTACAGAAAACAAGACAATACGTAAAACAGTGACTAGTAAATAAAATGACAATAAAACAAGAGAATAAAACAAAGGAACAAACACAGAGTCCTCATGCTGAATTAAAAGCCAGAGAATTAAAATGGGTCTTCAAATGAGTTTTAAAAATGGACAATGAAGGTGCCTGCCTAATGTGCAGTGGTAGGGCATTCCACAGTTTGGGTGCTGCTACGGCGAAAGCTCTATCCCCTCTAGGCTTGCGCCGTGACTTTGATACTGTCAGGAGAAGCTGGTCAGGTGACCTGAGAGACCGGGAAGGAGCATAGGGGATAAGTAGCTCGGTAAGATAAGTGGGGGCAAGACCGTGTAAAGATTTAAAAACAAATAAAAGAATTTTAAAATGAACTCTAAAATGCACAGGCAACCAGTGGAGAGTCGCCAGGATGGGAGTTATGTGCTCCCTCTTACGTGCCCCAACCAAGAGACGAGCAGCAGCATTTTGGACCAGTTGGAGACGTGCAAGGGAGGATTGATTTACTCCAAAATACAGTGCGTTACAGTAATCCAGCCGAGATGTAATAAAGGCATGGATTACTGTTTCAAAGTGCTGCCGTGAAACAAAAGGCTTTACCTTAGCCAGCTGCCTAAGGTGGAAAAAGCCAGACTTAACAACGGCACTAATTTGGTGATGCAATTTAAGATCACTGTCCATCTTAAAACCTAGATTTGAAGCAGTCTGCTTATCAAACTGTGCCAAAGGGCCAAGGTCAAGTAGGGAGGGTTTACCAGAGCCATTTGGACCGAACACCATCACCTCTGTTTTTTTATTGTTAAACTTTAAAAAACTTATTGCCATCCATTCCTTAATGTCATTAAGGCATGACAGAAGTGATTTTAGACTGAAGTCATCACTTTTCTTCAGTGGCATATAAATTTGAGTATCATCAGCATAACAATGGAAAGAGATCCCATGTTTCCTCAGGATGGAACCTAGAGGAAGTATATACAGGGAAAAAAGGAGAGGCCCTAAAATTGACCCTTGAGGAACTCCATATAACAGGGGAGCTGAAGATGATTCATAACCAGCAAGGTTTACACTCATGGTTCTGTCCATGAAATAGGACCTAAACCACTTCAAAGCGGTACCATGAATGCCCACCAGCTGGTGCAGCCGTGTTAATAAGATGTTATGGTCCACAGTATCAAAAGCAGCAGTCAGATCTAGCAGAACAAGGATCATAAAATCACCAGCATCAGTTGCTAGGAGAATATCATTAAATACCCTTAACAATGCTGACTCTGTGCTATGCAAGGCTTTAAAACCGGACTGAAAAACTTCTAAAAGATTTTGTTCAGCTAAAAAAGATTTCAGCTGCATATAAACAATTTTCTCTAGGATTTTAGAGATGAAGGGCAGCTTGGAGATAGGCCTGAAATTAGCCAACTCAGTGTGGTCGAGACCTGGTTTCTTAAGCAGGGGTTGTATTACTGCATGTTTGAAATTTGCCGGTACAACACCTGAAGTCAGGCTTCCGTTTATAATAAGCAAGACCAAATGCCCTAAACTGGGGAAAACCTCTTTAAGAAAATGATGCCAGGCTTCTGAGTTATGGTGGTGCTGCCTCTTCCCTTGGCTACGCCACCTTCTTTGTCCTCTCTGTGTCTCTTCTGCACGCTCTGCATGTTACAGAATGAGTGGATAGCAATTTTAGGTTTCATTCTGGTTAGAAATTAATCCTTCAATTTGGGCCTCACAGGCACTCGTGGGGTTCCTTCCCAGTCCATCCTCTGGTGGAGTTTGACAGCTTGTTAACATCCCTGCTGATGTTTCAACAGCCATTCCGTTTCCTGCAAAGTTGTTTTGTAGTCTTGGACCACCCACTTCTTAGCATTTCCATTTGTGTGAGTGTTCTTGATGTCTACATGTCCAGCTCCTCAACATTGGGGGAGTCTAAACTCCTCCTGCGGTAAGCGTATTGCGTCACTTCCTGTTTCTTCACACTGTTTCGGGTCTCTGCCGAAGGATTGTTCACTGGTTAATCGTAGCTCTTGTTTTCTAAATCAGTGACTTATCTGTGTATAAACTATCACTTGGGCATAAGATTTGTTTACGCAAACACCTGCTCTCCTGAAATAACTTAACAAACTAGCTAATCGCTAACTAAACCTAATCGATCTAGCTTCGTTAGCCTAGCACCTAGCAATGGCTTCTCCGTCTCCTTCTGTCTCTCCTCTGACTTGCTCTGTCTGCCACATGTTTAGTTTTTCCTCGGCCTCCTTTAGTGATAACGGTACTTGTAATAAATGTGAGGTTATTGCAGCTTTGGAGGCGAGGCTCTCTGAATTGGAAACTCGGCTCCGCACCATGACAAACAATCCAGCTAGTCAGGCCCGGTAGCTGGTGCGGACCAACCTAGCATAGCCATTGTTAGCTTAGCCACTGTTAGCTGTTCCCCAGCAGTACCCGAGCAGCCGGGAAGCCAGGCCGGCAGGGTGACGGTTAAAGCGATCTAATGCTAAACAGACGCCCCAGGTTCACCACCAGCCGGTTCACGTTTCCAATCGATTTTCCTCACTCAGCGACACACCCGCTGAGGAACGAACTCTGGTAATTGGCGACTCCATAGTCAGAAACGTGAACTTAGAGACGCCAGCGCCATAGTCCAATGTTACCCTGGGGCCAGAGCGGCGACATCGAATCCTATTTGAAGCTCCTGTCTAAGGATAAACGTAGATACCGTAAGATCATTATTCATGCAGGAACAAATGACGCCCGATTACGCAAATCGGAGGTCACTAAAACGAATATTGAATCGGTGTGTAACTTTGCAAAGACAATGTCGGACTCCGTAGTTTTCTCTGGACTCCTGCCAAATCTGATCAGTGACGACATGTATAGCCGCATGTCGTCATTCATCCGCTGGCTGTCTAGGTGGTGTCCAGCAAACGATGTGGGCTACATAGACAATTGGAAAAGTTTTTGGGGAAAACCTAGGCTTATTAGGAGAGACGGCATCCATCCTACTTTGGATGGTGCCTCTGTCTTATCAAAAAATATGGCTGATTTTGTTAGACAACCAAAAGATTGACAATCCAGAGTTGAGCCTAGGACGCAGAGATCCAGTCCTACACGCCTCTCTGCAGTGTCCTTACCGCCGCCACCCCCCCACAACTCCCACATTCCTATAGAAACTGTGTCTGTTCCCCGATTAACTAAATTTTACAAACTAAAAATGATCACAAGAGGAGTTAATCATAATAACTTAATAAAAATCAGGACTGCTCCTCTTACTGAACAAAAAACTAAAACAATTAAATGTGGATTATTAAATATCAGATCTCTCTCATCTAAATCTCTGTTATTAAATGACTTGATAAGCGATCATCAATTCGATTTATTTTGTCTCACTGAAACCTGGTTGCAGAAGGAAGAATATGTTAGTTTAAATGAGTCGACCCCCCCAAGTCATATTAACTATCATGTTCCTAGAAGCTCAGGCCGAGGTGGAGGAGTAGCAACAATCTATCACTCAAGCTTACCGACCTAAACATAGTTATAACTCATTTGAGAGTCTTACTCTGAGACTTTCACACCCAATTTGGAAAACTCAAAATCCACTTCTATTTGTTATTGTGTATCGTCCTCCAGTCCCTTATTCTGAATTTTTGACTGAATTCTCAGATTTTCTAGCCGACTTAGTGCTTAGTGCAGATAAAGTCGTCATAGTGGGCGTTTTTAACATTCATGTAGATGCTGACAGTAACTCCCTCAACACAGCATTTACTTCATTATTACATTCAATTGGTTTCTCTCAAATTGTAAATGAACCCACTCACTGTTTTAGTCACACCCTAGACCTTGTCCTTGCATACGGTATTGAAATTGATAAACTAACAGTATTTCCTCATAATTCTGTTCTCTCTGACCATTTTCTAAGATCATTTGAATTTAATTTAATGGACTACACAGCAGCTAGAAAGAAGTTTTGCTTCAGTAGGTGTTTATCTGAAAACACTGTGAACAAATTTAAGGAAATGATCCCTTCATCATTTACCTCAACACGTACCGATATAACTGAGAGTAGCCTCATTAACTGTACTCCTGCACAAGTTGATTACCTTACTGATAATTATGCAGCATCTTTACGTTCAATACTTGATAGTGTTGCCCTTCTAAAAAAGAAGGCAGTAATTCTGAATAGGCGATCTCCATGGTATAGCTCGCAAACCCGCAATTTAAAGCAGGCGTCACGAAGACTAGAAAGGAAGTGGCGTTCCACTCATTCACAAGAATCACGCCTAGCCTGGAATAAGAGTTTATACTTATACAAATTAGCACTCCGTAAAGCCAGAACAGCTTATTATTCATCACTAATAGAGGAAAACAAGAACAACCCCCGTTTTTTTTTCAGCACTGTAGCCAGGCTGACTAAGAGCCATAGTTCAGTTGAGACTAGTATTCCCTCAACGCTATGTAGCAATGACTTCATGACCTTCTTCACAAACAAAATCATAGCTATTAGAAATAAAATTCACCAGACCCTCCCCACAAATACAACAGAATTAGAATCATCAGTAAGTCCTCAGTCCCTTTTAGACTGCTTTGTGCCCATAGACCCTGCTGCATTAACTTCAACTATTATGGCATCTAAACCAACAACATGTCTGCTAGACCCTATTCCAGTTAGACTGCTCAAAGATGCTCTACCCTTATTAGACACGTTCGTATTAGATATCATTAATCTATCCTTACAAACAGGATATGTACCAAAGGCCTATAAGATAGCTGTAATCAAACCTCTACTTAAAAAACCTAGTCTGGATCCAGATGTCTTAGCCAATTACAGACCAATATCCAATCTCCCCTTTATTTCTAAAATACTTGAAAAAGTAGTTGTAAAGCAATTATGTGACCACCTGCGCAAAAACGACTTGTTTGAAGAATTTCAGTCAGGATTTAGAGTTCATCATAGCACAGAAACCGCACTGATTAAAGTCACCAACGATCTTCTTCTGGCTTCAGATAACGGACTTGTCTCTATACTAGTTCTGCTAGATCTTAGTGCTGCATTTGACACCACTGATCACAGAATATTATTACAGAGACTAGAACATGTTATTGGAAGGAACAGCACTAAATTGGTTTAAATCGTATCTATCAGATAGATTCCAATTTACTCATGTTAATGATGAATCTTCGACATACACAAAAGTTAGTTATGGAATTCCACAAGGCTCTGTGTTAGGACCAATACTCTTTACTCTATATATGTCTCCCCTTGGCAACATTATTAGAAAACACTGTAAATTTTCACCGCTACGCTGATGACACGCAGTTATATCTATCTATGAAACCTGACGAAACAAATAAATTAATCAAACTACAAGCATGTCTAAAAGACATAAGGGACTGGATGACGTATAATTTTCTTCTTCTAAACTCAGATAAATCTGAAGTTATTGTATTTGGGCCTAATAGTCTAAGAGACATGTTTTCTAACCATATCGCTACTTTAGACGACATAACTCTTGCCCCCAGTAGTACTGCAAGGAATCTTGGAGTCATTTTTGACCAGGATTTGTCATTTACCTCACACATAAAGCAAATCTCTAGAACAGCCTTCTTCCACCTACGGAACATTGCCAAAATTAGGAGCATCCTATCCCAAAGCGATGCTGAAAAATTGGTTCATGCATTTGTTACTTCTAGATTGGACTACTGTAATTCTCTACTTTCAGGCTGCCCCAGTAACTCTCTATAAAGCCTCCAATTAATCCAAAATGCTGCAGCAAGATTACTGACTGGGATTGGTAAAAGAGATCATATTTCACCTTCATTAGCCTCTCTCCATTGGCTTCCCATTAAATGTAGAATATAATTTAAAACCTTTCTTTTTACCTATAAAGCTCTAAACAGTCAAGCTCCATCATATCTAAAAGATCTCCTAGTACCATATCATCCTACTAGACCACTTCGGTCCCAAAATGCAGGCCTACTTATGAGTCCAAGAATTTCCAAAAATAGAATGGGAGGCAGAGCCTTTAGCTATCAAGCTCCTCTCCTGTGGAACCAGCTCCCAGTCCAGATTCAGGAAGCAGACACCCTCTCTACTTTTAAGACTAGGCTAAAAACCTTCCTCTTTGATAAAGCTGATACTTGGTTATAGTCATGCTGATATAGGCTGAGACTGCTGGGGGACTCTGCACTGAGCCACTTTCCTCTTCTCTTCATTCTCTCCTCTCACCCCACATTTATAATGTCACCACTGTATGACATTAACTCTCTGTCTTCTTGTCCCAGAGTCGTCTTTCTCCCTCTCTGTCTCCCTCTCTCTTTCCCTGTCTTCAGGTGTCCCCAGATTTGGCTACTGGTCCCACTATACTGCCCAATATTTTGTTGTTGCTCTGTTCTTCTCTCTCTCAACTTTCCATTCACCCCAGCCAGTCAAGGCAGATGGCCGCCCACCCTGAGCCTGGTTCTGCTGGAGGTTTCTTCCGGTAAATTGAGTTTTTCCTCTCCAATGTTGCCTATAGCTGCTCAAGGGGGATTTATTGGGTTTTCTCTACATGTTTGTATAGTCTTGACTTTATTATGTAAAGTGCCTTGAGATGACCTTGTTGTAAATTGGTGCTATATAAATAAAGTTGAATTGAATTGAATTGTGATTTCATGGGTGGCTGTGGCGCCTTGAGCAAGACACTGAACCCTGCTTAGTTGCTCCCGGTGAGCGTTGGCCAGCTGCATAGCAGCTCCCCCATCGGTGTATGAATGTGTGTGTGTTTGAGAGTGTGAATGGGTAGATAAGAAGCAGTGTAAAGTGCTTTGAGTACCAACAGGTAGAAAAGTGCTATATAAGTGCAGAACATTTACCATTTAATTGGGTACAGGTGGGATCTGGGGTTGGAATGTGTTTTTAGTGTCTCTCTTTATGAAAATGCACATAAACATTCAACAGTTTTAAAATACTTTGACCTTTAATAATGCAATCAACTGTCTGTTATCGTAGTTGCTGTGAACTAGTTTTTTTGCGTAAGTATGTACACTTTTTTTTAAATACTGAATTTGTTTACTCATAAAACACTGACACTGTACAACATCATTAACACCTTCCTGTTCTGTTCTCTGGTCTGAGGCAGTTTAACAGATTAGTTTTACTGACACTTTCAGGCCACAGGAACAAACTGTATGTTATCAATGACAAATTGTTATTAGCATTATATTATTGTTATATTAGAAACAATTCCGAAGTAAAAGAAATTTGTCTTTTCTGTCTTCAATTAACTAAGCCACTAATTCTCAGTCTACTGCTTGTTTCCATGTCCTGCCATCTGTCTTTTGAATTCCTCTCTTTGTTGGGACTATTACTGACCAACATTAAATGCCACAGTCTGTTACCATCTAAGTTACCTTCCGTTCAACTCACTTTATATCTTCAATATGTTTCACATGTGAGGGTCTGTTGGAGTGATTGTGCACATTTGAGGACGAGACTGAATGTAAAATGTAACACATTCATCATATTTATCAAAGTTTACTTCTTCTTTAGTTCATTGTAACAGACGTCACTGTGTGGTGACACGGGGGGAAACAGTTTGTAACCAGAAGCTGAATGAGAAACAGGACAGACTCAGACTGGAAACACACAGGTTAGATATCTGCAGCAGGGAGTGTGTATGACTGGTTAGTGATAATAATGAAGCATCACTCAATCAGGAGCAAATATGACAGATTATGTGACAGTAACAAGTTTAAGATCCTTTCACTGATCTGTGAATTCACTCAGTGAAGAACATGTACAAATGAATTTCTCTGTCCATAGAGCAGATCACATTTCAGTCCCTGCACAGTGTCTGTTTACAGCATGTTGGTGTCCCGGGAGCCAGGCTGCAGGATCTGAAGAGACAATATGAGTCGGATAGATTTTCTAAACCAGGGGTAGAACAAGGCATAAATCAGAGGGTTCACACAGGGGCTGACACATGCCAAAAAGATACCGGAGGCTGCAGGTAAAGATCCATCTGTTACAAAAAACAGAACATTATATGGGCAGTAACACATTAAGTACACAACTACAACAACACCCAGAGTCCTGGCTGCTTTCAGCTCCGATTTCTTCGTCTTTACCGTCCCTGAATGTTGGAGTGTGACGGCTGAAACATGAGAACGCATGGCACGAGCCTGAGACAAAGCCGTCACAAACACTCTTATATACAGAAGTATGATCACAGTGATTGGAGCAATAAATGTGAACACAATGTCAAAAACTGATTGAATGTATCGCACACCCACCACACACTGTCCATAGCAGGTATTATACAAACCTGGTTGAGCCAAATTTTCAGAAAAAAGTAGACCAATGTAGACGACACAAATGATCCAACACATACAAATACACGTTTTAGCCCTTGTCACAGTGACTCTGGTGGGGTAATGCAGAGGGTCACAAATAGCCACGTAGCGGTCGACTGATATAAGAACCATGATTCCTACTGAGGCAGAGAGAGCGACTGAGAACATATAAACATGTAGAGTACACAGGAGTTTACTAAGAAACCAACAGGCTGTTAGTCGATGAGCTTCTAACACTGACTCAAGTCCAAAAAGGAAATCTGACACAGCCAGAGAGAGGAGGAGGAGGTTGGTGGGTGTGTGCAGCTGCCTGCAGGGAGACAAAGACATGTAATGTAATATGAGATAGTGATGTACAGTGATATGTAGCATATCTGGACATTGAACATTCAAAAACATCGTCAGCAAAGCAGAAAATACGTCTAGTGTTAGGATGAAAAGTTATTTACACACTAACATTTTCATGTAAACCAAACTGTTAATAATTATAAAAAATATGAATTGTAAGTTTTGCTGAGTTTATCTCTGCCTGAAGTGGGAGACTGAGATGATGACGAGCAGGTTGAGAATCACAGAGAAACCAGAAATGAGGAACTGCAAATACATGAGGACAACGTCAGATTGACTTGTCCTTGGTTTCCAGCAGGAGGTATTGAGGAGTTCTGGAAAGCAGAGCTCTGCTCCATCCTGGTCGTCCATCCTCAAAGAGAGGAGGAGGAGATGCAGCTTCTGACTAAAACTCTGCCAGACAATGTAATATATCATTTACTGCTTTAACCTCCATCCCTCCCATTCTCTCTCTCTCATATTCTCTGCTGGATACTAATGACTCTCTAGGCGTTTCATCTCAATCATTCTCTACTTTTCTATTTTTTCTTGTTCCCTCCCATTTTACTTACAATTATAATGTAAATTAATAAGCCACATCATTAATACCACCTCAAGGTTTTAACATTGTGTTGGACAGGGGTCAGCATGGTGTGGTCATATTTGTAAAGATTTCCAGCTCCATAGTAAACATTCATAAACCTTTAGTACTCAGGTTGAAACTTAACATTTGAGAGGTGGGCACGTCTTTGTAAGAGATCAGTCAGATTTGAGTGCATGGTAAGACAGACTGTGGTGAGATGAAAGATCAAAATGCGTTGACATAGATATCACATACATTTTTTCTGCAAATTATCTGTTTCAAGTGATGGCAGATATATGGCAGATAGAGTTCAAAGATCATTTATGTCACAGGTCAGAGGATTAGGCAGCCGTTTTCTTTTCAGAAAGTCACTGATCCACAGACAGATGCTTGTGTTGCAGTACAGCTGGATGATTTGGTCAAAAACTTGGAACAGGATTGTGTGGAAGATTTTTTTCTAATTAACAAATTGTATGATGTGTCTGCTTTGTATTTATGAAGGAAAATATACAGGTTACTGATCATTTAGAGATGTATATTTCTCAACTGAAACACAAAGTTGAAAAAGCAAAAAAGCTGAAAATTGCAGTTTTCAAAATATTATATGTAGCCAGGTGACAATAGCAGTGCAGTTACAGGGTTTGCCACCAGAGCTAAAAAATGCTGCGTTCTCCATGAAATGTTGACTTTTTGTCGAGGTATTGTCACAACTCAGTTCGTCAGCCCCACATCCTCCCTTGCACTTTTATTTTGTTACCCGCTCTCCTCCACAGCCACGACTCAGGTTCAAGCCGTCTACTGCCACGACTCAGGTTCAAGCCGTCTACAGCCACGACTCAGGTTCAAGCCGTCTACTGCCACGACTCTGGTTCAAGCCGTCTACAGCCACGACTCCCCCTCAAGCCGTCTACTGCCACGACTCCCCCTCAAGCCATCTACTGCCACGACTCCCCCTCAAGCCGTCCACTGCCACGACTCCCCCTCTCATCATTCACAGTATTTATCCTAATTTCAATAAACGTTTACAATCTTCCTCCTGTATCCTGTACTTCTGGGTCCAGAGAAAAACACAATTCTGACAGTACGATCTGGCCAGACAATTGGACCCCCAGGACACTGGAGGAGAAGTCACCATGAACCCACATCCCAATAATCTCCCTGGTCAGCAACCCCACTTCCTCACCTCTGGAATACTGTCCATGTCACCCTCCCAGCCGGTACTGGATTCTGACCCGGTCTTCCTAAGTCCGTTGGAGGCAAGGAACATATGGAAGGAATTAAAGGCTCAAGCCTCGGACTTCCTCTACTCTCCATCGGGTCAGGATCCAGAGATGCCCCACATACACCCCATTGTTGCTTCATCAAGCAAGAACAGCCACAGTAAACGTTACACCCGCACCCAGACTCTCACACCATGCACACCAGTTTCAGCCACAGTCCCTTGTCCTCCTGCCCCTGAGTCTGCCAACCCCTCTTCTGGCTCGGTTCCTGCTCCTGCTGCTGTCCCTCATTCTGCACCTGTTCGCCCAGTTACGAGGCCTGCAGTGAGTTCACCAGACACCCTGCTTTCCTCAGTGCCCAAGTCTGCTACCAAGATTGCCCCCTCACCCACAGTCAGTGAGACCCAACCACAGTCCAGCAACACCTCCACACTTAGAAAACAACCACCCAGACGCCGTAGGCCCCATCACACCAGGTCTCCTAGCCCTCAACCTACCTCTGACCCAACCTCTGAGACTCATTCTCCTCCACCACTGCCAGCGGACCTTGTCCTGGACTCTACTCAACGCCTGCAATGTCCCATTCTATGTCAGTTGATGTTAAGACTTGGGGAGGCTGTTGCAACCCCAGGAGATCCTGAGGGTCGCTGTGCAGCAGCAAGGCAGTTGGAGGGCCTTTTTGAGCCCAGGCCCTGGTTGCTGGGTCTGCCCGGGGCACACCTGGTCCTGAACCAACCAACTACTCTCCTGACCCGGAAGTTGTCTCAGAGTCTCCTAACCATCTACCAGAACTCGCTCATGCTCCTGTTCCGGTCCTGGCCTCTGCTCATGCCTCAGCCTCACTTTCACCAGTGGTCCTACACGGTCCGGTTTCCATGGGGGCCGTTGGCTGCAGTCCCGCGCCTCTTCCTGTTCCTGGTTCCAAGGAGGTGGCTGACTGCACCGGTCCCACACCTGTTCCTCATCCTGTTTTCACGGGGGCCGTTGAAGGCGGTCCCACACCTGTTCCTGGTCCTGTTTCCATGGGGGCCGTTGGCTGCAGTCCCGCACCTCTTCCTGTTCCTGGTTCTGGTTCCAAGGAGATGGCTGACTGCACCGGTCCCACACCTGTCCCTTGTCCTGTTTCCACGGGGGCCGTTGAAGGCAGTCCCACACCTATCCCTGGTCCTGTTTCCATGGGGGCTGTTGGCTGCAGTCTCACACCTCTTCCTGTTCCTGGTTCCGGTTCCAAGGAGGTGGCTGATTGCACCGGTCCCACACCTGTCCCTCGTCCTGTTTCCACGGGGGCCGTTGAAGGCGGTCCCACACCTGTCCCTGGTCCTGTTTCCATGGGGGCCGTTGGCTGCAGTCCCGCACCTCTTCCTGTTCCTGGTTCTGGTTCCAAGGAGGTGGCTGACTGCACCGGTCCCACACCTGTCCCTCGTCCTGTGTCCACGGGGGCCGTTGAAGGCGGTCCCACACCTGTTCCTGGTCCTGTTTCCATGGGGGCCGCTAACTGCAGTCCCGCACCTGTTTCTGTTCCTGGTTCTGGTTCCAAGGAGGTGGCTGACTGCACCGGTCCCGCACCTGTCCCTGGGCCTGTTTCCAAGGGGACCGACGACTGCGGTTCTGCACCTGGTCCTGTTCATGTTTCCACGGGGGTCGTCGACTGTGGTCCCGCACCTGGTCCTGTTCATGTTTCCACGGGGGCCGTCAACTGCAGTCCCGCGCCTGTTCCTGGTTTCAAGGAGGTGGATGACTGCACAGACCCCGCACCAGTTCCTGTTTCAGAGATGAGGTCGTCTGTGGCTCGTCTAGTTCCTGTTCCTACGCCAAGGTCAGCGGCAGGCCGTCCGGCGCCTGTATTAGTGCAGAGGTCTCCGGAGGGCTTCTCACGTCGACGCCGGCCCCCAGCTCTGGTTCAAGCCGTCTACAGCCACGACTCTGGTTCAAGCCGTCTACAGCCACGACTCCCCCTCAAGCCGTCTACTGCCACGACTCCCCCTCAAGCCGTCTACTGCCACGACTCCCCCTCAAGCCGTCTACTGCCACGACTCCCCCTCTCATCATTCACAGTATTTATCCTAATTTCAAAACGTTCACAATCTTCCTCCTGTGTCCTGTACTTCTGGGTCCAGAGAAAAACACAATTCTGACAGGTATATGTGCTGAAAGTGCTCAAACACAATATATTGTTGTGTAATAATCCAGAGTTCTAATTTACAGTTACAATCCTTGCCTCCTGTGGTCCTGTAGAGCATGGTGCTGGCATACTTGTGTTAAACTGTGCCAAGACATGAATATAAGATGACTGACAGTTTTGTGTTCTTTTGAATGCATTTGCACTCTGGTAAATCACTGGGGAAGCCGACCAAAGCACCTTGGTGTGCACTGTGAGCGCTGCTTCAATGTTTTATTTTATCATTTATTTTATTGAACTTCAATTTTCTTATTCAGAATTAAAAAAAACAAAAGACATTGTTGTGTGCTGGGCTGATTATCTTTCACCTGGCAACGTATAAATGCAAACTACTTCAGTACTTTGAAATCTTTTTACAAATTTATTTTTATTTTTTATATTAAATACCTTTTAGTATAAAAAATTTTTCATGTAAACTATTGTGCAGGTCGTACATGTCTACAAGAGGTCAATATTGTGTGTAACATACCTTAATTAGCTTTAAATGAAGAAATAATTTTGGAAACAAAAACTCGTTCATTAGTAGAATGAAGGAGTCGACTTTGGAGGGCAGGGCAAGAGACATGGAAAGTCGGGTGGCTGTGCAGAGGTCTAGGAAGTTGAAGTGTCACGGGATTGATCACTTTAGTGATTGGAAAGCTCCTAACCAGAGCCGAAAGTTGAGGGAACATGACATCAGATTCCAGAGCAGGAAACAATGGTGGCTGGTAACAAAAACCACTTGGAACGGGGTCATTCTTGTGATGGCAGATGGCAGTGAGTTATGGGCGTACTCCAACCAGACCAGATTTCTAGCCCATGTCACAAGATTCTGGCTACACATGATGTGAAGACCACTCTCAAGATGCTGAATTTTCCTCTCTGTTTGCCCGTTGGTCTGCGGATGGAAGCCAGAAGACAGATTGACCGATATTCCCAATAGCCGGCAGAAGTCGGACCAAAACCTGGCTGTGAGCTAGGGGCCCCGATCTGAGACGATGTCGTGAGGGAGACCATGAATTCTGAAAAGCTGTTGGACCATAACTTCGGCGATTTCCTTGGCTGTAGGGAGCTTGGAAAGTGGAATAAAATGTGCCATCTTGGAAAATCGACCAACAGCTGTGAGTATGCTTGTGTTACCTTATGAAGGAGGTAGACCAGTGACAAAATCCATGGCGATGTGGGACCAGGGTCTCCTGGGCACTGCTCGCTGGATCCGATCCCCTCCACTCTTCTTCAAGCTGTTGCACCAACACTAATACCAGCCATTACACAGATCATCAACACTTCTCTCACAACAGGCACCTTTCCTACCTTGTTCAGGCAGGCCCATATTACTCCACTGTTGAAGATGCCTTCTCTTGATCCCTCCCTTGTGGAGAATTACAGACCAGCATGTCTTCTTAAACTGCTGGCCAAGACCCTGGAACGAGCAATCTTCAATCAATTCTCAGACTTTCTTTCCCAGAACAACCTCCTCAATGTCAACCAGTCTGGCTTCAAGAGCGGTCACTCCACAGAGATGGCACTTCTGACAGTCATAGAATCCCTACGGCCTGCAAGGCTGCAGGTCATTTTTCTGTTTTAATTCTGCAGAGATCTGAAGAATGGTGTGACATGAGTCCTTTTTGACTTGTGTCAAATGTCTGGCTGGGAAGACAAGAACTTAAGTCTTGGAGATGTTAAGCTGAAGATGTCTTTCTCTCATCCAAGCAGAGATGTCAGAGAGACAGGAAGAGATGTGTGACAAGACAGTTTAGTAATGCGGGCGGCGGTAAGAACTAGAATAGCTTTGTCATCAGCATAGCAGTGATAGGAAAAGCCATGTGAATGGATGATAGAGCCCAGGGAAGAAGTATAGATGGAAAAAAGAAGAGGACCAAGAAGTGAGCCCTGCGGTACACCATGGAGAGGCTGAAACACGCCCTTGAAGGTACGTACAGACAAGTAAGACCAAAGCCAGACTAAATCTGATAAAGAGATACCCAAGTCAGAGAGTGTATAAAGGAAGATATGATGGTTCACAGTCTCAAAGGCTGCAGATAGATCTAGTTGACTTAAGAGAGAAGAATTACCTGCAGCTTTTGCAGCCAATAGGGATTCTACAACAGTCATGGATGACTCCACCATCTCATCATGCATCTTCTCCTGACACTGTGACATCTCCACTTTGATAAAGGAAAGAGATTTTCAGCTTAGCCTCTCCAAGACTGAAATTCTTGTCTTCCCAGTCATTGTGCAGGTGCTGATCGTCTCTCATTTTAGTTACTGCAATGCAATGCAATGTTGATGGGGTTACTGGCATGCACGATTGAACCTCTGCAGATGATCTAAAATGCAGCGTCACGCCTAATTTTTAATCAGACAAAAAAGCACTCACGTCACACCACTCTGGACTGGCTTCCTGTAGCTGCCCTGATTAGGTTCAAAGTTCTGGCTCTTGTCTACTGGGTGGCTAACTCAACAGCTCTGGCTTACTTGGATTCCCTAGTTCAGGTGTACAATCTCTCACGTTTGCTGCACTCTGCAAAAGAACAATGCTTGACAGTCCCAGTGTAACCCGACTGTAAGTTTAGACAGTTGGTTGTGTGTAATGCTCCTGTAGTGGCATGACTATCAACAGACTCACAAACAGTATTAAATGCTGGAGATCGGGAAAGGCTAAACGAGATCAGGGAAATGCACCAGAATGAACGAAGAAACACTAGCAGCCCCTAAACTAAACACAAGGCCTTAAAAACAAACATGCAGATGATGATGACGATGAAAGGCAAAGGGTGAGTGCACTGGTAACCAGCAAAGGAAGGAAGGAATACTGCATTGAAAGGGCAGTGAAAAACTAAAACAGGACAAAAAGTACCTAACTTATAACACTTAGAGGCACAGCAATGCTGCATGTTATTAGATAGCTTGCTGACCCCTGCTTTAAATGTGGCCCTTTCCATTGGTCCCCAAGCTTCAAGAAGTGCTTATCTTTGTGAATTACATAAGGCTTATGGTAACATCACTGGTGGTGAAGAATTTTATATTCAGTTCTTAAAGACGTATCAGAACTGTGGAGAGCGAGCTTCTGCCTGCATAGCCTGTAAACCCTGTTGCAGCAAGTCATTGATACCAATAGTGTAGCTAAGTAAGACGTAGATTCACAGCTATTAAAGCAGTTTCTCAGAAGCAGCTGGGATGACGCTTTAATAACCACACTCAATCTGAAAGAGCCATTCAGTAACGCGTTTAAAGGCACTCCTACTTTAAGAAAAGAGCATAAATATAGTGGAGCCAAGCCAATAAGAGCCTTATAAACTAACACCATGCAATAAGTATACCTTTGCATGCTCAAAGAGGGCCACTCAGCTTTTGCATGCAATTCACAATGATGTGTTAGTTGCCTACATCCTGCCACAAACCTTAAGGTGCTGTGATAGACTGTAATTGAAGACTGAAGACATTTGGCTGAGGCACTCAAGTACAGTACACCATAATCAAGCAACTTGACTGTATCAAGCAGTCTCTTGGGTAAATATGCAGGAGTAAATTTCACTGTAACATGTGCAAAATGTATATGTGAGTGAAGTGACGAATAAAGGTTGTTGGTTCTTCTTCTCATTGTATCAGCAACCTTTTTAAATTGATAAAGTCAATGTGAAGCCACTAAAGAGGAAATTGACCCATTGTCAAACCTGTCTTTAGGAGCAATGAGGAGCTCACATTTAAAATAGTTCCACCACCAACAGAGACTTCTCAGGGTCCATTTGGCCTTGTTGGCGAACCTTGTGATAGCGTAGCATTGTTGGAAAAACTACAGATAAACTACATTACAGTAGCTCTTGTTTCTAGTTTTTAACTGCCTGGTCCGTACTTCCTGTCTCTAGTTTTTTGCATGCCTGATGCGAACCTCCTGCAGGAGGTCTCTGATGACGCCGCCATTGCCTTCTGTGTACCGGGGAGAATGAGCAGGAATACAGGGGGGTCATCACTGTCTTTGTGGATGGGTGTGAGAACAATTACTTGTTCCTGAACACCAGTAAGACAAAGGAGTTAGTGCTCAACTTCAGAAGGAACCCTCCACCACACACACCAGTGAGCATCCAGGACATTGAGATTGTGGGCACTTTAAACACCTGGGTGTTCACATAAACTAGTGGTCAGTTACCCAAAATGTTTAAAGTGCCATTTTGGACCAAAAAAACAAAAACAAACCTGTCTGGAGCCGCAAACAATTAAAAGCCTTATATAAGACTTATATGAAGGCAATGCAGGCTGTGATTGTATATTAGCTATACTAGCCTACTATCAAAATGACTAAGTAGGCTACAAATACATACTGAGCATTCATGATTAAATCTACTACTACCCTTTCGACTTTTCCCATCAGGGGTCGCAGCGACCCCTGATGGGTCACTCTACCAATAAATTCACTCTACCAATAACGTTGGGTGAAAAATTGGGTGACCGTGGTAGCGCGGTTGTCCACCAATCCTACAGTTGTTGGTTCAATCCCTGGCTCCTCTGGTCACTTGTCAAAGTATCCTTGAGCAAGACACTGAACCCTGCTTAGTTGCTTCTGTTGAGTGTCGGCCAGCTGTCGCAGCCATCGGTGTTTGAGAGTGTGAATGGGTAGATAAGAAGCAGTGTAAAGTGCTGTTTTACCAACAGCTAGAAAAGTGCTATAAAAGTGCAGACCATTTACCAATGTTTATTTTCCCTGCAGCACATCCTGAAGAGAATGACACACCACGTGACTACTCTGCTGTACAATATTTGGTGCTTTAAGTTCAACTTATATTATTATTATTATTATTATACTTTACTTATATAAATGTATTATATTTGGTTGCATTGAAGAAATTATAGAAATTTGGTGTCAGAATTTTGGATTTTTGGTGTCAGAAATTTGAAGAATATAGTAGATATATTTATTTAACAACCCTGTTCTAACATTAAAATCTAGAACAAAAAAAACTTTTAATAAAGTTCTAGACCTCTCTTCAACAGGAAAGGACTCGAATAAAAGTGACAAAAATTGTAATTTTATTTTAATAACTGGGGGTAAATGGGAAATTTTGAGATGACCCAAAGACAATGTGGTAAGACAAGAAGAACATGGAAAGAGAAGACAGGAGTACATAAGGAACTATGGTAAGAAGAAAGTTATAAATAAATTTAATTTCACAAGTCGTGACAAACAGCTTTAAATTTTTATTCTGAAACTTGTGTTTTATTACTGTTTCATGTTAGTTTCGTTTCTATGTGTAATGCTTTACCACATTAATTTATTTTCACATTTTTAAAGCTTTGGAAAGCGTTGAGAATGTTTGTCATGTTTGTCACAGGGGGGCTAAAGAGCTGCATGCGGCTCGCCGACCCCAGACCTAAGCAAAAAACTGGACTGGACAAACAACACAGACTCTCTGTACAGAAAGGGCCAGAGTCGTCTGTCTGTGGACAGAATTATAGACAGCGATCAATGGAGGCCCAATACAACATTTCAATGTCAGGGCAACAGACTCTTTCTTTCGTGGTGACATGACCAGTATGTCACCTGTTGTTGGTGTACATGTGCTGAAGCAATCAATGCTGATGCATGTGTCGGACATACTGTCCTGCAGCCATGTCTCTGTGACACACATTAGACTACACTCATTGCACCAATAAACTATAAATCTTCATTATACAATTGAATCAGTTTTTCATGTGCAACATCTGTGGGATAGGTTGAACAAAGTAAAAGCTCATCTATTAATCAGCTATTAATCCCACCATCGAATGAATATAATTGTACTGTCTGGGCCTTAGACTCTAAGCCCATAAGCCCAAATGTACTATAATTTTCTGTGGAATTCCTTTTGGAATTTGAACAAACATAAAAACTATGAAAGTTTAACACAGAAATCAGCATTTAAAAAGTCAAACACATATACATTGTGTGATCACATGTTAATATGTTTGTGTTACATCATGTTGATGCTGAGGCTTGTTTTTCTTCACACCTCTGAATGCAGTAATGCCTCAGAGGTTCAGATGTCATCATCTGAAACTAAGACATCCAGGTGGGACCAGACTTTCTGTCCAGAGAGGCTCACCTCAATGCCGTTAGGAGAAACTAAGGGCTCACACACAGTTGCTTGTATGTATTGTTTTATTGGATGTGCTGAGAAGTTTATAGGTTTTTATGTTCTAGGTCTGTTTTTAGCCCAGAACCTGCAGGATGTGTCCTTTTCTTCCTGCTATGTAGAGTTTTCTAGGGCAGCTTGCTCCAGCCATTTTTGAACATGTTCCATGTTCCTTTCATTTCTATAAAGTGTCAAGATTCAAAGAATTTTATTGATCCAGTTGGGAAATTGCATCTCTGTGTAACAGCTGCTCTCCGAATGAAATGTAAAAAAAGATAAGAAAACCATCTCAACCAAACCAAGGAGAAAACACAAACTACTGAAATACAACAAAACACAAAACACGATAGACAAGGTAAATAATAACTCACTAGAAAACATGATTGAGGGGAGATGCAGAGGCTCCAGCTCCTCTCCTAAACCGAACCAGCCCTTCTTATTAGTTTGTCCAGTCTCGAACTGTCTGCTTCCTGGGTTGTTTTTCTCAGACAGATTTTACTTTATCTTTTATGGCCTTCAGATATAAAAAGGCTGAGTGACATGTTGATTTGTCATCCATCCACAAGGTTAGCAACTCCACTGACACCAGCAAGCCAGATGAAGACATCCTGATAACTTCATCCAGCAGCTGTACTGTACTCTGAATTTCATCCTCTTCACTCTCCTTCAACCATCTTCACTCTTGGTAATCCCAGCAAATCCCAAAAAATCATAATACCATAATCATCAGCAATAGTCGCGACAACCAGACAGATAAAAAGGAAAAAGGTGATAGGAAATGGTGGCAGGTCAAAAATAGGTTGGGTTGATCTGGCAACCAAAAACCAGGAGGTGTGCCCAAAGAAAAAAAAAAACAAAGCAGGCTGTGTGTGGGCTACAGGTAATCTGGCAGAGAAGAGAGCTGGGTCCATAAAGACACATGGAAAGATGAAATAAATTGTAAGGATTAGCCAGAGATTGGGACGAGAGCAAAGACTGTGAAAAGTGGCAAAACAGGAAGTGGTAAGTTCGCAAAGAGCAATTGAATGTGAGATGATGCTGGAAAATGAAAGCCAGGGCAAGATTCTGGCCCCTTTAGTGGTCTGAAGATTCTCCGTCTTCTAATCCCAAAAGTTGTTTTCAGCAGCAACTTGATTCGCTTTTATTTCTTGGGGACATTTTGCCTCTCATGAAAAAAGTTCTTCATTTCTCACTATATGAACTTTTCAAGTTGTTGAAACTTTGATGGTCACTTAGGGCTTGTTGTCCTACAACACGGTCATGGGTCCAACTGTTGTCCACAGCAATGTCCACATTTTGGACAAGAAAGGCAGGTGGTTTGAATGATTTGTTAAGGGTTTGATACATGTATATTTGTTACGGTGTTACTAAACTGACTCTGATTTTATACTCGTCCATGTGTCTCACCGTGAGAAGCAGTCACTGTTGCTCACTACACAATCCAGGGCCACCAGCGACTGTTTTGTTTGCTCACTAGTGGACCACCATCATCCCCCTTAAAGGACAGAAACATTCAGCAAATCGAATCTACAAGAAATAAAACACCAAACTAACATATGTTTAAATGGGATCACCTGACAGGGCCCCTTCCATCTAGCAGGTGCTCCAGCACACATTATGTTGTCTATGATTGTTCCCACTCCATAGTTACAGTCACACTATCTGTTCCTCACACATGGAACTTCAACCTCCCTTAGAGTCATTGGGTCAGGAAGCGCCACTAAGGAGACACAAATTAGGTTTAATAAACTAAACAAATATGCCTTAAAGCAACAGCTAAGTCAAAAGAAACTAATTAAATACAACACAAGTAAATCTGCAACACATACAGAAAACCTGACTCAAACTAACGAGCGTAGAAATATGACAACTAAGTCAAGTGAGAAGAAGACTTCTAGGGACTATGTACAGATATCAAGAATACGTAACCTAAACAATAAAGCAATCATGTAAAGTCAGTTATGATAATAACAAATTCAATACATTAATGTACCTTAGGAAAAAACACAGTTTGTTGAGAAACTAAATAAATAAATTCTCTGAAACTCCATAGGTTCCCTTTTAAAAGCCCCTGTGGTAGCAGCATCACAATAAACTGCTCAGAAATCTGAGTTGTCTAACATGTGTATTGTGGACTGTAATATTAAATATGTACTTCAACTCAACTATGTGTTTTTTACCAGCGGATCATGAAAAACCTCTGTACAAACTGTTTGTGAATGAGGTGAAAGAAGAACTAAAGGTTTCATTTAATGTCACTCTGAGGGTAAATCTGGTCCAGTGGAAGTACAACTCACGTCCACCAATCCCAGTGAACCCCCACCCAACAACCCAGGTGCTGGTGCCACTGTGGTATGTGCTGTCTGACGCTGCCAGGCAGACGGGTAGAATGTAGTTGGGGAAAGTCACAAGCGAGGACAGTTTTAGGAGGCAGATGTCATTTTCACCCTTGCAGGAAGCATAGTTGGGATGTAGAAAGATCTGTGATACTGCCAGAAACGTGTCTGTGGCGGCTGACGCCATCATACTCTGTTCACCCAGAATCACAAATACAAAATCTGTGTCATTGCTGTGGAAAGAAATCAAAAACATTGCAAAAGTGTTAGGAGAAGCCAGAGGGACTTTCGCAAACATGTCAGTTCCTGTCACTTTCAGTAGAACTGATGCTAAATCACGTAATGTAGGTCTTAATGTAAATGGACATAATCCAATCAGCATCAATATTAGCTGGTGCTATTAGCTGGTGCTGTGTTGATGCTGTTGATCAACCTGAGGAACTTTTATCATTTGTGAAGGGGCAGAGAAATATGTATATTATATTATATTATATCATATATGTCATTGCATTCCTACTTTCATTACGTTATGAAACATCAGTATCAGTCTTATGTTTGGCAGGAAATATTACCAGTATGAAATGAGAAGTACTTTTGAAACATTTATACATGTTGAAAAGAGCCACTACAACGTGGCACTAAAAAGTGTTGCATAAAAATAAAGTAAACGTACGCTCAGCTGTGAGCAGTGGAGGGAGGGCCACAATGGGAGACACTGTTGGACTGGTGTTGTACAGGTCACTGTCAGTCCCACTGGACATGAAGGTGACAAAACCTGGCTGGTTGATGATTATTTGGCTGTTGATCCAGGACTGGTACTGGGACACTCTGGTGTAGACTCCTGGATACTTAGGTAAATCACAGCCCCTTCCAAAACTGGTAATTCCTCCCTGGACCCATCGTGTGTTCTGTTTGACCACCATTGCACGACCAGAGTCCCCCTTTAAGAAGACATGCATTATGGAAAAACTCTATAAAGGAAGGAAATAAAATCAGACACATGTAAAAAGATAAACAAAGATATGGAAATAGGTAGAACTGATAAAACACAGATCACTTGACAGGTGTCCTTCCCTCCAGCACGTAGCCCAGCACACATCATGTTGTCTGTGATATTGATGAATCTATAGTCACACTTACACTGTCAGTTCCCCACAATTGTCACTTCCGCCTCCCTTAGATTGTTCTCAGTTCTACAGAGTCACAGTTACATTAATAAACACATGGGACATAGACCTCTAAAGCTGTTCCATAAAAAATGCGTCAGTAATATTTAGACACTGAGCTACACATAGAAATTGGTAGCTATATAAAGTGAGGGAAAAAATTATTTGAACCCCAGCTGATTTTGTAAGTTTGCCCACTAACAAAGAAATGATCAGTCTATAATTTCTATGGTAGGTTTATTCGAACAGTGAGAGACAACAATGACAAAAAAATCCAGAAAAATGCGTTTCAAAAAGAGTTATAAATGAATTTGCAATTCCAAGTATTTGATCCCCTATCCGTCAGCAAGATCTCTAGCTCCCAGGTGGATCTTATACAGGTAACGAGCTGACATTGGCAGCCCTCTCAGCTCGTTACCTGTATAAAAGAGACCTGTCCACAGAAGCAATCAATCAATCCAGATTCCAAACTCTTCACCATGGCCAAGACCAAAGAGCGTTCCAAGGATGTCAGGGACAAGATTGTGGACCTACACAAGGCTGGAATGGGCTACAAGACCATCGCCAAGCAGCTGGGTGAGAAGGTGACAACAGTTGGGGCAATTATTCGCAAATGGAAGAAACATAAAGGAACTGCCAATCTCCCTCGGTCTGGAGCTCCATGCAAGATCTCACCTCGTGGAGTTTCAATGATAATGAAAACGGTGAAGAATCAGCCCAGAACTACTCGGGAGGAACTTGTCAATGATCTCAAGGCAGCTGGGACCATAGTCGCCAAAAAAACAGTTGGTAACACACTACGCCGTGAAGGACTGAAATCCTGCTGTGCCCGCAAGGTCCCCCTGCTCAAGAAATCCCATCTACAGGCCCGTTCGAAGTTTGCCACCGAACATCTGACTGATTCAGAGGAAGACTTGGTGAAAGTGTTGTGGTCAGATTAGTCCAAAATCGAGCTTTTTGGCATCAACTCAACTCGCCGTGTTTGGAGGAGGAGGAATGCTGCGATCGAACTTGATGCTGCTGTGACAAATGTTTGAGTCTAGTCCAGTTTTGTTCCACTGTATCTCTTGATCAACTTCGCTGGTCACTCAAAAAGAAGTTTAAAGTAATTTTGTGGAAATTAATCACATATTTTTGACTGCGTGGAAGATTCATCACATGCTAATATACTCTGGATTTTTCAGTCTCCACTATACTGTGGCATAGCCACATGTTTTTGATCAATGAAAAACCCATTTATAGTTCAATGTGTTTGTGAAATTCACAGGTGAGGAGAGTTTCAGGAGGGTAATGTCATTGTCGTGACGTGTACCGCTGTTGTAGTTGGGATGCTTGATGATCTGTGTTACTGTCCGGTTAATCATGTTGGAATTTGGCAAAAATAAATATACACAAACACATTGTGTCAGTGCTGAGGTCAGAGGAGTAACAAATGAGTCCAAGGACATGAGCTGAGCTGGGATGATGAGCACTAATGCAAACATTTTAAGAACAAACCTTATCTAGTCTAGTTGGTATGGAGATTAATTGTCACGTGACATAGATGTTATTCCCACAAGTCGACTGAGGAGTTGCAACATTGAAACCATCAAATAGTGTTAGATTGTGACTGTGTCACAACAGTCAGTGGTACAAAAAAACCTTGATGGCATAAAGACTCACGAGAGCTGGATTTACCATCAAAACTCACCTTGGCAAGCAGTGAGCAGCCATCAGCACCTGTCGTGCTCTCCTTGTGTGTATCTAACACAATTCAGCAGTAAGCCTAACTCCTTTCGGAAACATGTGCAGAGTCAGGATGTAGCATCCATTGCTCCAATTTATTGCTCCAATAATGTCTCCAAACAGGGTAAAAAAAGATGATGATGTCAAAAGCATGAACACAAGGGCAGATGTTAGGATGAACTTTAGTCCAAGTGCTTACTGAAAGAAACTACAAGATGGTTAACATCATGTCACAACATCCTGTCTTAATCACACCTTTAAAGTAAAAGACCGTAAAATTGCGGAATGCAACTCGTTCTAATTGTTACTCTGAACATAATAAAGGCAGAACACTCCCCACCTGGTATCCGTGAGGATGCCATTCAAAACTACAAACATTATACACAAACATTTAGTCCTTTGTTGTCATAAGAAGAACGATCTCTGTGATGGGCCGAAGAAACTTCTTCACGTACCCATCCTTAGTTGTCTTGATCTCGATCTTGCGGACTTTTCCATCCTGTGCAGGAAAGGTTATGGTGACAAGACCCATAGGCCAGTTGTTACGACAGGTTTGACTGTCTTTTAGCAGGACGATGTCTCCTTGTTCGATGTTGCGACTGGACTCTTGCCACTTGTGTCGAACTTGCAATGTGTGCAGGTATTCACGTTTCCAGCGACACCAGAACTGGTCAGCCAGTCGTTGCACTTGACGCCACTGTTGCTTGTACATGTCCTTCTCAGTGAACTCCCCAGTTGGAGGTGGCACACTCTGCTTACGGGTGAGAAGCCTGGCTGGGGTGAGTATCTGAGGTACTTCCGGGTCAGAGGAAACGGAGACCAGAGGCCTGGACTTGATGATTGACGTCACTTCTCTTCTTCTTCTGAAGAGTGCATAGGACTTCATAAGTCAAACTAGAAGAGGGAGTGCGCATTAACACTGAGTCCAAAATCCTCCTTGCAAATCCAATCATATGTTCCCACACCCCACCCTTATGGAAGAGTGAGGCGAGTTGAAGTGCCATGAGCAGCCCTGACAGTTAGTGTACCTTTGAACGTCAAAACTGCAGCTCCTTGCAAGCTCCGACGAAATTAGTTCCACAGTCCGAGTGTAGTTGTTTGGCGGGGCCACGAATCTCAAAGAATCTTCTCAGGGAGTTTATGAGGGAAGACATGTCCATGGATTCCACAACCTCTATGTGGACTGCACGTGTGCTCAAGCACGTGAAGAGAACCGCCCAGCTCTTTATCTCACCACCTCTTGTGCATCTGGCGGTGACAGACCAGGGGCCGAAGACATCTACACCAGTGTATGTGAAAGGAGGTGTAGGATGATGCTCAGTCGCTCTTGTGGGAGGTCTGACATTTTTTGGCTCTCTCTTCTCCCACGGAGTTTTCGGCAGGAGACACATCCGTGCAGGATGCTGCCTATGCATCTTTTGCCACCAATCAGCCAAACGCCGGCAGCTCTTACAGCACTTTCAGTAAATGTGCGGCCTTGGTGCTCAACCTGCTCGTGATAATGTCTTATGAGGAGTGCAGACACATGGTGTTTGCCTGGCAAAATAACTGGATGTTTTTCCTTTTCACTCAGATCTGCTTGCTCGAACCTGCCTCCTATTCTCAACAATCCCTCTGGAGAGATAGCTGGATTCAATCTTGCCAATGGGCTTTTCCTGTTTACCTCCGCTTCCTTTGATAGGACTTTAAGTTCTTCAGGAAAGCACGCCTTCTGCACAGTGCGTTGGATCACTGTGGTCGCGTTGTACAGCTCATCAACTGTGTGAGGTCTTTTACACTGGTGCCACCCACTACAACCAGTGGTGTCCTTGTTTGTCGACTTGAAGGACCGTGCCACGTGAATAAGGGTTGCAACTGCTCTTTGCAGTGATTTCCAGGAGGAGAATCTTTCAAATCTTTTAGGATTGAGTGGCTCAGCGTTGTGGCTTGTTATGCAACTTGTTACGTGTGGTCTGATATCAATGTCCGAGTCCGGGTCCACAAGCTCAAATACTTGGTGCTGGTCGCTTACTGTGTGTGGTTTGTACAAGAAGGCAGGACCTGTGAGCCAGTTAGTTTTAGTGAGGAGCGAGGCTTATCCTCGGTAGGCACGTACCGCCACTGTCTCGGCTCTGTGGACTGGCGAATCCTCTGAATCCTATTGTGGACATACATGTAGAAACGTTTGGACAGGTTGTGTATATATCCCAGCACCACTTTGCTGTCACAATAAAGTGTGACTGCGTTCAGAAGGAGATCGATCTCTTGCACAATGAGTTATGCCATTTCCACAGCCAGCACTGCTGCACAAAGCTCTAGTCTGGGTATGGTGGGTTCGTTTACGGGAGCAAGTCTGGCTTTCCCTAAAATGAAACCCAAGTGAACCATCTTCATCTGTGGTTTTGAGATATGCTACTGCACCAATCACTTTTGTGGAAGCGTCGGAGAAGATGCAGATTTCTCTTTGTTTAGCTCTGGAAGGGGAGGTGGGGGTGTAAGCACGAGGAATATGAAGATGTTCAGGTTCCTGTAGCGAGTCCTTCCATGTCCTCCACGCATCGTGTTTGTCTTGGAGAAGTGGGACGTCCCAATCTGTTCCCTCTAATGTGAGTTCTCGTAACAGAGATTTTCTCGAATAGTCACAGGGGCAACGAAGCCGAGAGGGTCAAAGAGACTGTTTATGGTGGAGAGGACTCCTCGACGTGTGAATGGCTTGTCGCTGATGGATACTTGAAAGGTAAAGGTATCCATTTTAACTTCCCAGCTCAGACCAAGACTTCGCTGTGCAGGTACCGTTTCTGCACCTAAGTATAGCTCTTTAATGTCATTGGCATGATCTCCAGTTGGAAACGCTTGCAACACTCTGATGCTGTTAGATGCAATCTTGTGGAGTCGCAGGTTAGACTCTGAGAGGGAAGCCTGGGTTTTTTGCATTAGCTTCTTGCTCAGTGGGTGTTGAGACAAGTCCGTCATCTACGTAGAACTCACGCTCCACGAAGTGTCTGGTGTCTGACCCGTACTCCTGTTCTCCATTTATTGCTGCTCTTCTGAGGCAGTACGTAGCCACGGCTGGAGAAGGGCTATTTCCGGACCCTCATCCTGTACTCGACGATGTCCTGGCTGGGGTCATTATCTCGAAACCAAAGAAAACGTAGGTAGTCTCTGTGGTCACAACGAAACAGTGAAACATTTGTTCGATGTCTGCCATCACAGCGACTCTTTCCCTCCTTAATCGAATGAGGACGCCCAATAGGCTGTTGCTGAGGTCGGGTCCGGTAAGCAGAATGCTATTGAGGGAGATGCCGTTGCATTTTGCACTAGAGTCAAACACAACTCTGATTTTCTCAGGTTTTCTGTGATGATAGACTCCACACTATGGCAAATACCAACACTCCTTTCCGTCTGGCAGTGGAGGTGCTGGCTCCGCACGGTTGTTGTCGAATACCTTTTGCATGAAGGCAACATACTGCTCTTTCATCTTTGGCTTGCGCTCTAGTGTGCGTTGTAGTGAAGAGAGACGTGTCATGGCTTGGTTTCGATTGTTTGGCAGAAGGGGGTCTCGGTGACCTGAAGGGGAGAGGTGCGACCCAACTGTTGGACCTGTCCTGAAAAACCTGTTCATCCATTACTTTGAGGAACTGTTCATCTTCTATTGAGAAGGCTCGCTTGGCTCGTCTGGAGTTCTCGCAAAGACTCTGAGGCCGAGAGTGTCGGTGTCCATAGTGCCGTTACTGCAAATGTGAATGGATCCATTCACTCGGCTGGGGCTGATTGCTTGTTTGAGGTGGATGCGGTTCATGCAGGGCTTGAAAAGAGTGGGTCTGCCATCTTCTAGTACGTTTGTTTTGCTGCTACAAACTGTTGGCTTATGTACTTTTCCCAAACACACATCACCAACCAATACCCATCCAAGGTCTAGTCTTTGGGCAAAGGGTGTATCACCAGGGCCATTAATCTGTTGTCTCACCTTGTGAGCGCGGAGAATGTCACTGCCTAAAAGAAGAATGATCTGGGCATCGTCGTCCAGGGCTGGGATTTTCTTAGCAAAATCCCTGAGATGAGGATAGTGGAGAGCAGCCTCCGGTGTCGGTATTTCCTCAAGTTTGTCTGGTAATTCATCACATTCAATTAGCTCTGGGAGTGAAAAGCGAATACCACCATTAGCTGCTTCGACCTGGAATCCCGTTGCCCTCCTGCCGGATGTTGTGGTGAGGCCTGCACAGGTTTTTTAATGTGGGGTATGCGTTAATTTTAATCTTAAACGCTTCAAAAAACTGTGACCTGACAAGAGATCTGTTGCTCTGATCATCGAGCATTGCATACATTTTTACAGCTTTTTCAGGGCGATCTTTTGGGTAGACCTTGACGAGACCGATTTTTGAGCAGGATTTTGACTTGATTTTGTTTCCATGGACCTCTGTGCACAAAGGGCCGATGACTGTAGAAGCTGAAGTATCCTCCATCCCTTGCTCCCCGCCATCGTCTTGTGAGGGATTCAAATCTTTGCTTGCCCATTTGGGTGGACCAGAGTGGAGAGCTGTTATGTGACTTTCACTGCTGCACTCATCACATTTCAGCGTGACTTTACAGTCGCGAGCTAGATGAGAAGAGGACGAGCAACATCTAAAACAGATGCCTTGTTCCCTTAAGTAAGTCTTTCTTTCTTCCAGAGTCTTTAGTCTGAAGCCACACATTTTTTTAGGGGGTGTTACTTATTATGGATCATCAACGAGGGCATCGTTTGGTTATGTTGTCTTTTGATGCTGCTTCGCTTCGAGTTGTGACATTGGTGACCTTAGTTTTGTGCACTGACATTGCGGTTCTGGGATTGGTGCGTTTTGAAAGTGTGCGTTCTGTTTGGAAGTTGTTCACTGCAGGCGTGAAACTGGGATCGTTTCTGGTTTTAGCTTGATAACAGACAAAAGAGGTGCAATAGGAGAATGGTGAATAACTGACCTGATAAGTTTCTTTGTAATTCGATCCCTGAGTAAGCCACCTTTCTTGTAAGTTATATGGCATCTTCTCCACAATGGGTTTTATGCCGCGTGCGGTGTCCAGGTATGCCAAGCCTGACAAGTAGCCATCCTCCTTGGCTGAGAGTAGCTCGTTTAAGAGATCTCCCAGCTCCCTCAACTTGTGATTTTCCTTATTTGTGATCTTGGGAAGTTGTCAAGCTTTGTAAAAAGAGCACTCTCTATCACTTCTGGAGCCCCATAACATTCATCAAGTCTTTTCCATACTGATTTCAATGCAGCTACTGGATTAGCTAGGTTGACTGCTCTTAAACGTTTGACGTGCTCGGCTGATTCCTTCCCGAGCCATTTTGAGAGTAGGTCCAGCTGCTCACTTGCAGTTAGATCTAAGTCTCTGATTGTGTTGGAAAAGGAGGACTTCCATGCTTTGTACGTTTCCGGATGGTCGTCGAAGTGTGAAAGGCCCGTGCTCACGAGCTCTTTCCGTGCTGATATTTTGCCATGTCCATAAAGGCTGAAGACTCTGGAACACTTGTGTGAGCCGTATCCACGTAGTTTGGTGAATCTCCCCTGGGCTTAGGATTGTTGGGCTCGGATTCTTCACTGATTTGGAAGTGACTTCAAGTGGCAGGTTGAACAGATGGATTGTAGTTGATTTCCGTCTGGTGAGCATGTGGGGAAACTGGTCGGTACTCATTTCTTGGCGGAACATGCCAGGAGTTTTTGACAACATATTCTTTTCCCCTGTAAACAAGCGGCGATGGAAGATTGCAGCGAGGCTCAATAGACTGCTCCGATGGCTCTGGCCAGTGGGCTGATTCAGGGCACATGTTAACGGATGAAAGGCAGAACAGCGCCCATTCGTTACTGATGAGGGATCCTCCACAGATGCTGTTCCCATGTATGATCAGGGTCGCCTGCCAGGGCCAGCTGCCCGGAGACGCATCCTGTCCTCCAACAATTTTGGACTTTAACTCGGCCTTTCCACACACTGAAGAGAAATTACATCGTGGAGTAAGCAGCACTGTGTCCACATTCTTAGGATTATTGACATGTTGGAGGGCGAGGACTGGCATCAACTCTTCGCACAACCATCTACATTAGGGTTAGGAAAAGATCATGGCTAAGGTTAGCGTTAAACAAGAGACATTGGTGTTGCGCTTTAAGCAGTAGCACTAGTTAGAGTATTTAGGGTTAGGCGTTAGTTTTGACTGGTTAGGATTAGGAAAAGGTACAGGTCAAGGCTAGTGTAGTTTTAGGGTCAGGCAAGTCATTTAGAAGTTAGTTTAATTTGGGAGACACATCATCAGTAGTGTACCTCAGGATCATCGGGTGTTTCGGCCATTACCACTAGACACCCTCACCCGAGGACGGCCCCGCTGGGGTTGATCAAGTCCCAGGGTGTGTCTCATGGCCAATTACGTGTTAGTGTAGCTCAAGTAGCTAAGGTATTATACTGGGATTAAACACTCCTTTATTTAGGATTATGTACTTATTGGTAGTGTTTAGAATAAAGTTCTGTCCTCGTTAGTTTGGTATATATATATACTATATATAGTATATTTACGATGCTAAGAGGATCCAATCTTGTCACGCTCCTCAATTCAACCTTGT
Source organism: Channa striata (assembly GCA_033026295.1). NCBI lineage: Eukaryota > Metazoa > Chordata > Actinopteri > Anabantiformes > Channidae > Channa > Channa striata. Next base: position 241,563 of record CM065180.1, on the reverse strand, counting down.
TTATACAGCGCCAATTCACACCAGTCATTTCAAGGCAGTTAGTCAGCCTAGACCGTTAGCAAGGTAGTCCCTTACACAGCAGTCTTTACACATACCGCTCTTTGACTTGTGCTTGCTTTACTGAGCAAGGATTAGTAACATGTGAGAGAACCTATTGACTAAGATGGTGTGGTGCAAATGGTAAAAGTTCTTGAAATGCTGTTTGGTGGAAAATGTTTTGCAAAACATTTTCATGCGAACTCTGCTCATATGCGGAGGCTTATCGGTCCAACGTCAATGCAGTGAGGTCGATGCAATGGGAGCAGGTGCAAACTGTTGCAGTTTAAGAGCTGTTGCTTTATTAAGTATGGATCTACTTACCTCATAATTCTGTTTTGTCTGTTGACTATAAAAGACTATACGGCAGTTAGAAAAAATCGCCACTTCAGTATGTGCTTATCTGAAAACGCTTTGAAAAAATGTTATCGGAAAAGCAAAGTTGACTGCGAGGGCTGCCGCTTCTAGGACAGGTGGAAACTGTTTTTCACTTAAATACAGAACATCTGTGTTTGCCTGATTTGCTAAGAGACTGTGGCTGTTTACAAGGAAGTCAATGTCAAGAGACACTACCAGTAGAGATGTTGCTAATGCATACGACAAACTAACAGGGAGTGATCACGTTGAAAAATTGAAGCAACTAGAAGCACAGTAGCGCTTTTTCAAATTAGCCCGTGAGTGAACTAGGTTTTACCACCAAATGGATTCGAAAATTTGCTAAGAAAATGCTGAGCTTGTTTGGCTCAGCATGTTTGTGTGAGTAGACATTCTCTTTTATGAATGTTAACAGGAACCACGCAAGGACAACACTCAGTGTCCCTCACCCGCGTGATGTTTTGCACATCAAAACCACTACCTAGCCTACGTGCTGCAGTCCAGGTCTGAGTATCCCCCTTCACAATTAGTGTAGGCTAGTTATTCGTTTAGGTCACCTGAGATAAATATATTGTAAAACTTCAGGTAGTTGTTTTGGTTTTGTGTTGGTCACTGGTTAGGGTTAGGATACAGGGGTGTGGGTTAGGGGGTTAGGGCGAGTGTTAGGGTTAGGGAAAATGAATTTATCTCGATGACTCTCCCCGCATCGTCCGTCGACTCTGCGGTTTGGAGTGGAGAGTCAAAGGCATGGCACGGGCCAATGCATGCCACAATTTTTCAAATGAATACTCAGGCATCGTTTAGGATTAGGTTGTTCCAATGATATTATTTGAGGTTATTCAGCCTTTTCAGAAAAAGGTCCTATATTAGCAGTAGGTAAGTTAAAATTGGTTAGGGTTAGAAAAAGTTGATGATTAAGATTAGCCTTACACAAAGGACATTGATGAGGGCTAGTTGCAGCTTAACTACTGGTTTGAGATTTGGGTTAGGCTTAGGCCTTTGGTTCCAACTGGTTAGGGTTAGGAAAAGATAATGGCTAAGGTTAGCGTTAAGCAAGAGACATTGGTGTTGCGCTTTAAGCACTAGTTTCAAAGTATTTAGGGTTAGGCATTAGTTTCGATTGGTTAGGATTAGGAAAAGGTACAGGTCAAGGCTAGTGTTGTTTTAGGGTCAGGCAAGCCATTTAGGAGTTACTTTAATTTGGGAGACACACCATCAGCAGTGTACCACACATTGTATTATCCCCTTTTCATGAAACTGCTTTTGGCAGGTCTAGGTCAAAGGTCAAGTGGAGAGGGGAGGGATGTGGGGTGCTTTTGCGTTTATGCTGTTTGTGAGTTAACATTGTTAAAGCTTTTGAGAGTTTTGTTAGAGCACAGGTCTGTGCCTTTAGGTTCATACTGTAGTGAGTTAATATTGTTAAGCCTTTGAGAGAGTTTTGTTTGAGCACAGATCTGTGTGTTAAGCGTCATAGGATCTGTAGTTTGTGTGATAATTTATAACTGTATTTCATGTGCAAATAAACCTGTTGCACTCTCTGCGTGTCTCAGCTTCTGCTTTTGGGTCCAGTAGTTACAGTTTCTTTGGTTACAGTATCTAGTTACGGTAACCATTACAGTTGTGAGGAAGAAGAAGAAGAGGAAGATGATAAGAAGCTTGTTCAAATATACTAAGGTGGCGAACTGAATGTGGATGTAACAGAGACATCTGACGAGAAAAACAATTGTCTGTTGAAAGCCATTTGGGAGACTCAGACAAGTCCTTCAGGCCGTTGGTATGTCTGTGCAGATGGAAGTAATTAAACGGCAAAACAAGGGTTTAGAAGGCTAAACAAGGGGCCTGTATGTCCATGCTGATATAGGGAAAATGACAAAACCAGTCATTGACTTTTCCCCCAAAAAATAGGGAATGGGGGGTGTCTGACAGGTCAAAGGACCGTTTGATTTGTTAGCTATCCCTTAAAAAGAGGGCCTACACACCCAGTTCTTGTATCTCACGCAGAAGTCGAACGGACATTGTTATGGACGCAGGTAGACATTCGGTGGTGAATGGAGAAAGACGTGCAATTTATTTTTGTTAAAAATATATGTTAACTTGAGCAATTGTATTTATATCAGCGTGGATCTATCCGGACATCATCATTCGTAACAAAGTTGTTGAAGAGGCGGGTAAGATGTTATTTTTGACAGTTATTTTAAAAACAATAAAAGTAACATGATATTGAAAAGACATTATCTAAATGAGGAAATGTTTTACGTTTTTATCAGAAAGCATCCGCTTTGTGTATAGTGCGGTGGAAAGACAAGAGGCTGAAGTAATCAGTAAGTCTTTTTAAAAACATTTAATTATAAGAGCAAAATGTCACCTAAATGATGTCATTTCATAACATGATGTCATATATCAAAATTCTCTTTTAAATGAAGAAGAAGAAGAGGCCTGGCATAGTCAAGTTGTCCTAGCCAAAGCATTACTTGAGAGTAAGTAATATGCTGTTATTTATGCGCAATCACGAATAATTATTAATTAAAATAAAAAGTAATAATTTTTGACTTACCATGTATTTTTTCAGTTCCAGACAGCGAGTTCCTACATTTGGACGCATACAGAACTAACTTTGTTACAACCGTGCTGGACACTGACATGCCTGCGGACATTATTTCAGCCCCCCAGATGGTGACCAGCCAGCTATACATAACGCAGCTATTAGCCAGGAGGAAATCTCAGTGGCCGGAGCACATACTGCCGGGCCGGAACCGGCTAACCTACCCAGCCCTTCTGCCATCCAGGCACATGACCAGCCAGAGACATCAGCATCTAGTAGGAAGGTGGCCGCTAAACGGAAGGTGGAAACCGGACGCCGTCAAAGCAGGCGTAACTCATTCTCTTCTTCAGCGTCAACTGGGGTGTCATCCTGCAGTAAGTAGAGGTTTTAAATTGTGAATTGTCTCAGATTCTATATATGAAACAGTGTTATAGTAACAGGGGGCTATGACAGATTCAATTCAAGCGAGCCGGAGAAGGTGTGGCTGTGCAAGCGCCTGAAACCAACATCCCGAGTCCGATCTGGATGTCATACGTGTGCTGCAAAATCTCCAAATGGTCGTATCTGGGGTTTTTGAAATTGTGGGCGAAATGTTTGTTCATAGCAATTGTAATTATAAACAAAAACATTATGGATGCTGATGATTGTGAATTGAATCTTTTGTTAGAAAATATAGAGTATCTGATAAATGTGCCTGATTCATCACAGGCATCGTCTTTAAACGTGGGGGGAGACTCCGATAATTTGGAGCAAATAGATGAAATAACTGGAGGTCTATAAGAGAGAACCCCATCTTTAAGCACTGTGACCACAGCTCATTTTGATAGATTAGATGAATTATTGAGGGGTTTGCGTTCATCGGAGAATTCCACAGAATTTACTGATGTTGATCCACCACAGAATTCCCCAGAGTGCAGTGACATTGTTCCATCGCCTGATAGAGCCATTGAGTTGTCTGTTGCTCCCAACAGTGTCGATTTGTCAGAAGGATTTAACAAATCAGCTAATAACCTCTCACATTTTGACTTGCTAGAGAGAGCTGTAAACAGACTTGTGCAGTCATAACAGGATTCAGACAATAGTTTGCCTCAGTTAGGCGAGGGTTCTGGTCAAAATCAAACACAAAATGGCCACGAAAATCAGCCCTCTATCTCTTCAAATACATATAGGCCAAACCCTACAACAGAATCGAACCCTAATAACCGGCAGTATATTAATAATGACAATAATAACAATTCAATTCAATTCAACTTTATTTATATAGCGCCAATGTACAACAAGGTCATCTCAAGGCACTTTACATAATAAAATCAAGACTATACAAACATTTAGAGAAAACCCAACAAATCCCCCTTGAGCAGCTATAGGCAACAGTGGAGAGGAAAAACTCCCTTTAACGGAAGAAACCTCCAGCAGAAACAGGCTCAGGGTGGGCGGCCATCTGCCTTGACCGTTTGGGCTGAGTGGAAAGTGAAGAGAGAAAAGAACAGAGCAACAAAATAACAATTCCTTGGTTACCCCTAAGGTTTTTATGAAATTTGTTTTCTGATCTTGTAAGAGTTTGTTCTTTGGACCCAGAAATATGAGACACGAGACGAATGAAAGAGTAGTTTATTGAATAGATGAATGGGTAAAAGGGTGGGGATTGGATCGTGGAGAGGAGGTGAATCACGAGGTAGGGACCTGACAAGGTAAGTGAACAAACAGTGGATGTGCTGGCAGGGTACCAGGAGGACTCGATCGTAGATGAAGTGTGGCTGTAGAAGACGGCTTGTAGATGAGTGGCAGCAGAACTCCAGTGTGGCAAGGCTGTGCAGGCAGATTGACCGAGAGACAGGCAAACAGAGTAAGTCCAAACATGAAATCCTGTGTGGCGAGAAAACTTCCTGGAGGGCTGCAGGGCCATCATGTGGAAAGACAATCTTGCAGAGAGCTGTGGTGAAACCCAAGTATAAATAGACAGGGGAGAACAGGTGAAACCAATTGAAGTCAATTATAGGTGGTGAAGTTGGCCGAGCCGTAGTAGAACTGGACAGGAAGTGGAGAAGAGCGGGTAACAAAATAAAAGTGCAGGGGAAGAAGTGGAAGTGAGGGACTGAAACATGACAGATCTGTAGGACATCATTGTGTCAACTGCCACCACAACATCATCTGTGTATTTTAAGAAACAACACCTGAATAATTTTCTATTCATAGGAAACAATTTAAAGAAACTTTATTATTAACTCTTTGTCACCAATTCACTACAGTTCAGACTACACTGAAGGAACACACTGGGCACTTATTGAACATACTCTCCATTATATTTCCACTGTGTAAATTGTTTGCTTTTTCTTTTTTCTGTACTTGCAGCTTATAAAACAGTAATACTTCTTTGATAGCACTTTACTTTGATGTCTTGCTCCTTACCTTAGATTTTATTGCTTGCCTGTTCCTCACTTGTTGCTTTGGATAAAAGCCAAATGACTAAATGTAAATGTAGCTTTTTTCTACCTGTTGGTTGTCAAAGCGCTTTAAACTGCTTCTTCTTTACCCATTCACACACACACACACACACACCGAGGACACTTTAACATGTGACCACAAGAGGGATCAAAGAAACAACTGCGCTACCTACTGTGCCACAGTGGCCCCTAGTGTAGTGTGAAATACCACGCAGCAAAGGTTGCCACAGGACAAATGTCAGTTAAATAATTTAATGTTTTGGGAAAGAAGAAGAAATTACAAGTTTTGTAGTATAACTGCATGTTATCAAGCACAAACTAGTATTATTATTATTATTATTATTGTTATTCTCTTGTGTTGGAACTAAACCGCCCAGTCTGTCACCACCTGCTTTTACTTCAATTGATTTTGAAACCCTAACCCTAACCCTTTTTTTATTTTGAACATTGACTTCTTATTAGTTCAGTGTAACAGAAGTCAGTGTGAGGTGCTTGTGAAAACAAAGGAAAAAAAGGTTTGTAATCAGAAGCTGAGAAACTGGACAGACTCAGACTGGAAATACAGTATACAGGATATCTGACAGAAACAACTTTAAGAATGACACATTTGATCGACGAATTTCTCTGTCCATAGAGCAGATCACATTTCAGTCACTGCACAGTGTCTGTTTACAGCATGTTGGTCTCACGGGAACCAGAATGCAGGATCTGAAGAGAGAAAATTAGTCTGATAGATTTTCTAAACCAGGGATAGAACAAGGCATAAATCACAGGATTCAGACAGGGGTTAATATACATGAGAACGGTACAATATATTCCAAATACTCCAGGTATACCATCTTTCCCTTGTAGAAAAGCAGTTATTCGCGCAAGAGCGTAACAGTAAATTTGACAGAAAAACAATAACAACACAAGTACAACAACACCCAGAGTCCTGGCGGCTTTCAGCTCAGATTTCTTAGTCATCACGTCCTTGAATGTTGGAGTGTGACGGCTGCAACATGAGAGCGAATGGCACAAGCCTGAGACACAGCCGTCACAAAGACTCACATATACACAATTATGATCACAGTGATTGGAGCAAAAAAATGACAAAACAGTGTCAACAATTACTGAACTCTGTTCAATAGCCACCACACACCTTCCGTAACAGCGCCTATACCTACCTGGTTGTGCAAGATTGTTCCTTAAAATGACACCATAGGAGATAAAGGAACATGCGCACCACACACAAACACACATTTGAACTCTTCTCACAGTGACTCTGGTGGGGTAATGCAGAGGGTCACAAATAGCCACGTAGCGGTCGACTGATATGAGAATCATTTCTCCTTGCTGCAGCCCTGGCAGCTTCTGACTCAAACTCTGTCAAGCAATTGATATTTTAATTTCTACTTTAACCTTGACCCCTCCTCTTCTTGCCCCCTCCCTTTCTCCCTCCCATTTAAAACTGTTTGAAATAATGACTTTACACCCTCAGCTGATTTTTCACTACTGTGATCTACAGTATTAAAATATTTGATTAGTCATAATCATGCTGTTGTGTAGAGTTTGTTACATAAACCCCGTTTTTAGGAACTTATCAAGAACAACCTTTATTCATCACATATACATTTGCACATACATGTTACAATGCATTTGACCCATCCCTCTGAATGGGTCCCACTCGCGGAACCAGCACTGGGTGTCTCACTCGGGTGTCTACCATCCAGTAGCTCTACACATTGATCTATCAGGCTGTAGTTGTGCCTGTGATAAACACAGAACCAGCTCTTTTTCTTATTCTTTCTTACTATTTATTAATCTCTACCTACAGATGATGTGAATATATGTGCTGCTTTAAGGTTAGCTCCTACCTGAAAGTAAACTGTAGTCCAAACTGTTGAGTCACCATATTCATTTATGTGTTGGGAGCAACTGCTTCATGGTGGGAATGTGCTTCCCAAAAGCAGAGGGTATAAAACAAATGAGTGATGGATGTCATTTTAGAACTGCACCACACAGGGCATGAAACTCTGTGTATGAACTTCTCTATTCTAAGTTAATAAAACCCTTAAAAGACATCCTGCATGCAAGCTCCTTTACTGATTACACCCGAGGTGTGTGTAACCAGTAGTTGTCAATTTTTTTCCATGACAAAGTGCACCTTGATCAGCTGGCAGACATGGTGATGTGGGTTTCTGCTGGTTGTCCGAGCAAGCGATGCGTCTTGGAGGAGGCTGAAAAAGGACCAACAAGGTTGAATTTAAATATATCAACATAAACGCTTAATATAAATATAAACATTGACTAAAAATCTCTGGTCTCAATTTAGAATCACTGGAATGGGTTTTCCACGTCAAAGATGCTTCATGTGACAGTAAGAACTTTGGGAAATACACATTTTCACTACCTGAATTTGTAAATTCACTTACTGAAGAACATGTACAAATTTATTTTATTGTCCAGAGAACAGATCACATTTCAGTCACTGCACAGTGTCTGTTTACAGCATGTTGGTCTCACGGGATCCAGGCTGCAGAATCTGAAGAGAGAAAATGAGCCTGATAGCTTTTCTAAACCATGGGTAGAACAAAGCATAAATCACAGGGTTCAGACAGGGGTTAATAAACACCAGAAAGACACCAACTGCAGGTAAAGATTGATTAGAACTAATTTGTACATAAGCGATACAGTAATATGGGCAGTTACAAAATAAGAACACAAGTACAACAACACCCAGAGTCCTGGCTGCTTTAAGCTCAGATTTCTTTGCTGTTACAGTCCCTGAACGTTTGAGTGTGATGGCTGAAACATGAGAGCGCATCGCACGAGCCTGAGACACAGCCGTCACGAACACTCTCAAATATAGAGTGATGATTGCGGTAACCGGAGCAATAACTGAGCAAATAGTGTCAACAACTCCTGCAATATAGTGAGTGATAATCACACACTGTCCATAGCAGTAATTGTACCTACCTGGTTGAGCAAGATCGTCTTTATAAATGACCCCATTGAAGGCAGCAGAAATGATCCAACACATACAAACACACATTTTAACTCTTGTCACAGTGACTCTGGTGGGGTAATGCAGAGGGTCACAAATAGCAACATAGCGGTCGACTGATATAAGAACCATGTGTCCTGTTGACACAGAGAGAAAGGTCGAGCTCACATAACCATATAATGAACACATGATGTCACCAATCAACCAACAGCTTATTTGTTGGTGAGCTACAAACATTGACCCAAGCCCAGACAGAAAATCAGACACAGCAAGAGAGAGGAGGAGGAGGTTGGTGGGTGTGTGCAGCTGCCTGCAGGGAGACAAAGACATGTAATGTAATATCAGACGTTCATGTCAAGTGATATGTCTTTTAGTGGCACATCTGAACAATTAACGTTAAAAAACATTCTTAGCAAAGCAGAAATTACACGCCAACTCTAAGTAATATTTTCTTATAAATTAGACTGTTTGGATTTATAAAAATAATGAATTGTAAGTTTTTCTGAGTTTATCTTTGCCTGAAGTGGGAAACCGAGATGATGATGAGCAGGTTTAAAGCCACAGTGAACACAGAGATAAAGAACAGCAAATACATGAGGACACTGTTAGCCTGACTGATCTTTGGTTTCCTGCAGGAGGCATTGAGGCGTTCTGGAAAGCAGAGGTCCTCCATCCTCAGAGAGAGGAATAGGAGAAGCTGCAGCCCTGGCAGCTTCTGACTCAAACTCTGTCAGACAAATGATGTAATAGTTTCTGTCTTAATCTCTCTCTCTCTCTCTCTCTCTCTCTCTCTCTCTCTCTCTGTCGATGCTAAGTGAGTCCTCTGCCCTCAGCTAAATTTACCTGTTTAGCCTATGCAGGGAGCTAAACATAAATGGCTTCAGTAAGCACTCAGGAGACCGGGCTGCACTGGTCTGGCTTTACTGATATACCATTCATTTTTTGTAAAACTGTAACAGAAATTGAACAGAGACATGAATACACAGTCTTTATGTAAATGCAAGAATGACACATTCATTAAATTACTACATGCAAATAATACAAAGTCATTAACTATGTAAATTATAAGCATTGCTGCATGCTAAAGCTGTACGCTAACTGCTGAAGTGCTATTGGCTGAAACAGATGCTAACAGGTAGCTCCCTTTAATAACAAACTGACTAGAAATGCACAAATTTATCAAACCAGCAAATAAGTCACAGATATTTACGTTTACATTTAGTCATTGGTCACACGCTTTTATCCAAAGCGACTTACAAGCGAGGTACAGGCAAGCAATAAAATCTAAGTTAAGGAGGAGGAGTTTTCCTTTTAAAGGACGATACAGAAGAGTTCTTTTTTCATTAGTGTTTTAAATGTAGTGAGTGAGATCGCTGAGTGCGCAGAGTTTGGCAGCTCATTCCACCACTGTGGGATTACTGAGCTGAAGAGTTTTCCTTGGTGTTTTCTTTGTGGTGCTGGGACCACCAGACGTCATCCCAGGAGGGATTGTAGACCTGAATGATTGAGTCTAAGTAAGCCCGAGCTGTAGAGTTGACCACTCTGTAGGCAAGAGACAAAGCTTTGAACTTAATCCTTGCAGCCACAGGAAGCCAGTGCAGAGATCTGAAGAGCGGAGTGACGTGAGTCCTTTTTGGTTGGTTAATGATGAGATATGAGGTATTGCTGAATTGTGGATCATCTGCAGGGGTTTGGTCGTGCATGCCGGTAACCCTATCAACAATGCATTGCAGTAATGAAAACGAGATATGATCAATGCCTGCACGATGAGTGGAGTCATGTACAGAGAGGTAAGGTCTGATCTTTCTGATGCTTTGGAGGGCAAATCTACACAACCTAGAGACTGAGGCGATGTGTTCCGTGAAGCTCAGTTGGTCGTCAATGATGACCCCCAGATTTCTGGCTGACTTGACTGAGCAGGGACAGTCACTGCAAATCCAATGTTGGTGCTAATGTTGTGCTTGGAAGACTAGAATCTCAGACTCGGAGAAGTTAAGCTGAAGATGTATTTCTCTCATCCAAGCAGAGATCTCAGAGAGACAGGCAGAGATGCGTGTTGAGACAGTAGAGTTGTCTGGCGGAAAGGACAGGAAGAGCTGCGTGTCGTCTGCATAGCAGTGATAGGAAAAGCCATGTGAATGCATGATAGACCCCAGGGAAGAAGTATAGATGGAAAAAAGAAGAGGACCAAGAACAGAGCCCTGGGGTACACCAGTGGAGAGGTTATGAGATTTAGAATCGCGCCCCTGCCAGGATACCTTGTAGGTTCGTCCAGACAAGTAAGACCAAAACCAGGCTAGAGCTGGTCCAGAGATGACCAAGTTAGAGACTGCATTCAAGAGGATCTGATGGTTCACAGTGTCAAAGGCTGCAAATCTAGTAGAATTAAAACATAAGAGTTACCTGCAGCTTTTGCAGCCCATAGGGATTCCACAAAAGTCAGAAGTGCTGTCTCTGTGGAGTGCTCTCTCTTGAAGCCAGACTGATTGACAGTAAGGAGGTTGTTCTGGGAAAGAAAGTCTGAGAGTTGATTGAAGACTGCTCGTTCCAGGGTCTTGGCCAGAAATGGGAGAAGAGAGACTGGTCTGTAATTCTCCACAAGGGAGGGATCAAGAGAAGACTTATTCAACAGTGGAGTAACCGGGGCCTGCTTGAACTAGCTGGGAAAGGTGCCTGATGTGAGAGAAGTGTTGATGATCTGTGTAATAGCTGGTATTAGTGTAGGTGCAGCAGCTTAAAGAAGGGTGGAGGGGATCGGATCCAGGGAGCAGGTGGTCGGGCGATTTGAGAGGAGGAGCGTGGATAAATTGTCCTCTGAAAGGGTTGAAAATGTGAAGTTTGATGTGTTGTTAGATGTAGTTAGCAGGATGTCATCATCTGGTGGAGAGAACTGGGAGCTGCTGGCTGCCGCCTTGTTAGTGAAGACAGAGGCACAGTCTGATCACGTCATGGTGCATCTGATTCTATCATACAGGCAGAAATTAAAACTCTGCAAACCTGCAGTGAGGACATCAAAAGTTGGACCAGTGAAGCCGTGGAGGAACTTCAGGAGTTTTCAGATTTTACAAACTGGGATGTTTTTAGGTTTGCCACTAACAGTCACAGCCAAAACTTAAACTGCTGAGGTCAGAGAAAGTGGCTGCATTCAGATGTAGGGACAAAGACAAATACACAGAGTTTAAGTATAGATTTAGGAAGAGGAGAGCAGAGATAAATCTGTGCATGGGGAAAGAATGGAACAGCAATTCTCAGCCAACGACTCCGCCTCTGTCTGGAAAAGTCTTCAGGCAGTCACTATTTACAGGTGTAGCATCCATTTCTGTGTGATAAAACCAGTACCTGAGTTACATTCTTCTACCTTGAAGTAAAAGAGTTTCCTTAACATCCCCAAAGATAAGGGAACAGAAAGTCTTTGTTCCTCTTTTCCTCCCCACATCTGTTTCCAAGAATTGCAGACAGAATTCACATCTCTGGCTGGCACCTCAGCCATTAACGCTAATCTACGAAGGACCATCCTTGGAGCCATCTCTTAAATCACACTTGTAAATCTCTCTTATCAGACTCAACCAGCAGACCAAAAGGGAACCGAGAGATGAAATGTAAGAACTTTCTTCAGGACTCCTTACCTTAGAAACTAGATATACCAAATTTAAACTGTGCATGTGATGTATGCCACCATGTTCAGGAGAAGCTATACAACTTCTTGTAACTCTGGTTGTTCTAGGTTGAAAATTCGTGAAGTTACAAATTAAAAAGTTTTATCCAGGAATGACGGAAAGAGTAACACGGCACACCATTGCCATCTGCTGGGGGAAATTATAGGAGTATTCTAGGTGGGGTTCACCCTGTCGCAGGCCATGTTTGTTTTTGTTTCTTGGTATTAAGTGAAAATTTAAATGTCGTACTCTTTTATCAATTGTGTATATTACACATGCATCTTGCCTACACTCGTATAAACCCGCTCAGATACTAAATGTGGTCATGTTATGTTTTAGTAATTCCATGCTACGATCCGTTAATTATGTCCTGATGATATATGATTAAATTATGAATTGTTGTTGTATGCTATCACTGTAATAATAGGTGTCAAACAAAACTGATTCGATTTGTAGTAAGTCCTGGATGTTAGCTGCTTCATTTTATCCATGTGGACCTACATATGCATGTTAGGTAAAAGATTTTGTGAACTTCATGTATTCTATCACATAGTTAAGAACGTGAACTGTTATGATGTTTCAAATGACATAAGAAATGTGATGTGTTGTTTTAATGGTGTGAAACACTTTTGGGCCTGGTGAACGGAGAATTTGTTAAATTAAACTTTGAAAGGAATTAAACTATAAGAAAGAATTTAATGCGAGAGGAGGGACTTTGCGCCTCTCTTTTGAACCTCACGTAACACCCCAGATATAAAGAAGAGCTTTCCTTTGTTCTCTCTCTTCTCTTGAATTTTTCTTCAATTCGCGCTTCATCTGCGCACTCCCTTTGGCCGCTCGTTTCTGCTCGCCTCTTTAACTTACTACTTTACGTAGTCGACGACGCAATTTTTACTCAGCGCTCCATTTAGATTTTCTTTGTTTGGCGAGACAAACTCTCTTTATATATAATTTTAAGTTTTTGTAACATCCTTGTGAAACCAAAATTTGATTTTTGATTTGTACGAATAGGGAGACAATCCCACTCTTCGAGCCAAACCTCGCCAAGATTTGTTTTCAATATTATATTTTTCCCTTTTTATATAATTGACTGAATTGGCTTGATCCAATATCTGGGCTCCAGCCGCTCTCTTTTGACTAAATTGAACTGAGACTGAGACAACCAACGGACTACGGGTTCCTCCAGCTGTTGATCCGAGTTGCCCAGCTGACCAGGTGCCATTGTTCGGGCCGCTCTAAACCACGCCAACTGTGAGACGGACAACTCTCGCTCTGGGAGCAATCCTGCTGGTAGCGAGGAACCACATCTCGCACTTCGGCCGCGGAGCGGTACTGACTTGCGCCGAATACGGCAGAACGACCTGCAGCAGCATAAGGCAAGAGAAACATCTCTCTCTCTATTTTATGGAAAGTCTGGTGTCTAAACAGTCGCTGAAATAAGGGAGCACTTCTAAAGTTACAAGTATTTCTTCCGTTACTTAGAACTGAATAGTAACTACACTCCTTTCATTTGTCCCAAAATTATTACACCTATTTGCATATTTGGTTCATTTATCTGCTCATTTAGAATTGGTTGTTTCATGTTGGTTATCTGTTCATTTGTTCATTTATTACTTATATCCATATACATACTCACACTTATCTATATTCATGTAATAGTAGATTAATAAAAAAAATTGAAAGGAACTGCTTCTGTGTTTGTCTTTCTTCAGAGAAACAGACGAAGTCACTGAGACGTTAAAGATATCATGACAGAGACTGATCTTGGGTCAAATTCTATTAATCACTTAATTCTGTTGTTACAGTGAACCATCGGCAGTTCAAGAAAATTAATGATTAAAGCTTGTTAAGCTCAAACAAACCAGGTGCCCTGTTTCAAGTAAATTAATGCTTTTGTATTAATACTAAATTACAAATATTAAATATTAAGTTAATTAATTAAAAGTCGCATTTGGTTTGCTATATATTGGTGCCCGGCGCGTGAGGCCAATTCAAACTTCTGTCTGTCTAACTGAAGAAATTGGAAACATATTGCATCTGCATAAACTCGGCTACTTGGTGCATTCCTTATTGTCTGACTAATTTTAAAAATATATATTTGATCTGAGGTTTTGCTTGTTTAGTTGTGTACCGATAGTGTACAGGCATTGATTTAATGTTTGAGAGTTTATAAATAAATTCCCGCTCCGCCGCGGGCGCTCATTCAGCCGACAAAGGTGAACGAGACTGTTTAAACTTCCGCTAACGGAAGTGAAGTAATGATTGAGACTCTGTGTTGTTCGAACAGGAAGTGGTGAAAGTGTTAGTGCATGCAAACTTGTGAATAAGCGTTGCCGTACGCATGTGAAATTAAAGGCCTGTTCGTGGGTTTACGGTTGCTGCGTGTCCCAGGACTGTTAGACTGCGCCCTGAATTAAGTGAATTCTCTGCGTGTCCCAGTTAATTTACCTCTGATTCAGACCTTCTCTTTAGCCTGCCAGCATAGCTACTTGGCCGCTATAAACTACTTTTAAGTAGGAGAAGAGTGACTTATATGCGCATATGTGAGTCAGAGAGACTGTTGAGAACCGGTTGAGTGATGAGATAAACCTTTGTGAGTTACCCAGAGTGTAACGCCTGGTGAAAAGAATTAACTTTGAAAGGAAATTGCTGAAAGTTGCGAGACTGCTGTTTGTGACTTTTGTGAGGCCGCCGAGCCGAACCCAACCGCCGCGTTGTGTGAAATTAATGTATAAAAGCGAAGCACTCTGACCGCTGTCGAAAGACAAGCAATTTGTTTGTCTTACATTTGGGGTCTATCAAGGGGCGTTCCCAAAATCGTCACTGCTGATGCAAACGACTACAGCTCCTCCCAGTCAGGGAATCCCCCTGTCGCCCTTAAGAGAAATAAACCCCCTTTGCTTCCTCTATTGTCCTAAAAGAGAATTAAATCCTTTTTGCCCCCTTGCCGCCATCCAGTGGCCGATTTGATTGACTGAGTTTGAAGGCAACAGTTTCTCTGCAAACTGAGCCCCAGTTGGCATTTGAAATAGAATGCAAATAGCATTGAGTGTCCTTTAAACAAATTACTGTGAATAAATAATTTATTTTACTTACCTAAAATTTGAATTAAGTAACATATTACACAACTTTGTTGAATTATTGTTTTAAAATTTAGCAAAAAATACTTTAGGTATTTACTGAATTTAACATTGTGCTGTGAATGCTCGGAGATCTCAACTTAATCTGGTTGTCCCTACAAAAAACAAAAATCGTTGCTTTATTGCTCTTACATATAGCTATAGCTATTTTTGCTCCTTCATATTATTTTTTCATACATTCAATTCAATTCAACTTTATTTATATTGCGCCAATTTACAACAAGGTCATTTCAGGGCACTTTACATAATAAAGTCAAGACTATACAAACATTTAGAAAAAACCCAACAAATCCCCCTTGAGCAAGCCATAGGCAACAGTGGAGAGGAAAAACACCCTTTAGCGGAAGAAACCTCCAGCAGAACCAGGCTCAGGGTGGACGGCCATCTGCCTTGACCGGTTGGGCTGAGTGGAAAGTGGAGAGAGAAAAGAACAGAGCAACAAAAGCAACAACAAAACATTGAGCAGGTTAGTAGGACCAGTAGCTGCGCACTGGAGGACACACAGCGCCAAATCCGGGGACACCTGAAGACAGGGACAGAGAGAGGGAGAAAGACGACTACGGGACAAAGAAGATACAGAGTTAATTTCATACAGTGGTGACATTATAGATGTGGGGTGAGAGGAGAGAATGAAGAGAAGAGGAAGTGGCACAGTGCAGAGTCCCCCAGCAGTCTAAGCCTATAGCAACACGACTATAACCAACTATAAGCTTTATCAAAAAGGAAGGTTTTGAGCTTAGCCTTAAAAATAGAGAGGGTGTCTGCTTCCCGAATCTGGACTGGGAGCTGGTTTCACAGGAGAGGAGCTTCATAGCTAAAGGCTCTGCCTCACATTCTATTTTTGGAAATTCTGGGAACCACAAGTAGACCTGCATTTTGGGACTGAAGTGGTCTAGTAGGATGATATTTTTTTCAATTCAATTCAACTTTATTTATATAGCGCCAATTTACAACAAGGTCATCTCAAGGCACTTTACATAATAAAGTCAAGACTATACAGACATGTAGAGAAAACCCAACAAATCCCCCTTGAGCAGCCATAGGCAACATTGGAGAGGAAAAACTCCCTTTAACGGAAGAAACCTCCAGCAGAAACAGGCTCAGGGTGGGCGGCCATCTGCTTTGACCGGTTGGGCTGAGTGGAAAGTGGAGAGAGAAAAGAACAGAGCAACGAAAGCAACAACAAAACATTGGGCAGGTTAGTAGGACCAGTAGCTGCGCACTGGAGGACACACAGCGCCAAATCCTGGGACACCTGAGGACAGGGACAGAGAGAGGGGGACAGAGAGGGAGAGAGACGACTACGGGACAAAGAAGAAACAGAGTTAATGTCATACAGTGGTGACATTATAGATGTGGGGTGAGAGGAGAGAATGAAGAAAAGAGGAAGTGGCTCAGTGCAGAGTCCCCCAGCAGTCTAAGCCTATAGCAGCATGACTATAACCAACTATAAGCTTTATCGAAGAGGAAGGTTTTGAGCCTAGTCTTAAAAGTAGAGAGGGTGTCTGCTTCCCGAATCTGGACTGGGAGATCTTTTAGATATGATGGGGCTTGACCGTTTAGAGCTTTATAGGTAAGAAGAAGGGTTTTAAATTCTATTCTGTATTTAATGGGAAGCCAATGGAGAGAAGCTAATGAAGGTGAAATATGATCTCTCTTACCAATCCCAGTCAGTAATCTTGCTGCAGCATTTTGGATTAATTGGAGGCTTTTTAGAGAGTTACTGGGGCAGCCTGAAAGTAGAGAATTACAATAGTCCAATCTAGAAGTAACAAATGCATGAACCAATTTTTCCGCATCGCTTTGGGACAGGATGCTCCTAATTTTGGCAATGTTCCGTAGGTGGAAGAAGGCTGTTCTAGAGATTTGCTTAATGTGTGAGGTAAATGACAAATCCTGGTCAAAAATGACTCCAAGATTCCTTGCAGTACTACTGGGGGCAAGAGTTATGTCGTCTAAAGTAGCGATATGGTTAGAAAACATGTCTCTTAGACTATTAGGCCCAAATACAATAACTTCAGTTTTATCTGAGTTTAAAAGAAGAAAATTATACGTCATCCAGTCCCTTATGTCTTTAAGACATGCTTGTAGTTTGATTAATTTATTTGTTTCATCAGGTTTCATAGATAGATATAAGTGCGTGTCATCAGCGTAGCAGTGAAAATTTTGTGTTTTCTAATAATGTTGCCAAGGGGAGACATATATAGAGTAAAGAGTATTGGTCCTAATACAGAGCCTTGTGGAATTCCATAACTAACTTTTGTGTATGTCGAAGATTCATCAATAATATGAGTAAATTGGAATCTATCTGATAGATACGATTTAAACCAATTTAGTGCTATTCCTTTAATACCAATAACATGTTCCAGTCTCTGTAATAATATTCTGTGATGAATGGTGTCAAATGCAGCACTTAGTATAGAGACAAGTCAGTTATCTGAAGCCAGAAGAAGATCGTTGGTGACTTTAATCAGTGCGGTTTCTGTGCTATGATGAACTCTAAATCCTGACTGAAATTCTTCAAACAAGTCGTTTCTGCGCAGGTGGTCATATAATTGCTTTGCAACTACTTTTTCAAGTATTTTAGAAATAAAGGGGAGATTGGATATTGGTCTGTAATTGGCTAAGACACCTGGATCCAGACTAGGTTTTTTAAGTAGAGGTTTGATTACAGCTACCTTATAGGCCTTTGGTACATATCCTGTTTGTAAAGATAGATTAATGATATCTAATACGAACCTGTCTAATAAGGGTAGAGCATCTTTGAGCAGTCTAACTGGAATAGGGTCTAGCAGACATGTTGTTGGTTTAGATGCCATAATAGTTGAAGTTAATTCAGCAGGATCTATGGGCACAAAGCAGTCTAAAAGGGACTGAGGGACTTACTGATGATTCTAATTCTGTTGTATTTGTGGGGAGGTTCTGGTGAATTTTATTTCTAATAGCTATGATTTTGTTTGTGAAGAAGGTCATGAAATCATTGCTACATAGCGTTGAGGTAATACTAGTCTCAATTGAACTATAGCTCTTAGTCAGCCTGGCTACAGTGCTGAAAAGAAACCCGGGGGTTGTTCTTGTTTTCCTCTATTAGTGATGAATAATAAGCTGTTCTGGCTTTACGGAGTGGTAATTTGTATAAGTATAAACTCTTTTTCCAGGCTAGGCGTGATTCTTGTGAATGAGTGGAACGCCACTTCCTGTCTAGTCTTCGTGACGCCTGCTTTAAATTGCGGGTTTGCGAGCTATACCATGGAGATCGCCTATTCAGAATTACTGCCTTCTTTTTTAGAGGGGCAACACTATCAATTATGGAACGTAAAGATGCTGCATAATTATCAGTAAGGTAATCAATTTGTGCAGGAGTACAGTTAATGAGGCTACTCTCAGTTATATCAGAACTTCTTTGTAGCTGCTGTGTAGTCCAATAAACTAAATTCAAATGTTATTAGGAAATGGTCAGAGAGAACAGAATTATGAGGAAATACAGTTAGTTTATCAATTTCAATACCGTATGCAAGAACAAGGTCTAGGGTGTGACTAAAACAGTGAGTGGGTTCATTTACAATTTGAGAGAAACCAATTGAATGTAATAATGAAGTAAATGCTGTGTTGAGGGAGTTACTGTCAGCATCTACATGAATGTTAAAATCGCCCACTATGACGACTTTATCTGCACTAAGCACTAAGTCGGCTAGAAAATCTGAGAATTCAGTCAAAAATTCAGAATAAGGGACTGGAGGACGATACACGATAACAAATAGGAGTGAATTTTGAGTTTTCCAAATTGGGTGTGAAAGTCTCAGAGTAAGACTCTCAAATGAGTTATAACTATGTTTAGGTCTAGGTTCTATCGGTAAGCTTGAGTGATAGATTGTTGCTACTCCTCCACCTCGGCCTGAGCTTCTAGGAACATGATAGTTAATATGACTTGGGGGTCGACTCATTTAAACTAACATATTCTTCCTTCTGCAACCAGGTTTCAGTGAGACAAAATAAATCGAATTGATGATCACTTATCAAGTCATTTACTAACAGAGATTTAGATGAGAGAGATCTGATATTTAATAATCCACATTTAATTGTTTTAGTTTTTTGTTCAGTAAGAGGAGCAGTCCTGATTTTTATTAAGTTATTATGATTAACTCCTCTTGTGATCATTTTTAGTTTGTAAAATTTAGTTAATCGGGGAACAGACACAGTTTCTATAGGAATGTGGGAGTTGTGGGGGGGTAACGGCAGTAAGGATACTGCAGAGAGGCGTGTAGGACTGGATCTCTGCGTCCTAGGCTCAACTCTGGACTGTCAATCTTTTGGTTGTCTAACAAAATCAGCCATATTTTTTGATAAGACAGAGGCACCATCCAAAGTAGGATGGATCCTACTTTGGGGGGTCCACAGAAAACTACGGAGTCCGACATTGTCTTTGCAAAGTTACACACCGATTCAATATTTGTTTTAGTGACCTCCGATTTACGTAATCGGGCGTCATTTGTTCCTGCATGAATAATGATCTTACGGTATCTACGTTTATCCTTAGACAGGAGCTTCAAATAGGATTCGATGTCGCCCGCTCTGGCCCCAGGGTAACATTGGACTATGGCCGCTGGCGTCTCTAAGTTCACGTTTCTGACTATGGAGTCGCCAATTACCAGAGTTCGTTCCTCAGCGGGTGTGTCGCTGAGTGAGGAAAAGCGATTGGAAACGTGAACCGGCTGGTGGTGAACCTGGGGCGTCTGTTTAGCATTAGATCGCTTACGAACCGTCACCCAGCCGGCCTGGCTTCCCGGCTGCTCGGGTACTGCTGGGGAACAGCTAACAGTGGCTAAGGTCCGCACCAGCTACCGGGGCCTGACTAGCTGGATTGTTTGTCATGGTGCAGAGCCGAGCTTCCAATTCAGAGAGCCTCGCCTCCAAAGCTGCAATAACCTCACATTTATTACAAGTACCGTTATCACTAAAGGAGGCCGAGGAAAAACTAAACATGTGGCAGACAGAGCAAGTAAGAGGAGAGACAGAAGGAGACGGAGAAGCCATTGCTAGGTGCTAGGCTAACGAAGCTAGATCGATTAGGTTTAGTTAGCGATTAGCTAGTTTGTTAAGTTATTTCAGGAGAGCAGGTGTTTGCGTAAACAAATCTTATGCCCAAGTGATAGTTTATACACAGATAGGTCACTGATTTAGAAAACAAGAGCTACGATTAACCAGTGAACAATCCTTCGGCAGAGACCCGAAACAGTGTGAAGAAACAGGAAGTGACGCAATACGCTTACCGCAAATCAATGAAGCTGATTCACATCAAGCTCGGGGAGTCGACCGTGTCTGGTATATGGTACTAGGAGATCTTTTAGATATGATGGAGCTTTATAGGTAAGATGAAGGGTTTTAAATTCTATTCTACATTTAATTGGAAGCCAATGGAGAGAAGCTAATGAAGGTGAAACATGATCTCTCTTACCAGTCCCAATCAGCAATCTTGCTGCAGCATTTTGGATTAATTGGAGGCTTTTTAGAGAGTTACTGGGGCATCCTGAAAGTAGAGAATTACAGTAGTCCAATCTAGAAGTAACAAATGCATGAACCAGTTTTTCAGCATCACTTTGAGACAGGATGCTCCTAATTTTGGCAATGTGTTGCATTTGAATTTACATTGTATGTACAGCATTCAATTTTTTGGCATTATTATTTCCCTAGTTAACCAAGGACTGTTTTGATCTGTGTTAACTACTCACCTGCAGTGTGTACTGTCACAAGAGTGTCACACTAGATAAAATCAGGTGAATCAAGATTAATGTTCTTGATCTTTGAAAATGCTGCGTCGCATGGCCATTGTAATGTCTGCTCAATTGAAGCAAACTCACCATCTGTTAGAACAGGCTAATGACAGATTAAGTGTCCGTAAACAACAGCTTCAACAACTGCAAGATGAAAATAAACTCCTTGAACATCACCTTGAACTATCTAAGAAAGCCATAAACGAGACCACGATCAATTCTGCTAAAGAAAAAGAGGGTTTAGAAAGAACAAATCAGACACTAAAACAGTCACTCCTACAATGCGAACGGGAGCTAATAATGACTCAAAAGCAACGGGATGAGACCCTTGCAGACCACGATAAAACTCGAACCCTGCTCTGTCAAACCATGGATGAGGTTGAGGACCTCAAAAGAAAAAACAAAATATGTGATAGAGTTCTTGATGATGATTCACAGGAGGTTCATAATCTACAGCGGCGAGAAAAAGATCTAGAAGCTAAAGTCCTTGAAAACCTGCAATTCCAAGAACAAAGAGAACTTGACTACTCTGGTGACTGTGGCTCAGTTGGTAACGCGGTCGTCCACCAATCCCACAGTTGTTGGTTTGATCCTCGGCTCCTCTGGTCACATGTCAAAGTGTCCTTGAGCAAGACACTGAACCCTGCTTAGTTGCTCCCGGTGAGTGTTGGCCAGCTGCATAGCAGCTCCCCCATCGGTGTATGAATGTGTGTGTGCTTCAGAGTGTGAATGGGTAGATATGAAGCAGTGTAAAGCGCTTTGAGTACCAACAGGTAGAAAAGCGCTATATAAGTGCAGACCATTTACCATTTACCATTTTTGAAATGGTGGGGGGTAAAACATTTCGCATGATTCATCTTACCAAGAAGTAAGAAAGGAAACTTCACCCCCCAGGGAGACTTAGAAGGAGATGGCGTCTACTCTCCTTACACGCCTTCCACATGAATCCTTGAGAGCTCGGGACACTCCCCGAAGCTCATCCCCAGCGGCCCCAAACGCAGCGCCACCTGCCTTCTCAGTCCTGCCACCCATCACAAGGTCCTTCTGACAAGGACCTGGATAAAATTGCCCGCAATATCGAACGCTTTGAACCTAGTCCTGGTGGTTCTTATGATACGACTGGCTACTTCAAAGACATCAGCTTCTACCTGCAAAGGTATCCACAGGCCACCACGACTGATAAGATATATCTTATCAAAATAACCTCACGCCGTGAGGTCAGCAATTTCATTGAACGGCAACCACGCGTAGTCAGAAATGACTATGAGTTACTATGCCAGGCTTTGGACGGGAGTACAGTGATCCTGTCTCCCAAACTGGGCTAAACGCCACCATGACTGTTAAACAAGAACGCCATGAATGCCCGCAGGTATATTACCGCTGGCTTCTCCGAGCCTACTTCGGCTCCAAAAATGAACCAGGGATAGAGGAAGACTTGAACTTCAAGACCCTATTTATCAAAAACCTCCATCCCCCAACTAGTACTCATCTTGGCATAGCAGCAAATCCACGCAACTCTACCAGCCAACACCTAAGTGAGCTGCCTTCACTGGGGTTTGCAAAACACCGGGAAGCTCACCCAAAGACGCTAGCACAGTGCTAACCATTGACACCAAACATTTACCTCTGACTTTGGAAGGACCCTCGTGTGGCGAAACAAATAACACTGAAAGAACATCTTTGAAATCTAATCACCCTCGAGAAACCCGTGAACTATCCTGGTCCCCTAGAACCAACCAGCGGCATGACCATTTTAAGTCCTCTTGGCCTGATATAAGGCAAAATCATATGGGGTACAAAGGAAATCGCCCCTTTTCTACTTCTTTCCAGAACCAAACTAAACTTTCGCACCGAAACAACTTCAAGGGGCAAAAGGGTGGTTCAGATGAAAGGTCACACCCGCAGAAGAGCTACCCTAGAAATCGATTCCCAGGTTCTCCTCGACATGATCCTTATAACAAAGGCAACAAAAATGCTTATTTTGACAAAGTTGCATAACCTGAACTTTATGTTGACACTACGGGTCTTAACAGAGATAAAATGGAGACCCTCAAACATTTTGCCCAAACCCTCCGTGAGAAAAAAGATAAAAAGGCCAATGTTCTTTCAATAACCGCCTGCCGCCTAATATTCCACCAGATTTGGTCAGCGAAGAACCTTGCTCAACTTCTGCAGGATCTGAGACACTTTCACATTCCAGTCCAGAGTCCTCCGCCCAAGTCACATATGTAGGTGAGGAATCTGAGTCTTCTAGCGCAGTCTTAGTGGTTCAACTGGACTCAAACGAGTCCCCCGATGATGAAGAATCAATCATCCAGGGGGAACAACCATTCCGACAATTCCTCAGCAACCTCACTGATAAGGGGGTTGCTCGAAAGTTCTACTTAGCAGTGACACTGGAAGACATGAGGCTCTTCTTGACACGGCGGCAGACATCACTTTGATGTCCACTGTGCTGTTTGACAAACTGAGGACTATGGTGCATGAGGCAGGCAAAAACCTCAAGCTGCAACCGTGCTCCCTGCACATTCAACCTTACACTCCAACAGGAACCACTTTAACCTCAAAGGCTCTGGTCCATGTGTCTATTGGGCCAATGAAATTGGTCCACCCAATATACGTGTCACCTCTCGAGACGGTTCCCCTACTGATAAGCTAAGACCTCCTCAACCATTTGGAACCAGTAATTGATTTTAAGCGTTCTCGAATTTGGGACAGGCCCGCGAACCTCTGCCCCTCTCCCATCAACAATCTACAAAAATCCCACACTGCACCTTCAACGTTGCAACGCCGAACAGCTCATCAAATGAACCTGTTGTTGGAGGAGTAAACCCTTGACTCAATGCAGACAGTCAGGTATCATCATGGTTCCAACAGAGCTTTTGTCTCAACGAGACACATTCCTGGGTACTTTGGCCAATCTTGCAACCACAGAAAATAACTGTCCAAAAATAGTCAAAGGCATTGAGCTGGAAGAAACTCAGTTTGACGATGTAGTTCTTGCACTTTGGGCCGATAGGTCTGCCGTCAGCAAAGAACTATACAAATCCCTCTTGTGAACCAATCCTACCATCCAGTTTGCACCCAAGGCAATTCGCTTCCCGATGGACCCTACGCCACAGACCGTTAAACCCGCTATCGGAGTATGCGTACTCAAGGTACGATGGAACCAGCGTGAATTAACTCATTCCTTCCTGGTCATATCTGAACTGCCACACTCTGTCTATGTAGGCAGTGATCTTCTTGTCCGCCTGGACGTCCAGGTAGACACGATAAACAACATCCTGTGGTCTCTTACTGACGCCAACAGTTCCTCTACCGTTGACAACATGGACGTGTTGAAATCAGGACAAACTATCCCTGAAGTGTGCCAGGTAGTCAATGACCAACATGTAGTTATACCAGCCCGTACTAACTACACATCCATCCGCATAGTTATGCAGACTGGACAATGCCTTAACCACTCTCAAGCGTTTTTCCAACCATCGAATCTGTTCTTTACACTAGGCCTTACTATACCAGAACCAGCTCTCATGACTTTGAATTAAAGATTCCGATAATAGGGCCCATGCCCTCTTATCTCTCCTCAAACCCAGAAAAGCAGGTGATATACACCAAACTCACTCAAGTTATTGCCATCCACACTGCTTTGGCAAATGAGAATGAACCTGTCTGTCGAATAGACCTCACAGACAACCATCATATGATCTTCCAAACCATTGATGTCATCCATGTGGGATCATCAGAAGAATCAGCCATGGCCTGGCCTGAACCTCCCGAGACAAGTAAACTTCCTGAAACACCTGGGGATGTAACGCAAACCCCGAATGATGACTTTCCAGCCCACATGGAAAAGGTGGTAGCAGAAGCCGACGTCTTAAGCACAGAGGAATAACAGTCTGAATTACGTGCCCTCCTCTTCAAATATATGGCCTCATTTGCCAAAGACTCAGTGGACTGTGGTCTGACTGATCTCCACACAGTACACATCCTGACTCCTCCAGACGCTCCACCAGCCTTTGTGAGCCAATACAAAATTCCTATCGCTTCCTATAGCCCAGTTCAGGAAATCATTGACAACCTGCTGGAAAAGGGAATCATGCAACCTTGTAACAGCACCTATTCAGCACCTCTATGGCCTGTAATGAAACCAAACGGCAAATGGCGTTTAACCATTGATTATCGCCAGTTGAACAAACAAGTTCCTCTGTCCAGGTGGCCTATGACCCAACTGGAACAAGAACTTCCCAGTGTGCGAGATGCTAAATACTTCTCCACCATCGATGTGGCGTCAGGGTTCTGGACCATACCAGTAACACCTGAGGACCAACACAATCTGGCATTCACATTCGCAAATCGACAGTACACCTTCACAAGGTGCCCATTTGACTATGCAAACTCACCTGCAGAGTTCAACATTTTCTTGAATAAGGCTGTTAGAGTAAATATGATTTACCGACTGATTTATGATTTTCTTATAATGATGTTACGTCACTCATAGGGCTGATTTATTGTTTCCTACTTATTTTCATTATGAAGGATATATGTGTTAAATGTTTTGATCCTATCAGTAACAAGATCATGTTGCACCCTGCTGAAGCTGCACTCTGAGCCAGACATAGAAACAGAAAGTGGTTTGGGGCTGCTGACTGGGTAAACAGAAAGGCCAGAGAAAGGTCAGCAGTCATAGTGTTGAACAGCTCCTGTTGCTATATACCTATGCTCATACAAACTAACTAAGTGTCTTATCCTTATATGGAGTTCTTTTGCTTGCATTAAAAGGTCATGTATTCATTGTAACCATAGCATACGCCCACATCATGTAACTTTAGGGTGTGTTCCATTTTTCAATAAAAGGCTTGTACAAAAGGGAGACGGACGGAGTCAGTGTTAGCAGTTCCTGATTGAAGTGCTTACAACGCTAAGACCTCAGGCTGGCTCCCCTTGCAAGTAAAAAAGTACAGTGTCCTTGCTGTGCTTTATTGTCTTTGTCTCTCAGCGTATGAAAAGTGTTGTGGCAATTATAGACCCAACATAATTTGGTCCTTCGAGCCGGATCTCAACAGTGGACATCGTAGGAGGAAGGTGACGGAACACCAAATCTTTCGACAGCCGGACGTCTAGGACGTCCGTAAGAAAATCCTGGGACGTGAATTCGTGACTGGGTTGGTGAAATAAGTCCTGATCCTCCCTCCATCGACGTCGATGACGAGTTCCAGGAGATGGACAATACAGCGACAATAAGTGAGTATTGCGCATAGATGGGTCGGGTGGGACCTGAGCTCAAAATCCATTATAAATCTATAAGTCGAGTGGGACTTGGAATCCATTATAAATCTATAAGTCGGGTGGGACTTGGAATCCACTATAAAATTCATACGTCGGGTGGGATTTGGAATCCACTATAAATTTATAAGTCGGGTGGGATTTGGAATCCACTATAAATCTATAAGTCAGGTGGGACTTGGAATCCACTATAAATTCGTAGGTCGGGTGGGACCTGAGATTAGAAGCCACTAAAAAGAGCTATAGCAGAAGTATCACTGGTTGTTGTGTGAAAGAGTGTGATTGTGAGTGCGAAAGTCACCAATTGACGTGGAAGCAGCAGCACTGGAGGAAACCTAACAGTGCTAACAAATCCAGTGGTGGGGGGTAAGTAACATTAAACCTGCCTTGGAAGGCGATGAGAAATTTATGGAAAAATTCTCGCCTGGCAGTACTCGATATTTGAAGTTGTGGAAAAAGACCGATGACCTTAATGGCAAATTGACCGAGTTAATTTAATTTCAATTAAAAATTGAGGTTGCCAGCACCTCTGACAAAGAAAAACCACAAAAACAATTGCAGTTATTAGAAGCTATGAAGTGGAGAGAGCAGGCAGAGAAGAGGAAGAGAGACATTCAGAAAAAACAAAACAGGAAACAAGAAAAAGCTGCACTGCAGGCGGCTATTCTTGTGAAACCTGATGAGGAAACTGTAGGGCCAAGCGTAGGTGTCAGACAGATGCATGAATGGCAGAGAAAAAGACAGAAAAGACAGTTACGTGAGGAAGAAAAAGACAAGTCTCTTCAACTTCCTCACCCGTGTCATCGCGTACAAGACAGGCAGCAACATCCTCCTCATCCTCCCTAGTGGCCAAATCATCCTACCCAGATCTAGGACCATTGAAAGACCAATATAAAATAAAAAATGTTAATTATGAATGCAAGGGTTGTGGCCCAACACCAGATTCCCCTACCACATAAGGTGATGGGATTTATCCCATGATAGAAGTAGCTAATCCACATTTTGGAGCCCCAGGACAAAATGAGGGGCGGAGCAGGAAAGTGTACTGACCATGGACAGATGCACACTGCACTGAATCCTGCAAGACACTGGGGGATCCAAAGGTGGACCCCGAGGGATGGGTGGAGCGACACAAGCAATTAGTCGACTCTTTTGGTCTAAATGGGTGGGAGATTGAACAGACTCTCAAGAAATCTCTCACATATAATCTTGGAAAAGTAAGAGCAGGTTATACAGGAAGAAACGGCCAGGGACAGATATTGCCCGCCGAGGACCAAGCTCTACAAGCACAATTACAATTGGTACACAATGCAGTGAAAGAGACATAGAAGAGAACACCCGATTATGTAAAGATTTCACAATGTAGACAGAAGGATAATGAGGATGTGTTTGAGTTCAGAGCTAGATTAGAGGATACATTTAAAGATCAAAAAAAAGAAAAAAATCTGACTCAAGATTCCTCTTACCAACAACAGCTGAAGCAGGCTCTGATGGCCAGCTTCTTGCCTCAGTTGTCAGACTTCATAAGAAAACATAATGTGAACCATCGTACTGACGGTGTTCAATAAACTATGAACTATGCCCACCATGCGCAAGAAATCATTAAAAGTAAAAAGAAAAAAATAGCCACAGCAAACACTTTTGGGTTATTTGGGACAGATGAGGGAGATGATACACGAGCCTTCTTCCAGGGGACCCCGTATGGGAAGGGTCGGGGTAGAGGAAGGTTTAAGAGTAGGCCAGGGGGGCGATTCCCTACCTCGAGTCAGACGACCTGGAGGGTATGATAAACCCCCCGCACACAACCCCTCCTCCTCACATTGACTAGGCCTGCTAGAAGACACAGAGAACACGGATGATGGTGGTGGAGACGAAAGTGACCATAAGGCCCTCAAACTGTTAGATCTAACGGTCCCAAATGAGACACATTTTAGTTCACAGCACGCAGCTCAGGTCCCATTGAGAGAGTTCTGGGTGAAAGGAACTAAGGTACAGTTCCTGTGTGACTCAGGAGCTAACTGGACCATGCAGTGAGATAGAATACCTGGAGTGGGACCCTCTAAGGAAAAAATAATGGTGCGCCCAGCCAATGGTCAGCTTAATGTCAGTTACTTCTCCAAACCATTAACCATCAAAGACTCAAATACAGGAAAAAAATACAGGAGAATGCTCAAGTTGTGCTATGTTTCGAGTGTCCTGTGAATCTTCTAGGGCGAGATTTTATGATTAAACTAAAGATTTCCATAGTACCAACCTCCAGAGGTATGGTGGCTAGGAACATTGAGAGTGTAGAAGATATTTTTGTAGTAGAAGAGCTAGAAGTGCATTACTACTGGAGTCTAGATTTGCCTAATCCAGACCCGACTGAAACAGGAAAACACCTGCTATCCATAGCCATGGAGGGTTTAGAATCCTCCGTCCAGCCCGATACACCAGATTTGGACCAGTACCATGTGACACTCAGGTACAAGAAGACACCCAGACTGGATGTAGAATATGATGAAAGAATCAACAAACTGGGACCCCAAAAGGTGACCCTCAGCCACCTGTATAGAGACAGGAGGGGATTTGCTGGGTGTTCAGCCAAATTGACCCCTCAGGCATATAAACAGTTTGCAGTCTGGGGCTCTGTGCCACATATGTCACTGATGAAACCTAAGAAAGCTGATTGGAAAGACGTTGGACCATTTGTGAAGAGAGCCGTAGCAGTCACAGCATGGCAACAACTGCCCGACGGGTGGTCAATAGACACACAAAGGTGTTCTGTATACCGGAAAACCCTAGGGTGGGTGGTTAATACCACCCCCCGAGCACACCTCGAAAATGCAAAACAAGCTAGCACATGGTACTCACAGCAGGGAGAGCCAGATGATGATAATGAATGACAGACCCTGCTGACAGAGATACCAGAAGAATTAGCCGAGGTGCCAATCTCCTTCTGGTCCAAAGGCAAAACAGATGTAGGTCTAATGACTACTGCTAAACTCGTAGTCATTAAACCTAAAACAAGCTATAGGCCAAGGATAAGACAATACCCACTCAAACCAGATGCTGCAGAAGGCATAAAACCTGTTATCAGTGACATGATAAGAGCAGGCATCATTATTGAAGCACCAGATTGTCAATGCAACACCCCTATCTTTCCAGTGAAAAAAGCTGAATCAGGAATGTGGAAAATGGTGCAGGACCTGAGAGCAGTCAATCAGGCTGTTGACGGCCGAGCACCCTGCGTTCCTGACCCACATACACTGTTGAACCAGTCACAACCAGATAAACAATGGTTTACAGTATTTAATCTTAGCCTAAGAATCACAGGGATGGTTACCAGGCTACCACAAGGATTTTGTGATAGCCCCACAATCTTTTCACAAGAAATAAATAACTGTTTAGCAGACTTTGATATACCACAACACAGTCAGGTTCTGGTGTATGTAGACGACATCCTTATAGCATCAGACACCGAACAAAACAACAAGCAAACTGCAGTAGCTCTATTTTAACACCTTCACAGAACAGGTAACAAGGCCTCATTGTCGAAGTTACAATGGGCAAAGCAACAAGCAACGTTTTTAGGACATGACTTAGTACCTGAAGGAAGGCTACTAACAGCAGACAGGAAGAAGTCCATCCCAGATGCACCTAAACCACAGACTAAACAACAAATGATGCAATTTTTAGGATTATGTAATTAGTGCAGGCTGTGGATCCCGAATTAAGCTCAAATCAAACAGCCATTGCTAGGTCTCATCTATCAGACACCCATGACAATGAAACAGGAAATCACTAAAACAGGCCCTTGTAGGGGCGACAGTTTTAAGCTTACCAGACTAAAGGAAAGAGTTTGTGCAGACAGTAGATTGTAAAGGCTCATTTATGACTTCTATGTTGGCACAAAAGGTTGGAGGCAGATTCAAGCCAGTAGCATACTACTTAAAGAGACTTGACCCTGCAACATGTGCACTACCCACATGCATCAGAGCTGTGTGTGCTGCAGCCTTAGTGGTGCAGGCCTCAGCAGAAGTTGTCTTATTCCATCCATTACAGTTGTTGGTCCTTCATGCAGTGGACACGTTATTGACTCAGACCAAAATGACATTTTTGTCACCTGCATGACACCTATCTGTAATATCAACACTTATGTCCCAACCACACATCACGGTTCAGAGATGTACATCACTGAACCCCTCCACACTCATACCATCCCCTGAGAATGGAGAACAACACAGCTGTGCTGAAAACACCGAAAAGCAGTGTAAACCAAGACCAGACTTAACAGATGTAGCTCTCGAGAATGGAGAGGTTTGGTTCGTGAATGGGTCATGCTCTAAGACCCCTACTGGACAAACACAGACGGGTTTTGCTATAGTGACACAGGACACTATAGTGAAAGCAGGCAAATTACTGTCACACTTCTCAGCCCAGGCAGCTGAAGTAGTTGCCCTCACCCAGGCCTGTAAAGAAGGCCGAGATAAAGACTTAACAGTTTACACAGATAGCCAATATGCTTTTTCAACACTTTCTCAACAATTTCTTTGTAGGCGAGTGAGCAAGGAGAGGTATGACCACCTCTACAGGAAAATTAGTAGAACAAGCAACATTCTTAACAGCACTTCTAGAAGCTGTATTGCTACCAAAGACCTTAGCAGTTTGTAAATGTGCAGCACATACAAAGGGTAAAGACCCAATTTCTAGAGAAAATGCTTTCGCTAACAAAATCGCTAAAGAGGCAGCTGAAGGAAAGCATGGGATTTTAGTGCTCACAGCGCAGGACACACAAACAGCGACATCATTTGATTTACAAATCCTTACAGACATGCAGCAGAATGCGCCCACACCAGAGCAAACTTTATGGGTAAAAAACGGAGTTCAAGTAGATGGCATCACCAGAATACAAAATAAACCATGTCTTCCAAAAAGCTTGTTCCACCCTGCCGCAGTTTTGAGCCATGGGCCTTGCCATGTCTCAACAGGAGGGATGGTGAAGGTGGTGGAACAGCATTTCTATGCTCATGGTTTCAATGCCTATTCAAAACATTTTTGCAGAGCTTGTCTGACATGTTGTAAACATAATGTACAGGGAAATGTATGACCTAAAAGAGGGCAATTCCCAGAGGCAAAGCATCCATTCCAGTTCCTACACATGGACTTTATTGAACTAAACAAATGCAGCAACTATAAATACTGCCTTGTACTGATCTGCCCCTTTTCTAAAGTGAGATCACACCAAGTAAACATAAAACAGATGGCTACACATTTGGGGATCACTTTAAAGAACCATTGTTCATATCACCCCCAGAGTGCTGGGTTGGTAGAACGGACAAACGGCACGATCAAACTGAGATTGAAGAAAACTAACGCGAACAAATGCGGAGACCATGGACCGAATGTTTAGACTTAGTGAAGACATACAATATATGAGAATAACTCCTACAGGAGACGGGTTAACCCTTTCGAAATCATCCATGGTAGACCCTTTGTACTCCCCATCTTAACAGATGTGATAGAAAAGCCAGAAGACACTTACACCCTAGTAGATTGGATGTGTAAAATGTTGAAAGAAAAAGAAGTTGTAAATGCAAATAATCTGCCAAATGGTGTTTTGTCCCCACAGGTCTCAGACATTAAGCCAGGCAATCAGATCCTGATAAAGGTCATCAAACGAAAGATCTGGTCCCATCCGTGGTGGGAAGGTCCCTACACTGCCCTGCTCACCACACCCACTGCAGTGAAGATAGCTGAATGCGCCACGTGGATTCACCAGAGCCACTGCAAAAGAGTAATTCCCCTGGTTGGCACTGCGTAGGGGTGGAAGTCGACCGGTACCAAAACCCTTGGTCGCTGAAGAAACCAACTGATTCCCGTGTCCCAGCTATGGCACCAGGGATAAAACTCGTAGCAGTAACATGCATTGTAATGGTATTTGTTTTCTTTTTTCTGTATGAGAAAGGATTCCTCACAGGGGAGCCGCCAGACAATGGACCAACCTACCGCTACCTAACCAAGCGATGGTCAACCATACCGATTGGGGACTGGGTCTGGAAAGACCTGGACACTGAGCACGCACACCCATTTGAGACCAATATGTGGTATCGTTATGCCAAAGTTTTAGCCAAATCCTATAACAAGTCTAACTGTTATGTATGTTCACATATGCCACATTCCACTTCCCACCAAACCATTTATGCAACCCCCATGGACTTCCATAAGGGTTTTTGTTTTTTCCTGATGTCTGTTCAAGCCCGAGACCCAAAGATGTACCACATAAAACCAAAGACTCCTGCAGTGTTTCAGATAATGTTTCTTAAACCACTTGAATTCAATGTTTCCGAACACAAAAATACATCCTGCTCTGATGTGCCACTCATAAGTCTCAACCTCACTGTCCGCGGGAAGCCCATTCGCCAGAGAGTAACAATCCCGAATGGTGCTTTGCCCACCTGTAAGAGTGTGGGACATGGGTTCCCGTATTGTATGGTACGCCAACAGACAAAATTTACTAACA
This sequence comes from Channa striata, assembly GCA_033026295.1. Classification (NCBI taxonomy): domain Eukaryota; kingdom Metazoa; phylum Chordata; class Actinopteri; order Anabantiformes; family Channidae; genus Channa; species Channa striata. The sequence continues at coordinate 208,825 of CM065180.1, read as the reverse complement.
ACGTTGGACGGCTTTTAGACCCACTATGTTGTATAACCTTCCAAATGCCTCAACCTCGTAACAGACCGGTCAAGCCCACTGTTATGGTAGAAGGAGGTTGGTGGCTTTGCGGTACCAGAGCATATATTACGTTACCCCACGTGTGGTCTGGATGTTGTGCTCCTGTAAAAGTGTCCGATCATACTTTTATTGTGGAACCAATTAGGCCTACACCTACTCGACGCAGACGCAACACTGGTGCAGTTTACCCTACTTTTAAACCACATGATGACAAATGGGGCTCAGATGTCCCAGCAGAATTTAAGCATTGGAGCACTGCATCTAAAATAGCTCTTTGCATGCTCCCTCACGCGGGAGTAGGAAAGAATATGCTTAGATTAGAAACTGTTGATTATTGTTTCCAAACCTGGGTAAACGCTACCATCAAAATAGAAGTCAAAACAGAGAAATTGACTCCACCCGAACCATGGTCATGCAAAACAGAATGGTTTTAGACCTGTTAAATGCTAATGAAGGAGGAGTATGTGTGAAAATTGGCACCACCTGCTGCACGTACATCCAAAATGAAGTAAATACTAATGTCACTGCAGCCCTACAGGTAATGAAGAACTTGCAAAAGGCCATGTCGAGTGACAGGCATCCCGATCCTGCCCAGGATTGGCTGGTAGGACTCATGTCGGGACCTTGGTGGCATTTGCTCTTGAAGTTATTAACCCCACTGATTGTGTTCATTGTAACATTTTTCATATTACTGTCATGCGTGGTTCCATGCCTTCGAGCCATGGTACGGAAGATGTTACAGACCACTGTGATTAACTATGTATTATTATAGGCTTCTGACCCCGTTGCACTCCAACAGAGAGAAGAACTGTTTCAAGACCATGACATGGATGCCCACCAGCTTGATCAGTATGGGGATGCTATGTAATGATGCATACATTGACAATAGGAGAATAAGTGATGTATTGTTGATGCTTCATAGTGAAACCTTATAATGAGAAACAGGGAGAAATGTTAGAGTAAATATGATTTACTGACTGATTTATGATTTTCTTATTATGATGTTATGTCACTCATAATACTCATAAGATTTATTGTTTCTTACTCATTGTCATTATGAAGGATATATGTGTTTAATGTTTTGCATTCTGCTGAAGCTGCACTCTGAGCTAGACATAGAGACAGGAAGTGGTTTGGGGCTGCTGACTGGGTAAACAGAAAGGCCAGAGAAAGGTCAGCAGTCTTAGTGTTGAACAGCTCCTGTTGCTATATACCTATGCTCATACAAACTAACCAAGTGTCTTATCCTTATATGGAGTTCTTTTGCTTTCATTAAAACATCATGTATTCATTGTAACCATAGCATACGTCCACATCATGAAACTTTACGGTGTGTTCCATTTTTCAATAAAAAGCTTGCACAAAGGGGAGACGGACGGAGTCGGTGATGGCAGTTCCTGTGTGAAGAGCTTACAACGCTAAGACCTCAGGCGGGCTCCCCTTGTAAGTAAAAAGGCTGAACAGTGTCCTTGTTGTGCTTTATTGTCTTCGTCTCTCAGCGTATGAAAAGTGTAGTGGCTATTTTAGACCCAACAGTGTCCTTACTCTGATTTCTCTTCATTACGCATTACCGTGGAGAGGGATGCCAAAGAGTTAAATCCATTTTTGGAAAGCTGGGCCTTTCGCCCGAGCCCGGTGAGTCTGTGTAAAGTGAAAAAAACTGTGTTCACCAAGAAAGCACAGGGGGTGCTACGCGGCAGCTATTGTTCAGCTCCGCTTGCTATACTGCATCGTGACAATTGGAAGCGTCAGGGGAGGATGGCTCAGGCAGCAAACGACGCGGGTTATCGCTTCTCGGCCTTTTGGCTACGATCAAGTGTATTATCTTCTCGAGGACTACTGCAAAGAGTTGGCGAACATCAGTTTCTTCGTGTTGGTATCCGGCAAACATTGCATTTCCAGTGGAGGGACAGCGCCAGAGATGTCATGCTGAGGGATGTCTTTTGCTGGAAGATCATCAAGGAGAAGTTGAGGTTGACGGTGGATGAAGTCTTTTCCCTGCAATGGAATCAACAAGCGACGGCCTATGATGTCACCTTGGTCACGGCAAAAGTCCATCAGGCTGTTGCGGCGCGGTGCAGGATTTCAGCTGGTGTGCGGCCGCTGAGCCTTTTCGACGTGGACTTGGACCGGCCCAACTTCAGTGTCATCACCGTCCACATGTTCAACCCTTTCGTCACGGACTTGGCCCTGAATGATTTTCTTTCTCGCTATGCCGAGGTGGTCTCTGCATTGAGGTATGTGCGTGACCCACAGGGGTTTTGGACCGGAGGGCATCAGTACCAGGTGTTTGTTGGCAGAAGATAGAGGCGAACCAGATGGCTTCAAGCATCCGCTTGCTTTCTTTCAGTTAGGAGCTGACAGAGGTTATCTTTATTATGCCCGTCAGCCTCCTTTCTGCAGGCGGTGTGGGTGCCATGGACACGTGGAGGCAGGACGTTCATTATTGAAGTGTCGCACGTGTGGAATGGAGGGCCATGTGGCTGGAGCCTGTCCAGAGGTGAAGGTCTGCAACAGGTGTGGGAGAATCCCCTGTATAGGGGATGCCCTGACAGGAAGAGGTCTTTTGCGGAAGTGGTAGACGGCACTGGAGGTGCTTGAGTAAGTAGTAAAGATCGGCCGGAAGAGAAGAGATACGCGACTGAGGTGGAGGAGGTGGAGCAGCAGAGTGGGCAGTTTGAGCAGAATGGTCAAGCGGGGGATGGTGCAGCAGCTGGTCTGTCACAGGGGCGACTAGTTACCATTTCGTCAGAACAGCCTGCGGTCGCGGAAGAGGCAGAGAAAGGCAAGAAAAGGGAAACACCAGTCCAAAAAGAGGCGAACACGGTCAGTGGTGCCCAGCCCCTGCCTATGAAAAGTTTCTCCATGACAAGCGAGAGGGCGGTGCGAGATGGTAGCCAAGGAATAGGGTACATGGGGAGACAGGGTGCTGAGTTGACAGGGGGGCGGAAAGGAGCTAAGAGGAAAGGGTTGGAAGATGCAGTCGGAGAAGATGAAGTAATATTAACACATGGACATGGCAGTGCGGAGGCGAGTGTGGAACAAAGCATAATGGTGCCAGAAACAGCTCCCAGGCCTGGTGAAATGGCAATGGAGTCTTTTGGGCTGGACTTCACCTTCTCCCCGAACATGTTGTCCCTCCCCACATTGGAGCGGGACATTTCGAAGGGGCAAGGTGATACCGCAAGTGGGACATCTTACTCATGGGCGGAGCAGGTTGAAGGGATGGATGTATATGATGGCTGTGCTTCCATAGAGGCCGGAGACTGTTGACTGTTGGTCCTGAATCGACACTTCCTGAGTGGCACAACATGGCTACAGTATGTGTAGGAACTTTCAATGTAAGGGGATTACGTGACTCTTTGAAGAGGGCGACTGTGTTCAATTTTCTTGCAGAATTGAAACTCTCTGTGGTGTTGGTTCAAGAAGTGCACTTGCGGGACGGGGTCGAGGCAGCGCGGTTCAGTGAAGAGTGGGGTCAAGGGGGGGCGGTGTGGAGTGTAGGGGGGGTGCACTCATCAGGTGTGGGGATACTGTTTGGAAGGGAAGTCCAGGTGGAACGGGATTTTGTGATTAGGCAAGGTCGGCCAGTTGGGGCTGATTTTCAACTAGGTGGGGTGGCTTTTCTTACTATAGTCATTTACGGCTCCCAGATTAGGGTGGAGAGGGGGGAGTTGGTGGATGATTTAGTTTCCCACTGTACCACGAACAGACATCTCATCATTGGGGGTGACTTGAATGAGGAAGTTGGGTCAGGGCATAGACCAGGGAGAGGGTGGGAGGTTCTGATAAAAACATTGGACCTGGTAGGGTGGTTCAACCTCCAATCTTGGGGCCCACCTGGAGAAATTCCAGGGGAGCATCAAGTTGGCTTGATTGCTTCTCCAAAGCAATTGCTCTGGCGGGCGGCAGGGCAGTGCCGACTTTCTTCTCGGATCACGATGGGCTGGTTTTCCGGGGGTGGTGGGAGGTGGTGAAATGCCGGATTAAGTCCTTTTGTATCCGGTATTCGGTAAAACAAGCAAGGGAAAAGCGAGCTGAAGTTAAGCGTTGGCAGGAGAGTCTGAAGAATGAGTGGGCTCGGAGGAATGCAGGCTGGGTATCAGATGAGATCTTGCGTGAGCGCCTCAAACACCAGTTACAAACTACTGATGAGAGCAGGGCCCGGGATCTGCTGGCCCACAGGAGGCAGGGTTATTGCGAGGGGGGGGGAGAAATGCACTGCTCAGTTTTTGGGAGCTGTGAAAGCGGCACGAGCCAGGAGGGTCTTTAGGGGGGGTGAAGGATCAGGAGGGAAAACTGGTGACAGATACCATGGGCATGGTCGAGGTTGTTTCAGAACATTTCCGCTCCTTTATTGCAGAAAGGGAGGTGATGGAGGGGGGCGGACAGGTTTCTACGGTTGTTTGCAGGTAGAGTGTCTAGTGAGCAAGTGGAGATGCTGGAAGGCCCGCTTTCACTGGGAGAGTTGTATAGGACCCTTAAAGGAATGAGGAGGGGTAAGGCCCCAGGGAGAGATGGGCTGCCAGTGGAGTTCTACATCACCTTTTGGGACATGCTAGGGCCATGTCTGTTGGAGGTTTTCACAGAGGGGCTCAAGCAGGGGGTGTGGGACAGCTGCAGATTCAGCTGCGGAGTTGCCGGACGGTCTGCGCAGCTGAATCTGCAGCTTATGCGAGACATTACAGAATGGGTGGAGGAGCGCAACATGCCGCTCATGGTAGTGGGTTTGGATCAGGCTAAAGCTTTTGACAGGGTGCACTGGGGTTTTTTGTTTAAAGAATTAGAGGTGATGGGTTTTGGGAGTACTTTTGTTAGGTGGTTGAGGTCTTTATATGCGGGGCCATATAGCACAGTGTTGGTGAACAGGTACATTGGCAGGGAGTTTCAGGTCAGGTCTGGGGTGAGGCAAGGTTGTCCACTCTCCCCGCTGCTTTTTATCTTATACATGGAGCCGCTTGCAGCTGCTATTAGGACAGACCCAGGAGTAAGGGGAGTTTTGGTTCCTGGAGGGGGAAGCAAACGGGTGAAGTTGACACAATATGCGGATGACATGACACTGTTGCTAGACAGAGATGACTGCTTAGAGGGGGCTTTGCACGTTTTTGAGGAATTTGGGAGGATCTCCGGAGCAAAGCTTAACACCAACAAATGCAAAGTCAAATTTTTCGGTGAATGGAAAGGGCGAGAAACAGCGCCTGGGGGGTTGCCGGTGTGTCCTGGGCCACTGAAGATTCTAGGGGTGTGGTTCGAGTCAGTGAATAGTGCTGCAGTAAACTGGGATTGCTGTTTAGGTGGAGTGAAAACTAAGTTGGCATTGTGGAAGAATAGAAGGCTGTCATTGTCAGGGAAGGTCTTGGTGCTTAAGGCAAACATCCTGTCCATGGTGATGCACCTAGTGTATGTTTTCCCTGTACCTAAATCTTCAAGGCAGTTGCTGGTCCGGGCTGTTTTTGATTTCCTGTGGGGCGGTAGGTATGAGGAGACAGTGCATCATGTAATGTGGGAGTGCAGCTATGCAAGGAAGGTTTGGGTAAGGGCGGAGAGAGTGGTGAGAGAGTCTTTGCCAGACTTTTTTTTGACATGGGAAGTGGTGGAGGGGGGTTTGGTGGGGGCTCACACTGGAGGCGGGTGGGAGTTGCTTTGGCTATTGCTGAGCCTTTTTAAGAGAGAAATCTGGCTGGCACAGTAGGAACTAGTCCGGAAGAGTAGGGAATGGAGTGTGGAGAGAGTGGTGAAGAAGGTTGAGTGGGAGATGAAGGAGAGGTTGAAATAGGACGTGGACACACTGGGTTAGCATGCAGCGAAGGAGAAATGGAAGGAAGGCTGGGGGTGGTTGTAGAGTGCTCTGACTCTGGCGTGGTAAATGTACAGATTTGGGTGAAAGGTTTGGGAAATGGTCGGGGGGAAAGGGCTGGGGAGGTATGAGGTCTGTGTGGTGGTGCTTTCATGTTTTGCAATAGGGTGACTTATGAATTGTAATTCTCTGTATTGTGTTGGGAGTTGATAATTTTTAATAAAAAAAAAATGTTCTTATCAGTTTATTATCTCATATGTCCTCTACACGGTGACAACTTATTAAACGGATTCTTAGAACCGGGAGCTGAAAAAGGGGCTTGCTCCGTTCGCTCCACGCATTGACCTGGCCTCGCGGTGTCGCCGGGAACGGTGCAGCTCTCTCTTCACCTGTGGAAAACCAAGGAGTTAGTGATGGCCAAATGAGGCTTTAAGAATTCTCTGAGTAATTCTTTTACAGCCTTGCAAAGGTGACCCTGCCACACCCTGCGTGTGCGCATTAAGTTTTTCCGGATTATAAAAAAAACATGACTTGAACAAAACTGAAGTCACACTTGATTTCCCACCACTCTGTTCTTTTGATTCCGTTCCTTCTAAGCATCGTAACCGAAGTAATGTCCAATTTAATTTTTTTCCCAACAGTTAATAAGAATTTAAAATGGATTTATAATTGCTGATCCCAGAGAAGTCTCTGGACAGAGCAAATATTGTAGGGTTCAATGAGGCTGTAGGTGTATTTACTAAAATATATATTTTATAGGGCTTGGTGCATACTGGGTGTGCTTGTGCGATTTAGGCTGTTTTAATTAAAAAAATAAAAGTAACAGTTTTCCCCCACTAGATGGTTTTGCTCGATTTTTTTTATTTATTGATTTTTTTGGGAGACATCTTCCCCAGCTTTGGAAAACCAGAGGTTCAGTGAATGTGGTGAGTGGGACGATGAGGGTCTTGGGCACGACTCGAAGTGGGGAGTGTCCTTACTCTGGTTTCTCTTCATTACGCACAAGTGCTTTTACTAAAGACATCCGTGGTGAGGGATGCCAAAGAGTTAAGATTTAGGGTTAGGGTTAGGGGTGGCATGTACAAAGTCTTGAATGTAGTCAATATTATTACCAGGAATTACCTCAATCACTTTATATGAACTTGAATGGCAACTGCAAAAAAGCAGGTCTGCTACCCATATTAAGGGGTCAAAGATTAGTAAGCAGCCCCCAACAAAGAAACAACAAAAAAAAACACAGCTAATCTTCACAAAAACAATTTGTAAAAATGTTTTTTAATGAAATCAGTTATTCATAACATTAGACTCAAACAATAATTTAACTGGTGACTGTTTTGTGCTGCAATGTAAAGGTACTAAAATTCATTGGTTTCATTTGTAAAGAGAAATTGTAATTACTAATGTTCAGATTGAATGTATAGAACTCTTAAACCTGTTCTACAAGCTTTTAAATAAAGAATAACAAATAATCAATGAAATGCCCTAAAATTGTTGTTAAATTTATTCATGCATATGTGGATGTTTGATTTTTTTTATCAAATCAAAGTTGGGATGGAATGTAGATAGTAAACACAATATAATATTCTGTTTGACTGTATGTTCAAATGAACAGAATGTAAAAAATACATAATCAGCCATAACATTGTGACCATTAACAGATAAAGTAAATAACATAGATTATCTCATAACAATGGTACCCGGCAGTGGATTTGGATATCTTAGGCAGCAACCCAACAGTCAGTTCCTAAAGGTGATATGCTGGAACCAGGAAATAACTGAGAACTTTACAGATTTGTGGAACTTTGAAATGATGGGTGGAAAACCAAATAAGCTCACTGAAACACATGGGAAGGGAAAGCTGGCTCACATAGTCTGATCCAGCATATGAGCTACTGTAATTTATATTGTTGAAAAATATAATGCAAGTATAATAATAGAAAGCTTTGAGAAAACACGATGCATCACAGTTTGCTGCGTATAGGTCACCATAGCAGCACATAATTTGTGAGGCCCTTGTTGACTTGTGTCCACCACTAAAACACTTACAATGGACATGAACATGAAAACTTGTTATGAGTTGGATGTATTGAGTTGGATGTATGTATATTGTTCCTGTCTTGGGTTTTTGCTGCCCTTGCTTTTTGCATTGACATTGTTTTTCTGTGTGTGTCCTTGCACTTGCCTTTTGCCTTTCATTTTCATCATCATCACCCCTTCATGTTTTCTATTTAAGGGCTTGTGTTGGGCTTTGGGGTTGCTAGTGTGTCATGGTCCGTTCTGGTGCTTCTTCCTAATCCTTCCTTCCTTTCCTGATCTTCAGCCGTTTATTCTGTAGTGAGTCTGTTCATAGTTCTACTTTGTTAGACGTCTTGTTTAGAGTAAGTTTCTGTTTGGGATATTATTCTCCTCTGTTAGAGCGATTTCCTGTTATAGTGTTAGTCTTCTCATTAAGAGTGTTTTTTGTTATAGTCCCAAGTCTCTGTTTTTGAGTTCCGTAAGTATTGTCATCTCTTCAAGTGTTGTGCTGAGTATTATGGTATCTGTATTTTATGTGATAATTATTGACTGTTTTTGGAAGTTCATGTGTTAATAAACCTCCTGCACTCTTGGTGGGTCTGTTGTAGAATTTTTCCATCTTCCTTAGTCAGATGTTGTTAGAATTTTGAAGAACTGAAGACAAAGACTCAACGTGATGAACCATCTCAATTTAATACATGCCGGCACATAGTTTGTTACTTTCGAACCCTACTACTACTACTACTCTTTCGGCTTTTCCCATTAGGGGTCGCCACAGCGAATCATCCTTTTCCACTTTACTCTATCCTGAGCATCTTCCTCTCTGACACCAGCTAACCTCATGTCCTCTGTTAGGACATCCATATATCTCCTCCTCGGTCGTCCTCTCGCCCTCTTGCCTGGCAGCTTCATCTCCAACATCCTTCTACCAATATAATCACTATCCCTCCTCTGCACATGTCCAAACCATCTCAATCTAGCCTCTCTGACTTTGTTGCTAACACAGGCAACGTGCGCTGTCCCTCTGATGAACTCGTTCCTAATTCTGTCCAACCTTGTCACTCCTAAGGAGAACCTCAACATCTTCATCTCTGCTGCTTCCATCTCTGCCTCTTGTCTCTTTCTCACTGCTACTGTCTCTAACCCATAGAGCAGAGCTGGTCTCACCACTGTCCTGTACACCTTTCCTTTGAGTCTTGCTGACACTCTTCTGTCACACAACACTCCTGACACTTTCCTCCACCCATTCCAACCTGCCTGCACTCGCCTCTTCACCTCTTTTCCACACTCTCCATCACACTGAACTGATGACCCCAAGTACTTAAACTCCTGCACCTTCTTCACCTCAGCCCCCTGTAACCTCACACTTCTACCTGGATCCCTCTCGTTTACACACATGTATTCTGTCTTACTACGACTTACTTTCATACCTCTTCTTTCCAGAGCAAACCTCCACCTCTCCAGCTGTTCCTCCACCTGCTCTCTACTCTCACTGCAAATCACAATGTCATCTGCAAACATCATTGTCCAGGGAGATTTCTGTCTGACCTCGTCTGTCAACCTGTCCATCAGCATAGCAAACAAGAAGGGACTCAAGGCCGATCCTTGGTGTAGTCCCACCTCTACCTTGAACTCCTCTGTCTGACCTACGGTACATCTCACCACCGTCATGCTCCTCTTATACATGTCCTGAACTACTCTGACGTACTTCTCTGCCACTCCCGACATCCTCATACAGTACCACAGCTCCTCCCTCGGCACCCTGTCATACGCCTTCTCTAAATCCACAAAGACACAATGCAGCTCCTTCTGACCATCTCTGTACTTTTCCATCAACAACCTCAAAGCGAAAATGGCATCAGTGGTGCTCTTACGGGGCATAACACCAAACTGCTGCTCACAAATCTCCACCTCCTTCCTAAGCCTGGCCTCCACTACTCTTTCCCACAGCTTCATTGTGTGGCTCATCAGCTTTATTCCTCTGTAGTTGCTGCAGTTCTGCGTGTCACCTTTGTTCTTAAAGATCGGCACCAGAACGCTCCTCCATTCCTCAGGCATCTTCTCACTCTCTAAAATCCTGTTAAACAGACCTGTCAGAAACTTCACTGCTGTCTCTCCTAGACACTTCCACACCTCCACAGGTACGTCATCAGGGCCAACAGCCTTTCCGCTCTTCATCCTTTTCAGAGCCTTCCTCACCTCATCCTTTCTAATCTCTCCTATTTCCTGCTCCACAACATCCACATCTTCCTCCCTTCTTTCCCTGTCATTTTCCTCATTCATCAGCTGCTCAAAATACTCCTTCCATCTTCTCTGCACACTCTCCTGGCTTGTTAGCACCTTTCCATCTCTGTCTTTAATCACCCTTATCTGTTGCACATCTTTCCCATCTCTATCTCTCTGTCTGGCTATCCTGTACAAGTCCTTCTGTCCTTCCTTCGTGTCTAACCTGTCATACAGCTCATCGTAAGCTTTCTGTTTGGCCTTTGCCACCTCCCTCTTCACTCTGCGCTGCACTTCCTTGTACTCCTGTCTACTTTCCTCAGTCCTTTCTTCATCCCACTTCCTTTTAGCTAACCTCTTCCTCTGGATGCAGTCCTGTACTTCCTCATTCCACCACCAAGTGTCTTTATCATCTTTCCTCTTACCAGATGACACACCAAGCACCTTCCTACCTGTTTCCCTGATTACCTCTGCTGTAGTTTCCCAATCATCTGAAGCTCTTCCTGACCACCCAAAGCCTGTCTCAACTTCTGCCTAAATTCCTCACAAGTTTCTTCATTCTTTAGCTTCCACCACTTGGTCTTCTTTTCTGACTTTCCTCTCTTCTTCTTCCTGACCACCAGAGTCATCTTACACACCACCATGCGGTGCTGTCTGGCTACACTCTCTCCTACCACCACTTTACAGTCACTAACCTCTCTCAAATGACCTCGTCTTCATAGGATGTAGTCCACCTTTGTACTCCTACCTCCACTCTTGTATGTCACTCTATGTTCCTCTCTCTTCTGGAAGTAAGTGTTAACTACAGCCATTTCCATCCTCTTAGCAAAGTCCACTACCATCTGTCCTTCTGGATTCCTGTCCTTTACACCAAACCTGCCCATTACCTCCTCATCACCTTTGTTCCCCTGACCAACATGCCCATTGAAGTCTGCTCCAACAAGTACTCTCTCTCCTCTGGGGATACTCTCTACAACCTCATCAAACTCACTCCAGAATCTCTCCTTCTCTTCTAACTCACAGCCAACTTGTGGAGCATACCCACTGACTACGTTCACCATCACACCTTCGATTTCTAGCTTTAGGCTCATCACCCTGTCTGAGACTCTTTTCACCTCTGGAACACTGTTCACAAACTCCCCCTTCAGGATCACTCCTACTCCGTTTCTCTTCCTATCCACACCATGGTAGAACAGTTTGTATCCTCCTCCAATACTACGTGCTTTGCTGCCTTTCCACCTCGTCTCCTGCACACACAGTACATCTACCTTCCTTCTCTCCATCATGTCTGCCAGCTCTCTACCTTTCCCTGTCATTGTGCCAACATTAAGAGTCCCTACTCTCAAATCTAAGCTCCTGCCTTTCCCCTTCTCTCTCTGACCACGAACCCTTCTGCCTCCTCTCCTTCTTCGACCAACAGTAGTCCAATTTCCACCGGCACCCTGTGGGTTAACAGCACCGGTGGCGGTCGTTGTTAGCCCGGGCCTCGACCGATCCGGTATGAAAGTGGTATGGATGACTCGCATGATTGTACTTGGCAAAATTTTACGCCGGATGCCCTTCCTGACGCAACCCTCTCTATTTATCCGGGCTTGGGACCGGCACAGAAGTTACTGGCTTGCAACCCCTGTGGCTAGATTGTTACTTTCGAACCCCTTCTACTTATACTCAAACTCAACAGAGGACCCACCCTCACAAGAACACAAATGTAGAAAAGCATTTGCATACAGTGGTCAGTCATCATTCATTTTCTCTTTGAAGTCCTTTGTTCTTTTAGATGGAAAACATTTTACGTTATCTCACCCACAGAGTTCATGACCCCAGGCACACTGTCCCTTACATTCCTTTTTGCCATATAACAACAAAGCACCTAAGGTGATCTTAAACAGTCCTCTATATGTGTTACCCCCTGTGGCTTCTTGTCCTCCTTATGATCCCATTTATCTAACCAGTGACTAAATTTAGCCAAATTTCCCCCACATATCTCCGCTTCTGATTTTGCATCCTATAGTTACAGTATCCAGTTACGGAACCTTTAAAAAACTGGACAATGGGAAGAAGATGGCCTAGTCTGGTAATCTGGTACTTCATTATTAGATTCAATTGGTTTTTCTCAAAATGTAAAAGAACCCACTCATTGTTTTAGTCACACCCTAGACCTTGTCCTTACATACAGCATTGAAATTGATAAACTAACAGTATTTCCTCATAATTCTGTTCTCTCTGACCATTTTCTAATAACATTTGAATTTAATTTAATGGACTACACAGCAGCTAGAAAAAAGTTTTGCTTCAGTAGGTGTTTATCTGAAAACACTGTGAATAAATTTAAGGAAATGATCCCTTCATCATTTACTTCAACATGTACCGATATAACTGAGAGTAGCCACATTATGCAGAATCTTTACGTTCCATACTTGATAGTGTTGCCCCTCTAAAAAAGAAGGCAGTAATTCTGAACAGGCGATCTCCATGGTATAGCTCGCAAACCCGCAATTTAAAGCAGGCGTCACGAAGACTAGAAAGGAAATGGCGTTCCACTCATTCACAAGAATCACGCTTAGCCTGAAAAAAGAGTTTATACTTATACAAATTAGCACTCCGTAAAGCCAGAACAGCTTATTAATCATCACTAATAGAGGAAAACAAGAACAACCCCCGGTTTCTTTTCAGCACTGTAGCCAGGCTGACTAAGAGCCATAGTTCAGTTGAGACTAGTATTCCCTCAACGCTATGTAGCAATGACTTCATGACCTTCTTCACAAACAAAATCATAGCTATTAGAAATAAAATTCACCAGACCCTCCCCACAAATACAACAGAATTAGAATCATCAGTAAGTCCTCAGTCCCTTTTAGACTGCTTTGTGCCCATAGACCCTGCTGAATTAACTTCAACTATTATGGCATCTAAACCAACAACATGTCTGCTAGACCCTATTCCAGTTAGACTGCTCAAAGATGCTCTACCCTTATTAGACACGTTCGTATTAGATATCATTAATCTATCCTTACAAACAGGATATGTACCAAAGGCTTATAAGGTAGCTGTAATCAAACCTCTACTTAAAAAACCTAGTCTGGATCCAGATGTCTTAGCCAATTACAGACCAATATCCAATCTCCCCTTTATTTCTAAAATACTTGAAAAAGTAGTTGTAAAGCAATTATGTGACCACCTCCGCAGAAAAGACTTGTTTGAAGAATTTCAGTCAGGATTTAGAGTTCATCATAGCACAGAAACCGCACTGATTAAAGTCACCAACGATCTTCTTCTGGCTTCAGATAATGGACTTGTCTCTATGCTAGTTCTGCTAGATCTTAGTGCTGACACCATTGATCACAGAATATTATTACAGAGACTAAAACATGTTATTGGAATTAAAGGAACTGCACTAAATTGGTTTAAATCGTATCTATCAGATAGATTCCAATTTGTTCCTGTTAATGATGAATCTTCCACATACACAATAGTTAGTTATGGAATTCCACAAGGCTCTGTGTTAGGACCAATACTCTTTACTCTATATATGTCTCCCCTTGGCAACATTATTAGAAAACACTCTGATGACACGCAGTTATATCTGTCTATGAAACCTGATGAAACAAATCAATTAATCAAACTACAAGCATGTCTAAAAGACATAAGGGACTGGATGACGTATAATTTCCGTCTTCTAAACTCAGATAAAACTGAAGTTATTGTATTTGGGCCTAAAAGTCTAAGAAACATGTTTTCTAACCATATTGCTACTTTAGACGACATAACTCTGGCCCCCAGTAGTACTGCAAGGAATCTTGGAGTAATTTTTGACCAGGATTTGTCATTTACCTCACACATAAAACAAATCTCTAGAACAGCCTTCTTCCACCTAAGAAACATTGCCAAAATTCGGATCATCCTCTCTCAAAGCGATGCTGAAAAACTAGATCATGCATTTGTTACTTCTAGATTGGACTACTGTAATTCTCTACTTTCAGGCTGCCCCAGTTAATCCAAAATGCTGCAGCAAGATTACTGACTGGGATTGTTAAGAGAGATCATATTTCACCTTCATTAGCTTCTCTCCGTTGGCTTCCAATTAAATGTAGAATAGAATTTAAAACCCTTCTTCTTGTTATGGCCAAAAAACTTGAAAAGCAAGTTAGAAACAAGAGTCAACTGAAAATGATCACTGAGCAATTTAATGAACAATTCAGTAAAACACAAGAAAACCAGAAACAGAGAGAAAAACAGCACGGAGCAGTTACACTCAAGTGGATCCCCTCTGTCAGGATGTGTCTGTGTTTTATCTGCTCCACTATGCAAATCATATACATTGAACAGGAGTCCTTAATTAGCAAGTCTCTGTTACTGTCTCCCCCTGCTGGGACAGCTTCCTGTGGGGAAGCTAGGCTTGAACAAAGTTTAGACAGAAGGTCTGCTTAAGGTTTCAACAAGTATTCAAAGGAACAATAGGGTCTGTTAAGGTGTCAAGGAAAAACTCTGGGACCTGCTAGTTCCCGTGGGCTTCCTACTGAGTGACGGGGACTCGTTGTCTGGCCTCTGCCAGAAGTGTGAACAGATGGTCATTGATCAAAAACTTCCCTCACACTTCTTACCTATAAAGCTTTAAACGGTCAAGCCCCATCATATTTAAAAGATCTCCTAGAACCATATCATCCTACTAGACCACTTCGATCCCAAAATGCAGGCCTACTTATGGTTCCCAGAATTTCCAAAAATAGAATGGGAGGCAGAGCCTTTAGTTATTAAGCTCCTCTCCTGTGGAACCAGCTCCCAGTCCAGATTCAGGAAGCAGACACCCTCTCTACTTTTAAGACTAGGCTCAAAACCTTCCTCTTTGATAAAGCTTATAGTTGGTTATAGTCATGCTGCTATAGGCTTAGACTGCTGGGGGACTCTGCACTGAGCCACTTTCCTCTTCTCTCCATTCTCTCCTCTCACCCCACATCTATAATGTCACCACTGTATGACATCAACTCTGTATCATCTTTTTGTCCCGTAGTCGTCTTTCTCCCTCTCTGTCCCCGTCTGTCTGTCCCTGTCTTCAGGTGTCCCCGGATGTGGTGCTGTGTGTCCTCCAGTGCGCAGCTACTGGTCCTACTAACCTGCCCAATGTTTTGTTGTTGCTTTTGTTGCTCTGTTCTTTTCTCTCTCCACTTTCCACTTAGCCCAACTGGTCAAGGCAGATGGCTGTCCACCCAGAGCCTGGTTCTGCTGGAGGTTTCTTCCGTTAAGGGGAGTTTTTCCTCTCCACTGTTGCCTATGGCTTGCTCAAGGGGGATTTGTTGGGTTTTCTCTAAATGTTTGTGTAGTCTTGACTTTATTATGTAAAGTGCCTTGAGATGACCTTGTTGTGAATTGGCGCTATATAAATAAAGTTGGATTGAATTGAATTGAATAGTACAGTCATTAAGTTCAGATGGCAGCCTTTTTGTGCGACGAAGGTAAAGGTATGATATAGCGAATGTCAATAGGTAACTCAGGCCTACAGCAGTAACCAGGACAGTGTCTTCAGTAGACCACGAGTAGGTGAGAGGCCGAATTGGGATTTGGTCTTGTGAAGCTATTTCTTTAAGCACATTCTCCACAGGTGCTACATCTATAATTTGGGAACCTTCATATTGAATTCTAGTAAGGGTGCTTTCATCTAGTTGTAGGTTGTGCTTATTGAAGAAATCTGAAATTTCAACATCGCTCTCGTACTGTTCAGACCGAAGGTGGTAAAGTGTTAGATCATCTAAGTGAAGGATGGCCCCTTCGGGTACATTAACCCATAGAGTCTGACTGGGCAATTGTATACGAGTAGATGTGTCGTGCTGGTCATAGGTTAGTGTGGCATAACGTTTTGGAGTGTTCAATAGCCATGTATTTCCCACTATCTCAGCCTGAGTGGTGGTGATCTAATGGCGGGGAGTTACGGTAGCCGGGCACTGTGAGTCCTTGGTCATCGCATGAAGACCACATATGCCTGCTGTGTTATCCCGGACAAACGGTTTGCTAGGACAAAGGTAATGAATGTCCTTGGTGAGGGTGCACATTCGCAAATTTGGAGCCAAATACAGTTCAGGATTGCTATCATGGTAGGCTACTACAGGCGGGGTGTTCAGGGTTAGGGTCACGTGAGTTTCCCCTTGCCAAGTTCCTACATTTATGATATCTTTTAGCCTATAGATGTTCTGTGGGGCTACTATAGGGAAATTGATAATGAATGCCAATTCTCTAGCTTCTGGATCAACGTGAATGGGCACTGAACTCACCAGCGTGTAAGCCAGGTGTGCCTGTAATGGTGTCACCATATCTTTAGTGGCCGTTGCTAGGATGTCCTGAACTAGTGTCAGTGGAATTAGATAAGGGGGACTCCTACCTATGGCCAGACTGTCTATCGACGACATTTCGTATGAGGTCGGACATAAGCATGGTGACCAGTTGACTGTGGACATAATCTACTTGTAGAGCAGACATAAGACTGGCTGTTGCAGCTATAGTCTTTTTCAAGGCTACGTTTTGGGTGTTAAGAACCAGAACAGTTTCCTTAACGGTTTTACCAGTTGTCTACAATTGAGATTTTTGTCTGTCCATTTCTGTGCATATATTGGGTAGTTCGTTCTGTAATTTTGAGACGTGACGTTTGACGGAGGCCATGTTGATTGCATGCACTGACATGCCAATGCTAAACAGGGATCCTATGGCGGAGGCGGCTGTTCGCCCGACTATGAATCGTTTCTTTCCACTATTAGCTCCTGTAAGTTCTGATCGTGAGACTGTGAATTTTTGAAGTTGTTCTAACGTGTGTGATGTCTGCCTCAGCATGCGTTATTGCGTCTCAGTTCCAACGTATGCCGGCCCAAGAGATAAGTCCGCCTGTTGTGTGCGCATGCTTTTGACATACTGCCTGAGGGTTAAACCTGACAAAAACCTTTTGGGTAATTAACAGGCCAGGTTGGTCCTTTAAAACGATCCCAGAACTTGGTCCGGGTTCAACAATCTCGGGCTGAGCGGGCACGGCGGTCCAGAGGGAGAGCGTTATGATTAACGGCCAAATCATCCTGAGGAGAGAGATGAACGTCGTTAGGGTTGGTTCACAACACGATTTCAACCATTATTCTTTGTATATGTATGTACATGTATGTCCCCCCCCAGGTGAAGAATAGGGGCGGAAGCAAAACACAATAGAATTATGGATTAATGTTGGCCCTTTATGGGTGAAAAAAAAAAAGTTTCCTTAACGGTATAAAAAAAAAAAAAAATTCCCCACTCGCCCCTTCTCTTTGGGGCGGTCTTACTTCTTCCTTCAAGCTCGGGTCCTCTACCAGAGGCCTGGGAGCTTGAGGGTCCTGCGCAGTATCTTAGCTGTTCCTAGGACTGCGCTCTTCTGGACAGAGATCTCAGATGTTGTTCCTGGGATCTGCTGGAGCCACTCTCCCAGTTTGGGGGTCACAGCCCCCAGGGTTCCTATCACCACGGGCACCACTTGTGCCTTCACCTTCCACATCTTTTCTATCTCCTCTTTCAGCCCTTGGTATTTCTCAAGTTTCTCGTGTTCCTTCTTCCTGATGTTGCTATCGCTCGGGATTGCTACATCTATCACTACAGCCTTGTTCTCCTGTTTGTCCACAACTACTATGTCCGGTTGGTTGGCCATTACCAGTTTGTCAGTCTGTATCTGGAAGTCCCACAGGATCTTAGCTCTGTCATTCTCAACCACCTTTGGAGGTGTGTCCCATCGTGACTTCGGGACTTCCAGTCCGTACTCGGCACATATGTTCCTGTGTACTATGCCAGCCACTTGGTTATGGCGTTCCATGTATGCCCTGCCTGCTAGCATCTTGCACCCCGCTGTTATGTGCTGGATTGTCTCAGGGCATCTTTGCACAGCCTGCACCTGGGGTCTTGCCTGGTATGGTAGATCCCAGCCTCTATTGATCTTGTTCTCAGAGCCTGCTCCTGTGCTGCTAGGATTAGTGCCTCTGTGCTGTCTTTCAGTCCAGCTTTGTCCAGCCACTGGTAGGATTTTTCAATGTCAGCCACTTCTTCTATCTGCCGGTGATACATACCGTGCAGGGGTTTGTCCTTCCATGATGGATCCTGCTCTTCCTGTCCTTGTTCCTCCTCTGGTTTCTGCTGCCTGAGGTATTCACTAAGCACGTCATCATTTGGGGCCATCTTCCTGATGTATTCACGGAGCTTAGTTGTTTCATCCTGGATAGTGGCTCTGACGCTCACTAGTCCTCGGCCTCCTTCCTTGCGCTTAGCGTACAGTCTCAGGGTGCTGGATTTGGGGTGAAACCCTCCATGCATTGTAAGGAGCTTCCTTGTCTTGATGTCAGTGGCTTCCATCTCCTCCTTTGGCCAGCTTATTATGCCAGCTGGGTACCTGATGACCGGGAGGGCGTAGGTGTTGATCGCCCGGACCTTGTTCTTCCCATTCAGCTGACTTCTCAGGACTTGCCTTACTCTCTGGAGGTACTTGGTGGTCGCTGCTTTCCTTGCGGCCTCTTCGTGGTTACCATTTGCCTGCGGGATCCCAAGGTACTTGTAGCTGTCTTCCACATCTGCTATCTTGCCTTCTGGTAGTACAATCCCCTCAGTTCTGACTACCTTTCCTCTCCTCGCAACCATCCGGCCACACTTGTCCAGTCCGAATGACATTCCGATGTCTTGGCTGTATATCCTGGTGGTATGTATCAGCGAGTCGATGTCTCGTTCGCTTCTGGCATACAGCTTGATGTCATCCATGTATATATATATATATATATATATATATATATATTGTTTTGTTTACATGGTGGTTTAGATAAAACAATTTCAGCATAAATGGATATTTCATCCCGGTTGTCAAACCTCGAGCTGGGTTTTACTTTTAGTGATTGCTGGATTTGCACTCTCCAGACCTTATGGAGGGCTTGTGTGACTTGATCTGGTTTCGGTGGACCCATTTGAGTGTAGGTTCCATCTGACCATTGGTGATTTTTATTTGGTAGGTCACCAGTGACAGCTTGTCTGTGATCAGGTATGGGCCTGACCAATGTGGGACCAAGTTTTCGACCTAACTTTTGTGGTCCTGCTTTTCCTTTCTGAGTTGATTGGGCAAAGATATAGTACCACACCTTGTCCCCCACTTGGAATTCCTGGTGGGAAGCTTTTTGGTCGTAATAGACTTTACGGCCTTCCACACTTTTGTCCATATTTTTCTGGGCAAAAGCAAATGTATCTTTGAGATGTTTTTTCAAGTCAGTCATATACTGATGTGTAGTATATGCTGTGACGAGGCTAGCCTCTTCTGGTTGATAGATCAAGTACAGTGGCAGGGTCATTTGTCGGCCTGTCATCATTTCAAAGGGGGAGACTCCCGTTGTTTCATGAGGTGTGGCCCTGATGGCCATTAAGACCAGTGGCAGTTTGACATCCCAGTCTCTGTGGTTTGTTGCCACATACTTCTTAAGGACTTCAACCACAGTCCGGTTAGTTCATTCCACCTGGCCCGAGGATCGGCGGTGGTGGCTGATGTGAAAACTGGCCTTCACGCCTAAAGTTTGCCAGAGTTGTCGGGTTACTTCGGCCATGAAATGTGTTCCTCTGTCTGAGTTTACACAGGTGGGCAAATCGTGAGAAATTGTGATTCATTAGCAAGTAGGGGGTGGTTTGTGCCGTATCATTGGGTCCCGGAAAGCATTCGACCCACTTGGTGAAGGCACAAGTTACTGTTAGGAAATACTTGTTGCCTCTGGTTGATTTGGTAAGAGGTCCCACCCAATCGATTTGGAGGTCGGACCAGGGGAAGGAAATGCCTCTTCGTTGTAGAGGCGCTCTGTGAAGTGGGTTTGCTAGCTGAAATTGGCAACAAACCAGGCAGCCTCTAATGTAGTCTGTTACATCTTTCCTCATATGTGGCCAATATGCCACCTGTTGAGGTGTGTGGCATGTGGCTTTGACTCCTCTATGTCCTTCGCATGGAGTGTTGTGGGCCTGCGTTATCATAAACCCCTGTGGCTACGAGGCACCACGAGCAAAGGAGAAGTGAGGGTATCGGAGCCATACATTAGGAGGCCCTTGACAACGCGCAAGGAATCACTAATACGGTAGAGGTGTTTCAAATCAGGGGTCGAGGAAAGGTCAGAGTCCGACATAGGATGAGACAAAGGGTCAGAGAGGTAGAGGATCACGGCTCAAATGGCCGGATCCGAGGACTGTAGGGAAAGCAGGTCATTGTCAGTGAAGGAAGGCGTCACTGTAACGGAGGTGGAACTTCATGAAGCGAAGAGGAAATTAACGCTGAACGAGCCCGAGTAACGGCAAAGAGTGTATGGGGGGGCGTAGGGTGCACAGTCATGTCCGGTACAAATATCCAGGGAGTACCCAGAATGGCACCTTGTTTGGCCACTGCATCGGCCTGGTCATTGAATTGTTTGTCTTGACCAGGGATACGCGAGTGGCCCTTGACTTTCTTCCAGTACACTTGTATGTCATGGGTGTCCACGAGGTGGTCACAAGCGATGAAAAGCTCCTTGTGTTTGACTGGTTTTCCGCTCAATGTTATGAAGCCATTCTTCTTCCATGATGCCAAGTGGCATGAGAAGCTGAGGCGTCTATAGTTGGAGTCGGTGCATATATCTATCTGTCGGATTTGGTGTGTGGCAGCTAGTTGGAGTGTGATCAAAATACCTGCAATTTCTGCATATTGGGAAGATTTAGCGCCTAATAGGAATGTCTGAGGTGTGCTGGGAGTGTTATTGGTCCATATCACGCCAACCACTGCACGCATTTGGGATTTGTGGTGGATAGAACATTCATCTACATAAGCAGTGACCATGCCTTGGCAAGCGTTTTGATCAAAGTAGTGATGGTGTGTGGTTTCTGAAAATGACTGGTTAAGGACAGGAGTCGAGACGGCAGGCATGTCGGAGGTACAACGCTGGCAGGTTGCAAGGTCCGTGCCCAGCTGGGTCGCACGATTCAGTGCGTAGCCCACCTCCATGTTGAAGCTCTGTAAAGATATGAGCCAAACGGTTACACGGGCATTGGTCACAGCGCCGTCACGGATTCGTGGCTGTTGAGGAACGTTACTGGTTGGTGGGTTGTTTCAATGATTATTTTCTGACCACCAAGATAGTTAGAGAAGTGTTTTACAGCCCATACCGTGGCCAGCAGTGCTTTTTCACAATCCGAATACTTCAGTTCGGGAGGTGCACGGACTTTGCTAGCATAAACTACTACACGTTTATCTTGGTCATGTGATTGATACAGACCAGCGCTTAAACAGTGAGCTGAGAACCCCACTTGCAGGTGGAATTCTTTATGCTGTCAGGATAGGCCAGACATGGCTGCAGACAGTCGGGCTTTCAAAGCTTGCATGGCTTGCTCTTGTTGTGTTCCCCAAACAAAGGGGGTGTCCTTTTTAAGGAGGTCTGTTAGTGGTTTAGCAAGGTCGGGGTAGTCTTCAATGAACTAGCGTGAGTAGTTGCATACTCTCAGAAAGCTGCGGAGTTGCAAGACGTTTTCGGGCGCTTTGATGTTCGTTATACCTTGGACACGAATAATCTGTGGCTCAACCCCAGTGGGACCCACTAGGAGGCCCACATAGTTCACCTTTGTTTTGCACCATTGGCATTTGTACAGGGACACCTTAGCTCCGGCGGCGGTGAGCTGTCCGAGGACATGGTCAAGTTCCTTTAGATGTGAGTCAAATTACGCATCAAGACATCATCAACATAAATGTGGGTGCCCCTTTCACAGGCATCAGGGCACGCCTTTGTTGGGTCTAAAATTGCCACAACACTTTTCATACGCTGAGAGACGAAGACAATAAAGCACAACAAGGACACTGTTCAGCCTTTTTACTTACAAGGGGAGCCAGCCTGAGGTCTTAGCGTTGTAAGCACTTCACTCAGGAACTGCTAACACTGACTCCGTCCCTCTCCCCTTTGTACAAGCCTTTTATTGAAAAATGGAACACACCCTAAAGTTACATGATGTGGGCGTATGCTATGGTTACAATGAATACATGACCTTTTAATGCAAGCAAAAGAACTCCATATAAGGATAAGACACTTGGTTAGTTTGTATGAGCATAGGTATATAGCAACAGGAGCTGTTCAACACTATGACTGCTGACCTTTCTCTGGCCTTTCTGTTTACCCAGTCAGCAGCCCCAAACCACTTCCTGTTTCTATGTCTGGCTTAGAGTGCAGCTTCAGCAGGGTGCAACATGATCTTGTTACTGACAGGATCAAAAAATGTAACACATATCCTTCATAATGACAATAAGTAAGAAACAATAAATTAGCCCTATGAGTGACGTAACATCATTATAAGAAAATCATAAATCAGTCAGTAAATCATACTTACTCTAATATTCCCCGTTTGTCATTATAAGGATTCACTATGAATCTTTTTCTATCTATGAAACTATTTTTAATGTATGCATCATTACATAGCATCCTCATACTGATCAAGCTAGTGGGCATGATGGTGAAATAGTTCTTCATTCTGTTCGCGTACAGCGGGGTCAGATGCCACGACAGTGCATGTTACTGCTACGAGTTTTATCCCTGGTCCCTATCCCAGGACAGTGCAGGGACCTTTCCACCGTGGATGGGACCAGTTCTTTCTCTTGATGACCTTTATCAGGATCTGGTCGCCTGGCTTAATGTCTGAGTCCTGTGAGGACAAAACACTATTTGGCAGATTATTTGCATTTACAACTTCTTTGTTTTTCTTTAACATTTTACATATCCAATCTGCTCGGGTGTGTCTTCTGGCTTTTCTATCACATCTGTTAAGATTAGGAGAGTAAAGGGTCTCCCATGGATGATTTCGAACGGGGTTAACCCGTCTCCTGTAGGAGTTATTCTCATATATGTCTTTACTAACTCTAAACATTCAGTATCATCATCTGGCTCTCCCTGCTGTGAGTACCATGTGCTAGCTTGTTTTGCATTTTCGAGGTGTGCTCGGGGGGTGGTATTAACGTCTTTCCAATCAGCTTTCTCAGGTTTCATCAGTGACATATGTGGCACAGAGCCCCAGACTGCAAACTGTTTATATGCCTGAGGGGTCAATTTGGCTGAACACCCAGCAAATCCCCTCCTGTCTGTATACAGGTGGCTGAGGGTCACCTTTTGGGGTCCCAGTTTGTTGATTCTTTCATCATATTCTACATCCGGTTTGGGTTTCTTCTTGTACCTTAGTGTCACATGGTACTGGTCCAAATCTGGTGCATCGGGCTGGACGGAGGATTCTAAACCCTCCATGGCTATGGATAGCAGGTCTTTTCCTGTTTCAGTCGGGTCTGAATTGGGCATATCTAGACTCCAGTAGTAATGCACTTCTAGCTCTTCTGCTACTAAGGTATCTTCTACACTCTCAATGTTCCTAGCCACACTACCTCTGGAGGTTGGTATTATGGAAATCTTTAGTTTAGTCATAAAATCTCGCCCTAGAAGATTCACAGGACACTCGGGACATAGCACAACTTGAGTATTCTCCTGTTTTCCTGTATTTAAGTCTTTCACGGTTAATGGTTTGGAGAAGTAAATGACATTAAGCTGACCATTGGCTGAGCGCACCATTATTTTGTCCTTAGAGGGTCCCACTCCAGGTATTCTATCTCGCAGCATGGTCCGGTTAGCTCCTGAGTCACACAGGAACTGTACCTTAGTTCCTTGCACCCAGAGCTCTCTCAACGGGACCTGAGCTGCTTGCTGTGAACTAAAATGTGTCTCAATTGGGACCGTTAGATCTAACAATTTGAGGGCCTCATGGTCATTTTTTTCTTTTTACTTTTAATGATTTCTTGCGCATGGTGGGCATAGTTCATAGTTTCTTGAACACCGTCAGTACGATGATTCACATTATGTTTTCTTATGAAGTCTGACAACTGAGGCAAGAAGCCGGCCATCAGAGCCTGCTTCAGCTGTTGTTGGTAAGGGGAATCTTGAGTCTGATTTTCTTGCAGCCCACTATGATCTTTCAATGTATCCTCTAATCTAGCTCTCACATCCTCATTATCCTTCTGTCTACATTGTGAAATTTTCACGTAATCGGGTGTTCTCTTCTATGTCTCTTTGACTGCATTGTGTACCAATTGTAATTGTTCTTGTAGGGCTTGGTCCTCTGCGGGCAATATCTGTCCCTGGCCGTTTCTTCCTGTATAACCTGCTCTTACTCTTCCGAAATTATATGTGAGAGATTTCTTTAGAGTCTGTTCAGTCCCCCACCCATTTACACCAAAGGAATCGACTAATTGCTTGTGTCGCACCACCCATCCCTTGGGGTCCACCTTCGGATCCCCCAGTGTCTTGCAGGCTTCAGTGCAGTCTGTATCTGTCCATGGTTGGTACACTTTTATCGTTCGCCCCTCATTTTGTCCTGGGGCTCCAAAATGTGGATTAGCTACTTCTATCACGAGATAAATCCCATCACCTTCTGTGGTGGGGGAGTCTGGTGTTGGGCCACTACCCTTGCATTCATAATTAACATCTTTTATTCTATATTGGTCTTAAACGTCCTAGACGTCCGACTGTTGACAGACTTCGGTGTTCCGTCACCCTCCTCCTCATGGTTACAATGAATACATGACCTTTTAATGCAAGCAAAAGAACTCCATATAAGGATAAGACACTTGGTTAGTTTGTATGATCATAGGCATATAGCAGCAGGAACTGTTCTACACTAAGACTGCTGACCTTTCTCTGGCCTTTCCTGTTTACCCAGCAAAAGTCAGCAGCCCCAAACCACTTCCTGTTTCTATGTCTGGTTTGGAGTGCTGCTTCAGCAAAGTGCAACATGATCTTGTTATTGACAGGATTAACACATTTAACACACATGTCCTTTATAATGACAATAAGTAAGAAACAATAAATCACCCTTATGAGTGACGTAACATCATAATAAGAAAATCATAAATCAGTCAGTAAATCATATTCACTCTAACAATTAGAGTGCTACAGCTGGGAGGAGACAACTGGACTGGAGAGGTGTGAAGAAGGGGCCCGTGTGGATGGGCGCTGGGGACTGGGCAGAATCAAATCTGTCAAAGAACAGATTTAATTAATTTGCCCAGGCCTGGTCACCCGTGGCCTGTCGACCATCCCCACCCTCACCAAGGCCAGAGATATGTTTCCATCCTCTACAAACCTCACGGACGTTATTCTGCTCCAGACAATGCTCCAGCTTGTTCCTGTAGCTGTCCTTGCACCTCTTGATTTTGTATTTGAATTCCCGCTGCACTTTGCCTAGCTCCTCCTGAGAGAAAGGCCCTCCTCTTTAAATTTAGCAGCTCAGGGCTCACCCAGGGCTTGTTGTTGGGAAAACGCTGTACTGTCTTGGATGGCACAGTGTCTTCCACACAGAAGTTGATGTAGTCTGTGATACAGTGTGTAAGGCTGTCGATGTCCTCCCCATGTGGACTGCAGAGAATGTCCCAGTCCGTGGTGTTGAAACAGTCTGTTTCAGTCTGAACAGCTGTTCACTTCCCTCCTCTGTCCAGATCTTCACTGTTTTCACCTGTGGTGTCTGCTTTTTCACCAACGGGATTGTAAGCAGGAGACGGGGGGGCGGTGGTACATGCATTCTTTCCATTAGCATATAGTAGGTCCAGAGTTTTATAGTCCCTTGTGTGGCAGTTAACATACTGGGTGAAGTTGGGAAGTGTGGCAGAGAGGGGGAGGCATGAAGTCCCCAGAGATGAGAATCAGGGCCTGTGGGTGCTGTGTCTGCAGCTGTTGCATGAGACTTAATGTAGTCATACACAGCAGCGAGTAGAAGAGGATGTGTAAGATGGTACCTCCAGAGCATTTCTCCGGAGAAGCCAGCAAGTGTCGCTCATTTGTTTCTGCGTTATCACTTTTATTTGAGATACAGCCCCAAACGTACCCCATGGAGCATTGCAAGGTAGCTTATACCATCTCAGTACTCACAGGCAGGACTCTGGATTGGGGAACTGCGGAATGGGAGTTGGTGGCCCGAAATCTACCCACTTCCCTGCTGGGTTTAATTGGGTCGGCGGCGTCCAACAATAACAAGGAACAGTGGAATGCTTCAAGAAAGCTTGGAGGAATGCCGCTCACAGATTCACTCGTTTTCTGAGAGGTGCTCTATGGATCCTCCTCTGGTTTGCTTCCTGCCACCGGTCTATCAGCCAGTTAAGTAACGTCAAACACCTACGGAGAAGCCTATGCAGGTTGGGAAGTTTAAACTTCCGTCCAGTAAATGCCAACAACAGCTTTTTGAAGTTTGTCAGTGTTCGTTAAACAACTGAGTTTTGAATTGTTTGCTTCCCCCCTGCTATTTATCTTATCTCCAGCTTGTAAACTCTAAGCTGTGATCTGCCACTCACCTCCGGTTCACCACTACCATTCCCACTTGTCATCTTGTG